>VZRF01002179.1:124943-241265 GCA_013396875.1 Vireo altiloquus
TTTTAAGGGCTTATTTTACTTCCCATTATCCTCCTCTGATTTTGTTAGTAATAAACTCATTTTGTATCTCTAAGATGAGCCTGTTTTGCTCTTGGAGTGTTTTTCTCCCGGTCCTTCTCTCAACTCATGAAGCCTTCACTGAATTTTTCTCTCCTCTCCCCAGCTGTAGCAGGGGAGGGTGAGTGAGCTGCTCTCATGGATGCCTGGCGTTTGGCCTGTGTCAAACCGCAACGATATGCAAAAAAGTGATTTGGAAATACAGGCAGGTGGAAAATAGCAAATAGTATACAACGTCTAAATATAAAAGCTGCAAATATAGGAATGTTTTCCTAACCTCTCTCTTCTTTGGCAAACATGCATGAGAAGAAGGAGTTATGACTAAGAAAAAGGTTATTTGCAGATATGAAGCCATCACTGTTTTCAAGCAATCACCACTTTCTTGTGAAAGCTGGGCAGATTGGCAAAAGTGTTTTGATGCAACATCCTAGTAATTTCTTAGGGATTTAGGATGTTAGCAAAAACACTCTGTCTCCCTTAGAAAACAGTTATAATTGAAATGGCATTGGTTTTGTGGAATTCAAGGCCAAATGCTTATTAAAAATCTTATCGTACAGGGGCTCATTGGGGTGGAGTTAATTTTCTTTATAGCAGCCCATGTTGTGTTTTAGATTTGTGACCAAAGCAGTGTTGTTGGCACATGGATGTTTTGGCTGTTACTGGACAGCACTTGCACAGAGTCAAGGCTATCTCTCCAGCTATGACACCAAAGGCCCGTAGGCTGAGGATGGACAAAAGCTGGGACAGCTCTCCCCAGCTGGCCAGAGGATCCATATACTGCAATAAAACTTGGTTGGAGGTTTTCTATAGTAGCCTTTGCTCAGAGACTGGGCATTAGTCAGAGAGTAATTTTGCATTACTTGCTTTTTTCCCTCCCTTCCCCCTTCTCCTGTTAATCTGTCTTTACTCTCAAGTTTTCTTACTTCTGTTCTTCTGATTCTCTCCCCCATCCTACTAGGGAAGGGCTTATCCGCCATCTGGAGTCAACCCACTACACTTAGCTAAAAGAGTTGTGTACTTCTAGCTTCACTGTTTCATGGTTTGGGATTCTTAGCCTCAGAATAAATCATGATGAAGCTGTTGGCAGTGACAGACTTAGCAGACCTGGTCTCCTAAGCAGCCTACCTGACGAAAACACAGATTATTGCTTCACTGAAATTTCACAGGAATTAAGGTATTTTTCATCAGGGAAAACTGTTTTGTTGGAAGTTTTGCCAACCTGCTCTAATTTGGACCAGATTTTTCTTGCTCCATGCATTCACAGACCTCCTGGTAGGAAATGGAAGGAGTTGAAAACAGGCACAGTTGGGGACCTAATTACACCATAATTACAGACCTGTCCATGTTGATATTTTGAGAAGTCTCAGAATGAATACAGCATAGTTATCTCTATCTCACTGGAATTTTATGTCACTGGACTTTTATGCCATTCCCTCAGAATATTTTATCTGGCTTTATGGCCAGTAAAATTCTGAGCCTACTGCCATCCCACCCACACCAGATAAGAAGGAGCATGCAGTGATGTCCCGTGGTCTGACTTGTCCCCTTCCACACATTTCTGGAGATGAAAGGCAATAACAGTTCTAACAAAGGAGACACTGCATATTATGCCTCTCCTGATGAATCACATACAGCAACAATTAATGGAGCTCATTTTGAAACAGAAATGTACATGAGAATAAGCATTCATTACTAATGAATATGACAACAGATGCATGTTTAAGATGACCGAGTGGAATTGAAATATGTATAACCAAAGCTGAGGTCTGGAATAAAAACAAAAGATTTCATAGACAGAGAAGTATACACCTATCTACAAACAAAGGTTTCCATAAAGATATTTTATTTTACCACAGAACTCAAAGGTTTGGCTGAGTAGAGACTGCAGAAAACTTTATAGTGGTTTCTAGCCCTTCAGCTATTTCCAGTTTCACTCCTAAGCACATTTTTGTAAGACAGGTGAAGATGTATCTTTTACAACTTTGCCTTTTCTTACATCTAAGTGTGTGCTTTTACCTCATATATATATATATGTAAAAGATATTCTTCGACTCATACAACAGATAAAGGACTTGACTTGCCCATTCATATTTCTAAGGTTACATTTGCTGCAAAATTCAAATAAAGCCTATCATGTCCTTGAATGGTATAAGGAGTTTTCTTTTTAAAGGAGCCCATAAAATGAAGAGGCAAAGATCAGCATATAAAATATATAGAATCTGTTTACAAGGGCACAAGAGGCTGAACAAAATTTTCTCCCCAGTAAATTCAGTTGCTGCTGGCATTGTCATAAGGACAAGCAGTGACTAGGAGATGCACTTCCTTTTGAGTAATAAGAGCTGAATGGCAAGACAAGCTGTGAAGTAACACATTGCTTTATTTAGTAAGCAGGTTTGCCCATTTTTTGAGCCCTGTGTTACAGTCCTCCATCAGCACAGTTTTTCATCAGTCCTGGAAGTAAACTGCCCTTTAGTCTGTTTGTACTCTCATGGCCAAAAAAAAGGAGATGTTAGGGAAAACATGTACCCTGGAGCAACATTCTGCTTTTGAATTGGTTAAGCAAACAAGCCATTTTCAAAGCCATCATTACTGTCTAAAGATCATCATTAAAGTTGTTTTTTAAATTGCATCCTTCACAAGAAGCTACTTGTGCTCCAAATCTTCACAGCATTCTTCATGCTTTCTGCATTTCTACTTAGTCTTGTTTAGAAGCAACTTTTGAGATATGTGAAAAGTTGTCAGAGAATATGATTTTATTTTTTTTAAGAATAAGGTTCTCAACTAGTTAAATACTGACATCTAAGTAAAAAAATACTATACTATCTAAGGAATGGTTTTCACATCTACCAAATATTCAGAATTTTATTAAAGTCACTTCCAACTACAGTAATTATGGTTTTGCTTTCTAGGAAAAGGAAATCACTGTATGGGGTAACCTCCATATTTGGTCACTGCTGTCACTTAGATCTAGTTTAGAAAGTCACACAAAAATAGTGATTCCTAAACATATAATAAAAGAAGTCTTGTCTGAAAAGCTTGTCTTTAAGCTGTCACAAGATTTAAAAAAAAATCTCTCATATTTCATGTAAAGTTTTTATTTAATGTGATTTTTAGTCTGCAAGATTCTTTAATATATCCCATTTTTTACATTAAGGTAATAATTTACTCTGTAATTGTTTACAGTGAAATAATCTGAATACTGAGTGGGGTGTGTGTGAAATGTGCTGATACTCTTCCAGGTTTGTGGCAGCTCTTAAGGAGCCTGGGGATTCTTCAGAAGACAGGGTATAGAAGGGAGAAAGCAATTATTTCATGGCAGGATGTTGCTAGAGCTCTGTACACATGATTTACATGAATTGGAATGTTTGTAATCAAAATGGTTTTTCTTACATTTTTTGTAGAATTCTGGCTTAAAGCACTCTGTGTACTTGAGAAAACATGACACAATTGTCCTCATGATAGTTTGTTTGCAAATACTTCTAGAGACAGCTAACCTTTCTGACTGAAAGGTTTTCTTATCTCCTACTTTTTTACAGAAAAATATACACAAGAGAAAAACATTTTAAAAGGAGGAAAATGCTATATTACCAACAACAAAAATGTTTATTTCATTAACGTACTACTATGACAAAGGGCAAATATCCAGGTTTTTTTGGTTTCTATTGTTTTGTTATGTTTTTCTGGAGCGTATGCTTGACAAACTCGTGATAGCAGAGCTTTTAAAGAAATAAACAGATGTTTTTATTTTCTAGTACAAATGAGTCTCAGTGGCTTACTGCTATCTCATCTAAGATTTCTCGAATGTTTATTCAGTGAGCTTTTATGGAACAATTTTTACTGAAAACTGCCTTCAGCTAGCACTGAAACAACAATGAGCAGGCACAGGGGCGTGCAGCTCTCCCGGGGTTGTGACGTAGGACGTCTCCACTCAGGGCCACAGTGCCAAAAGTCTGTGCTGCAGAGTGCAAGGTGCACCCAGCCACGGCCAGAGAGCACAGCTTCCTGCTCCACTGCTGACAAAACGTGCCACTCCCAAGCAGCTGAGAAATGTTTTTCTAGTTTTGATGATATCTATTAATCCCTTATGATGCCTTAAATGGCTACCTGGAAACAGAGACTAGACAGGAATAAAGGAACAAAGGAGGTATTTATCTGAAAGGCTTTCAGATGTACTCTCTGGGCTCCAGAGGGTCCTGCCTCAGTGGATCCCAAATGGACGACAGGTCACAAGTTCTTCACACTTTTATATCAGCATCAATTCCCCAACCAGAACCCAGCCAATGATGGAATTTCCCCAAGCTTGCCCCTCTCTCCCCAAGATGATGGTTTACAGGCCTTGTTCTGGATGTCCTTGGAGAGCAAGTTAGAGAGGTTTGTTATGTCTATCTTAGCATGAGAGAACAGCACTTAACAAAACTTCAGAAACTACACTAGCAGTACAGGATTTGAAAAATAAAAAAATTAAAACCCAATTAAAACCCATAAAATTAATGACCCCTTTAGAGCCTGTGGACTACAGTTCCAAAAACACCACGAGAAGGTAAAACAATATATTCTATGCACATATATTGGTGACAACCAGTAAAACATGCCTACAGATTTATAATCATATTATATCATTATATTTATAATATTTAAATACCCGCACTTTGCATGTATATTCCACTACCTCATTTTCTTTCATCAAGATCTACCTAGATGGTTGTAGCTATTCTTCAAGATTTAAGAAAAATCAAATTTATACATATTTTTAAAACTAAAATGATCTTATACGTTTACATTAAGCTCACAGTAAACCATAAGCAATTCCTTGTGTTCAATGATGGGAATTTTTCCATGGAATGAGACACAAGGTCTCATATGTGAAACTTGACTATTTCATTTTCACAATTAGCAATGTTTTTCACAATTTTAAGTTACTATTGTGCCCTATTAGACTGGCAATATCTTCTTAAATACATTTTATTTTTACTTAGATAGGTTTCCACTGATTGGAAATGTAGTCTTAATATTTACTGTACAGAGAGTACATCCGATATAAAATCACAGCTGAAGGACAAGGACTCTGGATCAACAGATTTAATGCTTTCTTTCCAGCAGCAGTGCAACTGCATTGTTCGAAATTTTGAATATTTTTGTAGAAACCCGAAAATTTTTGTCGAATATTAAGTAAGATTGCTTTGCAACAACTGATAATGCTTTACTTAAGATACTGTAAGGTCCAGAAATAAATTAAGAAAGTACTGAAAGTGCTGAATTTTCAAAATCTAACAAATAAAGCAGTTGAATCATTTGAAATGAACTGTCTTTGGTAAAAGGAAGATTAGTTTAGGGAAAATCTAAACAAATTTGACATAAACTTTTGGGACTGTGTGGAGAGCAGCCAAATGTATTGAGGGAGCTGGCCAATGTCTCAATTATCTCTGAAATGTCATGGCCCCCAGGGGGTGTTCCTGAGGTTGGGAAGAGATCAAATGTCTCCAAGAAGGACAGAAAGGAGCATCCAGAAACCGCAGGCTGATCAGCCTCATCCTGAACCTTGGGAAGGTGGTGAAGCCAACCAACCTGGTAACCATCTCCAGTAAGAGCAAGAAGGTGATTGAACATAGGCAGCAAAAATTTTCTCAGCAGTTTTTCTCAAGCAACCTGAGGCAACTGAAGTACCAGCAATCCTATGAATGACAAATTTCCTTTTGTCTCTACTGAAGTATGGACATGTCTAAGAGTATTTTCTGGCTGCAGTAATTTTTTGCCTTGATGCAGCAGTTTGAATTTCAATAATAGTTTTCACTCAAGCTTAGGTTCACTCGGAGTGACCCTAACAAAGCAATGACTATAAAATTGCCCCTGTCTAGTCTGGATCTAATTTGAGAGTAAATGTCAGACTACATTGTCAATTAAAGGAGAAAGGAAACTCGGGCAAAGCCCATCAAGTTACTCATATTCCCAGATGCTGATTCCCAAAATTTGTCATAGGAGCTTAAGGCACTGTGTTTCTTGGTTATTCCTTTGTCTTTGTTAGTGACACATGAGCAGCAGCAGAAGGGACACTCAGAGCTTTTAAAATAGCCTTTCACAAAGGCATTTCTGTATTGTTTTCTTCAAAAAAAATTTTAAATGACTGTCAAAAGCCCAAAGGTTTAACAATGCAGAACAAGTGACTGTTCAAAGAGATTGAGCCAAAGTACTTGATAAAATGAGTTTAAATTGTTCCTTTGCACAATAATATACCCTATCTTAGGAAAAAGCACAATGGAAATGAAACTACACAAGACATAGTTTTACATCAGCATGCTAGAGTATATTCAAAAGTTTATACTCCTTCACAGTCTGAATCTTGTCATGCTTATACCAATCAGATAACCATTTGGATATGCAACAAATATTTTCTCAGACATAAAAAGTGAAAATAGCCAAGAACTGGGTTACGCCAGAGTTGGGCTGTATATTTGGTAAGAGCACTGAAAACTGTGAAATTTATGGCTCTTTTCTCTGTTCAGCAGCATTTCCCCTTCTGGTGATGTTGATACAATTAAAGTTGAGTGCTGTCACTAAAAGAAGTTTAATCCTTTTGCTGCATTGCAGTCATATGGTAAATTTTTATAGCTATAACTACTCCTGCTTTATCTGTTATCCCAGCAGGGCATGGCTGAGATATAACAATATTGCACAGCAGGGCTGTCTCTTTTCACAAAACATTTCACTGAGGCTTTTGCGCTATCTCCTACTAATCAGATTTCTCACCGAGGTGCCCACCCACCCAAATCAAGTGTGGTCAGTGGAGCTGGCAGGTTACCACTTTCCAAACAGTTTAATGAATATCTACCCATTTATGTTTGCTTAAGAAAAACCAGCAGGGTGGCTCCATGGGGTGGGATTATTGCCTCTGCATCCTGATGTTCTTGACTGTAAATTTAATTCCTGCTTGTGCAATGAGTTGGTAATTGTAATCTGAGACAGTACATTTGATCTTGCTGCTCCTGGCAATGGAATCCCATTGAGTCACCTATTCCAAAATCACGTGAGGATGTTTCTTATAAACCTAAAAGTTGCCTGACGTGAAATAGCCTATCTATCTGTGGAGCAACAGCTGCCATGCTGAGGATATATTCATTCTCACCCTTCTGCACTGCCTCAAGGAGATAGTGCTGTACACAAAATGACATTAAAAATATTATTTGTAGAGACGGTACTTGTTTCCACAGATGTTTTCAGTCCTCTTTTCTTGTTCATAGCATTCGGCACTTTTCTTCTTATTCCTGTTTCTCCAGTAGTTCCTGTGGTGCCATTTTAAAACTTTCATAAACAATGTTTTTTGCAGAATCTTTCATGTAGAGCTATAATTTCCTTTGTAACTCTTCCAGTATAGATCATTAGTTACTTCCTCAGCTTATTATCAGACAGCTTTCCTTTTAGAAGTATTAAGAAACTAAACCAAAAGCAGATGAAAAATGAATAGCAGATTACTTGGATAGGTTCTGAAACATCAATTATTTTGCTGTCTGGTTTATGCCTTGCACAGTACAAGGCAGTGCAGGATTCAGTCTCATCTCTGTATATAATTGTAATTATTTTTGATAGCTGTGTTCCAGCTTTATCATTAATGACTTACTTAGTTCTGCAACGGCTTCTGAACAGAATTCCCATTTAAGTCCCTGAATATAGATTCATATTACAGAAAAAGTCTGTTGAAATACGATTTCAAATATACCTATAAACATAGGTTTGCTACAAAAATCATACAAAAGAAGGAAATTAACCTACAGGTTTTCATCTGATCACAGGTTCCTGCAATACAGTAAGAATCATATAGCTTACTTGCTTGCTTGCTTTTATTCCCCCCCAGTCTATAAGGTCCAATTACATTTATCTCCACTCTGTCTCTTACTGTGGGATTTACTGAACACTATAGGCACAGCTCACAGGCACTCCTTAGCACATTGTCTCATGGAGAGAGAGTTTGCTTTGTTTGTGACTTGTTGGAGTCCAGGAAAGTTGGAAAGTTTCTCCTGTTGTTCTGAGGGGTCCAAGACCCCTCCGAGCACCACAGGGGGACATAGCCTTTGATCTGTGTCCCTGGAAAAAACTTCCAACACTCCTGGACGAATTGAAAGTATCGAAAGTCTGACACAAATTGCAGTTTAGTTTATCACAAGTGAAAATTTATAGTATAAGGTTTTGTAGTATATAGGTTTATAAAAAGGTAACATGAGACTTTTGGGCGTTGTCCCTGGGTCCTTCTTCCCTCTCCATGTTCCACTCTGAAGAAGGTGCAGAATGATTGGTAGAATAGGTTTGAGGTAGAAGAAACGTGTTAGTAAGATTTGGTAGTCATTGCTACAAAATAAAAAACAGAATACGTTGCGATTAGTTATTGGATGATAAGGTTTTAAAAACACGCTGCACACAAGAACGAGCAGCCATTGTAGCTCCGAAACTACAGTGATAAGCCAGGCACGGCTGCACTGTGAAAGTGATAAGAAAAATAATAAACAACACGAGAAACTGAGCAAAAATCTTCGTCTCCTTAATTTCTGATATGAGCCTCTGATAAAGAAGAAAAACCTCACATTTGGGGGTCAAAAGACACCACAGCGACTGAGTATATTAAATTTTTCACCACTATCCTGGTGCAGAGCCTTGGACTTTTGAGATTGGAAGGGTGACTAAACTGAGCAGTCAAAAACCGGAAGTGTTGATGGGATACTGCTTTAGAAATTTCAGAACAGCACTAAATTTTTTAACTGCCACAAGCAGCCCTGGAGCCTTGATGCAAGAAACACTGAAGCAGCATGGAGAACATATCTATCTTCTGCACACTGGTAAGATCTGCCTGAGCTCCTTCTCCAGGCTAAACAGTCCCAGCTCTCAGCCTCTCCTCACTGGATGCTCCAGCCCCTTAGTCATCTCCATGGCCCTTCACTGGGCTTGCTCCAGTGTGTCCATCTGTCTCCTGTATGGAGGAGCTCATAAGTGGACACTAGGTTGTTATACCACTAATTATTAGAAGGCAGATATGAAGAAAAATAGAACAGAAGCGCCAAAGCAACTTTTAACAATGATCACATGACCACCAAAATCAATGAAACTACCAGAGCTGTGGTTTTTTACCAGGGCTGAAAAGCTTACACACAAGTAACTCTTAGAAAATGTGAAATAACTAGGTGTGTTTTAGGAGAAATCAATGCAAACCAGAAATCTACACTGGATATTTTGGATCATCTTTGCAACAGAAAGGTTTAGAAATTATATTATACTGTTGTGGTGCTGAAAAAAAAAAAAAAAATCAATCTTTTTACTAAGTATTTTCCCTTTTCCATATGCAGTGGTTGAGGGGTAAAGACAATAAGTAACCTACTGTACTCCAGGAAGCAAAACCTGAGAGAGGAATAAAATGGACTTACTGAACTAGTTAATGAGTATGCTGAAAACATCTGTCTTTTCATTCTGTTTATAATTTTTCAAAAAGTTGCTGATTTAGTTTGATATGACAGAATGAATGAATGAAAGAATAAAAGAATGGAATAGGAAAAAACACAACACTATTTCATTGGCAAAAAGGAAACCCAAGTCTCAAGAGGAACAGGAAAAGAGAAATTTTCATGCTTTTTTATAAAGAGAGTCACTCTTTCTAAATTCCTAAAGCCCATGTTGAAAAGCATAAATTAATACATTCAATTTCCTGGCTTTACTTGTAACAGACCATCATGGGATCTATTTCCTGTTCATGTAAATTCTGAGCTTCTAGAATAAATCAAAAATATTTTTTCTTACCTTCCAGGACCATTTTCAAAGGACACTAGTGAGAGAGGCTGTCAAATTTTTGCTTGTTTTCCCAGAATTTTAAAACGAAACTCTTTATAACTGTATATACCATAAGGGAGATAAAAATAATGAGAACCAAGATTTTTTTCCTTCTCTTGCTTAAGAAGTAAGATTGAATCTTTCAAGGGCTAGAAGATTTCTATCTTTCCCCTGAATGCTCTGTTCAGCATCAAGGCAAATCCCAAGTTAAGCTATCAGTGACAAAAACCAACAATGCCTAATCTAAAACTTTCCTTCAGAGGATTCAGAAACATTCAGGAAACATTAACAAGTTTAGGTAATTCTCTGCAAAGGAGATAGGCAGAATTTTCAAAAGTCAGTAAGTGCCAGGAAATACATTAACTCTGTGTTATCAAAGGGAAGCATCCCACAGTAAACCTATGAAAAATTGAGTATCTTAGAAGAAAGTCAGTCACAGATTACACAGGCTCTTACTGTCAAAAGAGTATAGCTTGAAAAAGAGCTGATGTATGCAGTTAGTTTCTTTCCTTTTAGGTTCTAATTAAATGCTCATTAGTGTTGATAAGAATTCTCTCATTCATTTCCAAGGGACTTGATTCACCTACCCAGAAAGATTTCTGAAAATTATGAAAAAACATCTGAAATGGTGGCATTCTTTGAATCTAGAGCTGAATTCTTACCCTTGGTCATGTAGAGTGGAGTAGTGACTGAGGTAGAAGCGTTCCAAAATTCTGAGATTTCTGGGTCACATGCCAAGCCTCTGATGAACTCTAATCTTTACAGTATGATCAGACATTGATTAAGAGAAACTCAAAGATCAAACACCCATTAAACATCACTGTTTACATAAAATCATTAAACATCTTTTTAGCCTGGAAACTGAACTAAGTTTCAAGTCTTAGTAACTTTCTCCACACTTCCTTGGTGGGTGGCTGTTTAAATTAATCTGAAATCTTTTGGCACGGCATAAATAACCTCTCTAGTGAGCTGTCATTAGACATATTGGTTTTACTCCCCCCTATACCTGGTTGGTATAAAATAACACCATCAATCTTGTAAAAAGGATGCCTTGTTTTACTCCTCCAGCCCAGTTACCACTGCTGTCTTTCCATAAGTCATGAATACTCCTAGCACAGCAGGAACACATTAATGATTTATTTTTTCTGAGGAATACCCTTATTACAAATGATTTTGTTACCTTGCTGGGTACTCTCACTGCAGGACATTGTTGCTAATAGATCCCCTCGAGCATTTGCAGCCTACATTCCTCATTTAACTGGATCCCAAGTGCTGTGCATGTTAAATACCTCATCTATTATCTCTTTAAGCAGGAGATTTCTGTCACAATCTCTTTTGTTGACTAGGCAGTTTCTCGCAGAAGTAACAACAGTGCAAGGCTTTTCTAAAATTAATGGGAAAAGTTGCTATTTGTAGTTATTCTCAGTTGCATCCAGCGACAGGATCATATTTAGGGAGAACGTCAGTTCCAGTACCCCTTATCTCTGCCAGTTTGTACAACTTTCAGTTTTCTGCAACACTAGATCACTTCAGACCCCCCTGCTATTTTCTTTTACGTCTCTCAAGTTGTGACAAAAGAAAGTTTTACCACAGACTGCAGTAGGGACCAGTGTGACTGCCAGGACTGATTGGTTTTAAAAATTCCTAGGTTTTTTGTCTTCTGCAAAATTTTCTTCTTAGATCCCTCCTAAAAGATGAATGAAGTCCTTAATAAGCTGAGGTGAACATTTCAGAGGTAAAAAACCAGAAAAGTTCTGGATGAATGGTAGGTCTGGCATTGGCACAGATCTCCAGGTAGTAGAGTGCACTGGATTATGCAAGATGGTGACGGTCTGAAAGACTGAAAAACAGTAAAATGTCATTTGGGTTGGGAATGAAGAATGGCTCTGTGCCGTAAGAGAGGTTGGTGCCTGCCTGGTGAACTTGGAGGTTCTTGTGTCTTTGGCTGGTTGTACAGCAGGTGTGCACAGTATGTAGCTGGGGAAGGGGTATTTATCATGTATATAGAGCATGCAAGCCTTTTGGATTATATCTCACATGGATTGCAAACCTTGAGCAACCTGGTCTGATGGAAGGTGCCTGTCCCCATGGCAGGGACGTTGGAATCCTCAAGGACCCTTCCAACCCAAACCATTCTATGGTTCTATAATTCTGTCATTCTTAAGCACAGTAATGTTGTGAAAGGCCTATGCTTCATATCATCCTTTAATAAATAGAGAAATTGTATTTTTGGAGAGGATTGAGGACTTCATAATTTTTTCCCCAGTGTTTTTTTATTGTCAATTTTCTTCCATGCTTTTGCATGTACTTTTTTATAACTGTAATTGTAGATGATGCTTGTGTGTGATTGGTCAGACATGGAGAACCAATTTCTACTAAGTTTTAATGTATATCCTTCCAAAATAATAAATATAAGTAGAAGTGTAGGAGCATGGCTCTGTATTGCTGGATATGTGCAAGACCTATTGAAAAAGAATCAGAAAATATAAGATTAATTCAAAACAGGTATGGGAGGGCATGTGAAAATGAAGAAATACATATTAACATTATATTGGCACTACTTGTAAACAGAAACTTATTGTTTAGATTTCTATTTTTCCAAGTAGATGATAATTCAAATGTCCTATTCCAGTGTTTAGAGTATGGTAACCCTTCTGTTCGTATATGGAAAATAAAACCTAAGGTACCATATTTCATTTACTGTAGAAACAAGAAATATTATGAGGGAGACTCTTCAACTTTGCAGTTACCACTGAGACGTTTTCAAAGTTTTCTGGGTACTTTAGTCTATTTCTGAAGTCCTTATACTTTTACAGGCTTTGTCTTGCAAAGAGACAGGAAAAAAAAAATAAAACCCAAAAATCATAGGGATTGTGGAACTATGGAGAACTGCCTAGGAGGAAGTATTGCAAATAGTTTGCAGTTTTTACACATTCCTTTAGAATATATCTATAGGCTACAGGGCAGATGGGCCTCACACATGCTGCTGAGTGTTTTCTCTCCCTTTCCACTCCCAGCAGATAACATAGGCAGGAGCGGCTGGCAAGGGAATGTGCTGCTGCTGCTTGGGCACAGCTGATGGCAGAGCAGCTGAGAGGCAGCCACAGCTCAGTCCCTGCATGGCAGGCAGGCCTCAGGGCCAAGTGACCTCTGTAGATGGAGAGGAAATGGGCAGCCAGGCTGCCGCTGCAGGAAAGAAAGAAAGGTGCCTTGAAAAAACAAAGGCAGGGGACAAGGGACCAGAGGGTACTGCAGTAAGGATGGTGCCTAGAGACATGGCAAAGGAACCCCAGCAAAGTAGTGCATCAGAGCAGTGCTGTTCTGTGTGATTTTCTGACTCCAAAATAGCAGCTGATTCTGACCTGTTATGCAATAATTATATGTCTGAGTCAGGAACACTTTAAGCTAGAATAATTTCCTTTATGGTTGGATTTCTGTAACTGTAATTGTCCACCTTTCTTTTCCAACAGAAAGTATTTTCCTATATTTAATTAATATGCAATATATTTACCTGATACATGCTAAAATGCAGTTTCTGAAATGCATCATAATCACATGACATCACAAACTGTAATCACGGAGAAGCTTTAATGGCATTTATGCACCATCTTACAAACAATGAGCTGCCTTGTGGAGCTCATTTCCTCTCACTGGGACCCAAAGTCTTGATAGGTGTCCTGAAACCAAGACAGAAGGTAAAATAGATATACTGGTTTCCTCCTGGACCCACAGCATCTAATTTTTAAATCTTTGTTGTTTTGCTACTGATCACTAAATTCTCTTGAGCTTCTGACATGTTTGTAATTCTTCTCACATGTAAGGAAAGCTGATCCATAAATTGTTTATATTATCTACAAGTTGAAAAGTTTTGATGGTGCCTCAGATATATAGCACATCTTGGCTCCCCAACTCCAGCAATTTAGTTGGAAGAGTTGTACTGAAATAGGATGCAGAATAAGTTTCTTTCCTGAGATGCCAAATACATTGGCTTTATTGAAAACGTTTCTGCAGTTCTACATTTACCCTATATAGGTAATATCTAATCTTTATTTTGTGAAAACAGACATTGACACCAAGGGCAGGAAGGAACTTGATAGAGTAAGAATGTTTGATTTGGATTAAGGTGGTTTTTTCCTTTTGTATAACCCGTTTCCCAAAGAAAAGACTCATTGAATGAGTAGTGTTTGCTGGGACAGAATCATTGTCTTTGGTTGAAGATGAAAGAATGAGGGATTAACAAAGTAGATAGACCCTGTGGGTCAGATAATGGGTTTGTTTTACCAGAACACTTTGCAAGAGTCTACATCCTGTTAGACAGTGTTTGTTCCACTGAATCAGGCTCATCCAATGCAAAATATAAACATCTGAAATGAAAATGAGATTTTTAAATTTTTTTGGTAACATTTAATAAAAATCAGCCCCTTGAAACTCTGAAAATCTCTATTCCTCATCACTTCAGTATCAGTTTCATGTTTCATTTGGTGTGATGGCAGTGAGAGAGCAGAAATATCTCTGCTTCCATCAAAACCATTTCCCTTTGTTAATGGAATACAGGTAGAAGGTATAGGCTAAACTGCTGGCAATCCACAGAGTAACAGCGAGGTAACCCTGAGTGCTGCTGGCTGTGGCACTGTGCCAAACATGTAAATGCAAATATGCAGAGTCTTCTGCGTAGGAGACATGCATTGAAAAACAAAACACTGAGAAACACTGAAAAGGAGAGAGCCTGAAAAACCTTATGATTCTAGGGATTAGGTGCAAGCCTGGGTTTACAGCTGATATTTATGCACTCACCTGAAAGCACCTGGCCCTTGCCCTGGGCTTTGCATTACTTTTTGTCCCATGGCATGCACAAAATCCACATATTCATCAAATAAAAAGTGCAAGAATACCTTTGCCTCTTCCTTCGGCCCCACACTAAAGGAAAGTGAAAGGTGCTACTGAATTTCAAAGGGAACCATGTCATAGAAGATTATATTAGACACATGCTAGAGCATGTGGCAGCTAAAGCCTACTAATAGCCTAGGCATATTGGTTCAGTGTTGTGGACTCTGATTTGGATCTCCAACTGATCATTTCCAAAAGGGTTGGGGAAATGCTGACACAAATATGTAGTGTTGTTGCTGTGTGAAGATGCTTGAGCACCTAGGAGTATGTGGCAAGGGAAGCTGAGCACAGGGTTCTTGTGATTGATGTTCTGGTCCTAGCTCCAGATGCTAGGAAATTAGTTTCTGTACTATACAAATTGTTTAAAATAGTTGAAAAAACACTGGACAGGAATTATTAGTTTTAAGAGGCAGAGGTTATCAGTAAGAAACACAGAAATCTGCAGAGCTTTCAATATAATCATGAGCTAGGAAAAAAAAGTGAATAGGAAGATGAAAATTTGCTGATGATCCAGATAACTCAAGGTAGTCAAAATTAAAAGGACCATCAGGAAATATAGGGAATGTCTGGGTGGTAAGCTGGCAGATGAAATTTTGCTTTGATACATGCAAGGAATGAACACGGGACAAGGCAACAATCCTAACTGTACCCAAAATGTTATTCTTAGTTATTGCCACTCAGAAAACTGAACATGTTACTGTAGATGGTTATCTGAAAACATAGTTTTAAAGCTCACTTGCAGTTAAGAAGCAGCGAACAGAATGGTTAGCTCTATTGGGAAAGGAGCAGAAGGCATTGCTATGAGTCTTCATGAGCCCATGGTTACCCACACGTTTCAGGGCCTGTGTGCATTCATATACAGTGAAGGGTGATGAAGAGACCCATGGTAAGGAGCAGCTTCCAGATCAGGGAACAGCCACTGTGAAGCTGGGACTCTACTGCTTGGAGACAAAGTGACTTGGGTGAGGAACATGGCAGAGATTTATCAAACTTGAGTGGGGTGAAGAAAACAAATAGGAAAAAAAAAATCTAAGAAAATAAGGACTAGAGGAGCCTTTGGTCAAATAACCAAGTTTCCAGCTAAGAAAAAAAAAAAAAAAACATAATTAAAACAAATATTTGGCCTACCAGGCTTTTAAATAGTTCAAAAAATGAATTCTAGATATTCATCAAAGGAAGCCATCTGAGCCCAATTGGAAAGAGATTTACAATACATCTTCTGCACCCAATGTTAAGACTGACAAAACTAGGAGGATATACCAAGGAGAGTGTCAGTTTACACCCATCCCATTTTTTTTCTAATGCAACTAATTACTCCTGCTGGAAACAAGACTTTTCTGCATATATCCCTAATTTTCCTGGAAGCTTTAGACCTCAGCTAAATGTATGATTCCACTTACATGACATGACCAAGACATTCTGTGTCTCAAATGCCTTTAAATAAAATGTAGGCAGCTACACCCTGACTTTGGGGTACCCGATTACAATAAGATGTAAGACAGTCAGACACTACAGGTGGGAACACCAAAGTGAATGAGCAACCCCACAAGGCTGCTGTTGCAGTCTTACACTAACAGGGGTCCAGACTTTGCTTGAGATGAGCTTTGGTGGAAAAGTGCAGGATATCTCAATAACATTTGATATCAATGACATTTGATAGTAGATGTCTTACTGAGACATTAGAAATGTCCATGTGTTGAAATATTAGAGACAAGTGAAAATCAGTGAGTCTAGTTCTGGAAACCCTGTAGATTAGTGTGATGTTCTGCTCAATCTAAATTATATAAGCTATAAGTCAACCTGTGCTTCACCTACAATGTTTCCTCTTAAAAGCAAACATCTGCTTTCAATTTGGAAGTGAAATCTAATATTCCCCTTTTTGTGTCAGATTTGTGATATGATATTGTTTAAATCTGATATGTATTTTATTTATTTTATTTACTCCATTTGTAAAGGAGGATATTTCTTTTTCTTAAGACAGCTTATCATATAGAAAACCCAAAAATTCTCTAACAGAAAATTATAAGCAGTATAAAATAATTTTATTAACCCTTAACTTGAACAAGTAGCAAGTAAAAAGAAGGTTCTTGAGACCTATTTACGTAAGCAATCAAATGAGAATGGCTTTTTCTTGTGTTAAAATACATGCACGCTAAAATTTTGTAAACAAAGTTGGAAAAATAGTCATTAGAAAAAGCAAAGTATATTGAGCACTACATAATTAGACTAGAAGTAGGGACATAGCAAAGACTATCAGGAAATCACAAATTCTTTTATACTAAACTAAATACTGCTGGTTTATGTACTGAACTGTATATTTCTCGGCATACTATATGTCTGTAATTTTGCTGACAAGTCAAAAAGTGGCCTGAGGAAGTTGAAAAAGCAAGTCTCAGATAATCATTCTTGTCACAAATTAAGTTCACTTTTAACAGGTGTTCAATGTCAGACCAGACATCGCTGTTGGTTACTGAGGACTAATGTTTGAAGGGCCCACTGCCATGGAGCAGTAAAAAGCTTTTTCTGATGTTCACAACGCTTACTTATGCAGATTTCATCTGTATACACAGATAAGCAAGAAAAGGAATTATTCAGCTGTGAACTGAATTCCATCATGAATCAGTGACCTGTCATAAATCTTTTAACAAAATTAATTGTTTTTAAGGTCTTTGACCTAGGTAAGCTTTGACTTTTCCAATGATCATGATACAAAGAAACCTCCTAACTTGGAAAGGAATGGATAGTTGATCTATTTCAAAATTGTACAGCATATGTAATGTAAAGCCTGTAGTCCATATTAAAGGAACATAAAGATTGTATTGTGATTTCCAGATATACCTTTCAGGACTTTTCAGAACTGAAAAACATAATCCTACCAGCTCTATGCATGCAACTTGTCCTTAAGAGTGTTCAGCTGAAAAACATTGTGTGAAATTCTGGATTTATTAGAGAATAGAAAGGAATCTACAAGACCAGTGTGATAGGAAGCCTTCTTGCTACAAAAGAATCCAGATTTTTATTTGGTCTCCATTAGCATGAGCATGTATCATCATTTGGTTTGAAGCGGAAAATTTTAACTTGACTTCTTTGACTATAAAAAAGTTGTGCTCATTTTTGACTAAGCCTATTAATTCTGGACATGGTAAACCATAATTTCATAATAGGTTGGCTTAAGAAACTCATGTCTATTCAGTGGTGTCAAGACAGCTGTTTGTGGGATCTGAAAAACTATCTTGTTTGATTCCTGTCTATCACTGAGTAACAACGTGGGAAGCATATTTCACTTTGATGTAACACAAATTCTGAAGCCTTGGACTGGTAATAAATTAATTTTCCATGAGCACAAATCTATAAAGACCTTTCAGTCTTCAGACCTAACCCATATGTTGGAACCCTGGAAGCTGAGAATTTGAAATTCTCTGTGCTGAAAGGCACTGATCCACAAGAAAACACTACGTTTTCTGAGGCCTTGGGATAGGCTTCCAAAATTGAGTGATAACACTGAAATCACACGTGTGTAGTTTGAATAGAAGGTGTGGTGTCACAGGGTGAAAAATTTCAGATTTAAGGTTTTGAAATATAGTAACACATATATGTGTCAAGATGGAGTTTTTAGGGTAGTGGTCAGATACTTCTTTTTCACTTTCTTCTTCCTTCTTCTTCATGGGTTTAGATGGTGTCTTGTAATTGGATAAGAAAAGCCACACTGCTGAACTTAGGGGTTTGAGTATTGGGTTAAAAATAAAAATAATTTAGGTGTCAACTCATTATGGGACAAAATGTCCTTGAAAGGCCTCTATAGCCTTGTTCCACCTTGTTGACAGAGCTCACAGTTCCTAAGACTGTAACATAGATAAGAACTAATAAACAACAAGAGAGTCTCCTGTGTTCAATCCCAGCTCAAGGGAAGTGAGGGTAAGAGGCTGGAAGAGAAGCCCACACCCTGACACCCTGTTCTTTTTGCTGCACTTGCGTGCCTGCTTGGGGCAGACACGACAGGAAGAGCACAAGGGAAGTTGTGCCTCTGATGAGGCTGAGTAATGGGCACAGGAAACAGGTCACTACAATGACTCATGTGGAGACACGACCTCTGTAAGAGGACTCACAATTCCATCTTCCAGGACAATGACCTTTGCTGAGTGATGGAGTCAGCTCATTACTTTTTCATTCTCTTATTCCTGGTTATTCCAGGAAGGATGATTTCTTGGTGGTTGAGCTTCACTAGGAGAAGTAACAAAGAGTTCTGCTGCCTTCCTTTGCAGCACTTCTCTAAAAATTAGGAACTATGGCTTCAGATCTACCCTTCTTTCCTCCCTTCCACATGGTGAGGATGCACAAGAAGTTCTTTGGTGGATGATGCCTCTGCTCTGTACGTGTAAGTCAGCATTCTATCTGCAACTCAGCTTGTGTCTTGAGCTGAACCTGGCACAGAGCCCAGTGTGAATGAGATGAATTAAGCAAGATAAAGGTTCTGACCTTTCCAGAGGCTTAACCACAGTGTTACAATCCTCTTCACATATCTCATCATATCAATAAAATATGTCTCCAGACCTGGGCAAACATCCTGCAACATACAAGGGATCGGGAAGTGAGAGAATATCCCTACCCCAAAGGGAAATGTAACTTGTTTGAATCTGTTGACTTTTTTCAGTTTTTTTAGAGGTCAGAATTATGTTCTGAGACCTAGACACCAAACCTGGAAATTGGGCAGAAGGCAGCTATTTTACTGTCAACAGACTGAAATAAGAAGTCACTATAAGGCTTTTCTTCTGTCTCTTTTGTAATGGCAACAGCTGATTTAGAAACTCAGTCCATCTCTAGTTTGTTTTTCAGTATTTACAGATCACAAAAAACATCTCTGTTGCTCACTGTAAGACCAGCAGTAACCCTCTGTGGCAGCTGGAGGCAGTGATACCATTCAGATCAAAGTCTCTGTCAGTCTGAAGTAGATTCTCAGGAATCGCTGACCAAACAATAAAAGGAATTTTCTGAGGTGGAAATATAATCTATCTATCTCAACATCCTTAAATTAAGTCAATATCAGTCATGTCAGCAAATTAATTTATTGTCATTATGAGTTACGATTGTCATTATGCGTGGGATTAAGAGACATAGAAGATTTTCCTGTAACTTTACCCTGGCTTTTCTGAGGTATCGGAATTTTTCCACCATTACCTCATCATGACAGACAATTTAGGCAGAATATTTCTTATGAATGTTTATATAATATCTATGCCCTCCAAATTTATAATCCAAAAGAAATCTGGACCTTTCTGCATCCATCAGACCTGTGATACAAAACCTACCCATGTCTTGTCTTCCATAAATACTGCTAATTTATAACTCTCTGGTGTCTCTACTTCTGTGTCAATTCCCCTCAATTATGCAATGTATTTTTCCTCCCAGAAATGAAATACCATTATTCTTGGGAAAGTGAACTAACAGTAAAAATAATGTTTTCAGGTATTAATATTCATTCCAGCAACAGCACTTACCTACATGGCTATACTCACAGCTCTTTTTAGCCAGGTGTCTCTGCAGGCATACTGAACATATGAAGAGTAGTTCACCCAGGCAAAGAGACCACAGAACAGAAGCACATGAAAGAGCAGTTCCCACCTTTGCTAACCTCCATTTTGCCTCTTACTTTATGACAATGACTGTGTTTCCACTCTATTTCAAGATTGAAATGTACAGCTCTTTTTCTTCCAAGCTCTGTTAATAGCTTTTTCATCTGTACATTCAACTGTCCTGATTCAAAGCAATTTGAACTCAGAGAGGCTTTTGGTTTTCTACCATCCCAATCACTGTTACAGAAGCTCTGCATAAAGCCTATTATGAATTTCCAGATGATTATTGATATGTAGTAACTTCACTCATTGCTAGTAATTTCATTCATTGCTAACATTCATTTCTAGCATTCATTGGTACCACGTATTTTTTCGAGATGCAGCACTGGGGAAATATTCCAGAATATCTCTAACTGGAGGACATCATTTGAAACCTCCCAGCACATGAATTGCTTGTCTTTTAAAGAAAGGGATATTTGGAGCTGATCCCTTGCTTAAAGAACAGCATCTCGAATTGTGTCTAGTGAGGGATACACACCCAGAGAAGCCTGGCCTGCCAGATGACACATCCCAGTCTGGATTTAGGGGTTACTCTCTTGTGGTTTCATTCATAAGCTTCCACTGAACTTTGCTTCACTGCCCTGGCTTTTACTGTCTAACCCTCTGCATCAGTCCTTTTTTAAAGGGAGTTAGTTTGTCTGTCGGACAACCACACAAGATATAAACCTTCTTGTTACAACAGAATCGTGATTTTTATTCAATCTCTATTAGACTGACCAAGTATCATCATTTGGTTTGAAGTGGAAAATTTTAACTTTACTTTTTTGACTATAAATATGCAATATTGTGAGTGCCAAAGATGCTGCCCTGTTTTATTTTTATATAGATAGCATTCATAAAGTTATTGAAATAAAGATGCTTAGTGGATAGCTCTTCCTTCTGAATTTTTCACTACCTTTTTGCCAAGACAACTGAGAGTCAAAGTCTAGTATATGTTGTTGCACTTGCATTACAAGAGCTGCATTTGGAACCAGAGCATGTACACAGATAACAGGTACAGAATGCTCTTATCAGATTTGGCACAGCAAGTACTGGGCACTGGCAGGTTTTAATCACGTGTTACACAGGTTCATGTTTTAGGACAAGCACCTTAATTCAGTAAGACCCTTATCTGTGTAATTAAACTTATATTTATTCAGAGAATCTCTTAAGTACATGGTTGCATTTCACGAAACTATGGGTTTGACATTCTCAAATTTGTAGCTAATTTCTGAATGAGCTGTAAGATAAAACAGTAGATAATAACAAAATTTTTTGAGTGTGTTGCTATTATAATGAAATTGCAGATCACTCTAACAAGTGGTACCTCCTTTCAGTGAGAACCATGCAGCTAATGTGAGACATTTGGTAGAGAAAAGTCAGGAGGATACAAGGTGAAGTCTCCTCTAAACTGTAGTAGATGCACAGTTTTGTGTACAAAGAAGTGTGTACCAGTTCCACATGACATCAGCATCTTTGTAAGTCAGCATCCTATCTGCAAGAGATCCTATAATCTTTGAGATGATACAAGGAAATATTGAAATTGGACAGTTTCAGACAGAAAAAGTGTTCACTTGGAAGATTTTTAGAATCTGGTGTTTTCTCTGAAAAAACCTCCATTTGATAGGACTAAGTACAAATGTGTTATGAAGAATACCTTCTTGCTTTCCCTTCCTGCATCTGCAACAGTCCCTGTATAATGGGCCATAAAGACAGGAATTCTGGAGCAGGTCACTAAAAAATGCTGTACATCTAATACCTCAACATTCAGCTTAGTCAAGAGAAAAGGTGTCCAACCTCCTCAGAGCCACCAACAGATGCCATGCCATCCTACTACCCCTGTGGTGGGAGAGAATAAAGTGAAAGAAGACAAAAACAAAGGGACTAAAACAGAGACAGAAGGAGAGATAAAACTGTAACGAATTAATTCTACAAAGGGTGGTAAAAGCTACATGTTTTCATGGTTCTGTCACAAGGGAACTCCAATACAAAGGTTTAGTTCATAGGTGAGAGGGTGCTTTCACCAACACTTTTTTCACAACAAGAAAAGCTTGGCAGAGATATTTTAAGAGAACAAAAGTAACATCTGGGTGTTGTTAGATGAGTGTTTTCTTTTGAAATTTACTTTATTGCTAAATAAATGAAAACCTGGCTTTTTTATGCACTGATCTGCTGACATCAGTCTGATTCATTATTGTTTTCCATTTGGTTTTGGAGGCTAAGCATACTGAATAATGAAAACAAACTCCCTCCACCTTGATGTGACCATATAGCAGGTCCTAAAATGTGGCATACTATTGTAATATAGTGGTTGAATTAATGATTTCCATTTATAAATGTACCTGATTCAGAGCTGTGCATATACACAATCTATTTGAGTTCATATTCAGCCTTTGGAAGCAGTGTATGTTTTTTAACATATTTGTAGTAATGCAAATTATACATAATTTGGCTTCTGGAACATGGAACAAAGACTCTTGTGAATTCAGAGCTTTTAACTCCTTATTGTGCAGTTTACAATTTAGGGTGTTGGAAAATGATTAGTCAATTTTGTCTGGCTGATTGAAACAATATGTAAATGCTAATGGTAGAATTTTGTGTTTATACAATAAAGCATTCAGGATTGCAGATCTTCATTACAAAGACAGTGTTCATTTGGCTGTTTCATAAAACTATACTTAGCTAAAGGACTTTAATGACTTAAAGTTATTCAGCAGAGATGATATAATTATTTTCATCTGTTAGAGAAATATGGGGATTACTGGAAAATTAATTTGTAAGAGGAAAGGACTTGTATAATTAAAGAATTCTCTTTATTAAGAAATTTTTCTAGTAAAAGAAAATTTTGTCTGCTGTTTAAGAAATGGGTTTTCTACTGGTAAAAACATCCTGCAGAAAATTATTTTCATTTGTATGTAGCAAATGACAACAAAGTAATGATTGAAACTGTCTTTCAAAGACAATTTGCATAGAACATTTATTAGGTCCCTACTTACTCACAGTGGACAGAAGCAGCAGGTATTCTCCTGTTCACTCTCTGCAAGTCTGAAGGTAGTGCTGATCGAGACTGGCCTCAGTTCCTTCTCCCATACCATGTGTCTATGCCTGTGATGCTCTCTGGGACTTGCCCACTCTCTCTTGCTTTTCTTCCAACCCACTCTTTCCTCTGCCCAGTGTACAGCCTGTTAAAGGTAGTGATGTGTGAAGAATCCCCAGGGTGTACCCAACAGAATATTTTAGGAACTATATTGTACCTAACCTTCAGGTTAGGTGCCTGGCTACAGAAGTGATTCACAAGACTGAGACTGAGCACACGGAATAGGGACAGTTGGGTTCCCAGGATTCAATTTGCAACAATCCAGTGGGCTGCAGGAGCACCTAAATCAAGAAATGGGATCAGCCGTTTCTTCTAGTGTGCTGCTTCTTATTTTAGAAAGACATATCATTTTTGGATACATTTCCATGAGATTATTATTTCATTACACACTGCTCCTAAATTGGTCTGAATCATAAATATTGGACACAGATATACACTTCTGTGAGGTTTAAAGAAGACAAGGTCTGTAAAGAGAGGTTAAACCTTTGTTTTCCTGGGCATTTACAGATATCTCACAACCCACCCCTATTTGTTTTGGTGGGTGGGAACGACAATGCGATTTTGATAAATATAAAATCCTCATAGACTAGCAGATTTCAGAACATTTATTATATTTTATACATAGTTCATATGTTGTATTTAAGATCATTAAAGTATTTGTTGTGGGGTATGTGTCAATGTGATGCACTTGAACAGGCAGCCCAGAGTAGTTTTGGATGCACCATCCCCATCTGTCAAATTATTTAATTGAATAATCTACATATTCTGAATCACTGTGCCTATTTGTTATAGTACCTAGCTTTTTATTAATTCAAAATGGAAAGAATCCAATCCCACTTTCTCCAACTCAGAAAAGAGAACATTCCAGCAGCAACTAATGCAATTACTCAAATCCATAGCAATGTAGATTCTCTGTTTTGGTTGTGTCAGCAATTTTAAATTAAATACTATTTGTGAGAGGTTTAGAACTTGGTGATAAGGGCTAAGGCCATAACTTGTCTTAGATTGAGATTATGGGATGATAATTGTTTTAAGGAATTTAGGAATGTTTTAGGAACACTAAACATATACAGGTGATAATTATTTTAAGGTGTACAAATACCAAATATATACAAGCTGATTTTGTACACATATACAGACTTATATTTGTAGTTCTTGCTGGCGAGGAGAGGTACAAGTGGGAGAACATTGCTGTCCAGTTTAACTTAGCTGTAGAAGGACATTATAAATTACATGAGAATTTTTTGCTGTTATTTCTACTGCTGACTAATTGTGTGTTTATTTTCTCAGTTCTGTGTCATTTGGAAACAGCAGAATGAAAGATTGCTATCAGAATGGATTAGAAAAACAAAATTTTTTTTCTTATGATTTTATTTTTAATGAGTCACTTTCTAAATTTTCCATTAAAAATAATTTTGAGGTAATTCTCACAGTCAAACCTGATGAGACTTTTGATATTTGTGTCATACAATATCTTAAGGTAAACTATAATTAAAATGTTTGAAGGCATACCCAGATAAATGGAGAAATTTATGAGGACTCAAATTCGAGAAGTGTTGATGCTAGTTTTAAGATTTCATGTTTTGTTATTGTTTGCTTTGTTATTCTAGGTATCCTAGCTGTTTTCCATGTTTATTACATTTTCAAGAAATAGGAATTGCCCCTGACAAGACTTTGAGACTGTTCTGTATGTTCTTCATCTCTATGGAAGGAATGATGATGAGGAATTATCCTAACAACTCCTCGTGCAGCTCAGAAAAACCTAAAATAGCTCTGAGTTGGCTTTCATTTCTCATCTCCATCGCTGAAATGCAAAAGAGCTGTGTTTGCATGACACTGAATATGAAGACTAATTAGTGACAATGGATGTGTCACCTTGGCCTGGACCTGTAGGCATTGATCCTGGAGTTAGCTGGGATACTCCAGAGTTGCACTGCCTGGTTTGACAAGCAACTATTCAGAGTGAGGGAAATGAAAGAGTTATTTTAGTGTAAACCAAGATTTATTCCAGTCAGTCTCTAATAAGATTTGAGAAGTAAGAAGTGGATTTATGAAATCTGTAGGCTTGTTCCTCAGTTGGATGAGTTATATGAAGGGAACACTAAGCCCCCATTTACCCTCAAATACCATTGTATATCCTAGTTAAGGAGCAATGAAATATTACCCTGTTATCACATACTGATCAGCATTTTACACAGAATGCAAACTGCTGTAATGTAATCTTTCTTCTTGTTGCTCCAGCAGTGGTTTTTAATAATTAATTCTGATTCACAATGCCTTTACAATGACTTCAGTGGACATACTCAAATTCTGCATGAGTGCAAGGACTTAATCAGAACAACAAACACCTAGTGTCTTCTTTCTGATTTTTTTGAGCATTGCTAGGATGTATCCAAAACAAATACAGGAAAAAGTAGGTCACTACCCCAAAAAGCTGAGAGCCTGAGGAAAGGTTCTATTTCTAACACAGGCTAGAAAGTGGTGACAAAAATTACATTTTCAAAATCAAAAGTAAACTTCCTTTTTTCTTTATTTCTTTCTATTTTTGTTGTTTTTGTGTATTTTTTGGAATCAATACAGCATAGAACAATTAAAGTTTAAAAAAACCCTAAAAAATCAAAGAACACAATGTTCCAAAGGTCATGCTAATGGTCCTGTCAAGGGATGTGTTTTTCTTATAGTATTGGTTTGACTGATAATGTGATTGAACAAAATATATTTCATCCCTTTTTCTTTCAGCATTTAAAATAATGAATGGGAAGATTTTACTTTCTTTTTTTCTCTTTCTTTCTGGATTTTTTATCTCCTTTTTTCCCCCTGAAATACCTTCTCTCAAGGTAAAAAGTACAGATACTGTTGGCAACAGCTCCAGTTTTCAAGGTTAAATCTGGGTATGATATTCCATCTGTGCTTGCTTGTCCCTAAGACGATTTTGCAGTTCAGACTAGGATCCTGACTAGCTTTACTGCTTTTTCCAGCTTGAACTCTTAAGGTCTCCTTAATCTTATTTAAGTCTACAAACAGCTTATATTTAGCTGAAAAGATGAGATGGTTTTGTGTAGGAAAATGTCAAGCCCTCTTACTATTCTACGGCAGAGCAAAAAGGCTTACTCTTTGGCTTTCCTGGGTTTAAAACGCCTTTATTTTGCAAAGTAAGTAACATGCTGCCATCTGTTGGCAGTGTGAAATTATTTCTTCAAGTGATTAAAGGAATACAAATCTTCAAATTCTTGAGGAATTTTGTTTGATGCTATTTTCTCTTAAGCAAAACTGTAGGTATCTGAGTGGAATAAACTTACAAAGGACCATTCAATTATAGCTTATAATTTACTTCAGCATCCAGTGAAATCCTTCTTACCTGAACCAATACAAAGTTCTACTACAAAGCTCAACTACAACCTCCAAATTCCTTTTCAGCTAAATGCCTGAAAAAACGTAAATTCCTGTGTAGACACACAGAAAAAGGTGAACCCTCTCAAAGGATTTTGAGTGTTCTTCAAAACCAACCAAAAAATGCATTTTCTCTGATAGCCTTTTGGTCCTGATTCTGAAAAATTGTAAAAAAATAAATGTTGAAGGACCTGCATGGAAGTGCTGTAAACTTAGAAACATTTAAGGATGAGAGCTTTTGTTCTTTTTGTTTTTGAAGTAGTATATTTTTTAAGAAGAAAAACAAGGGAACAAATGTGATTACTGTTAGGTGGCTCTAGGTAATTTGTACTGCTGAATTTTCCTTCCTCCTTCATCTCCAGTTAAATCCATTATGTACACAGTCATATCTTCTGAAGAATATCTCTTTATAATTTCATGGTAGAACATCAAAAAGGAATAAAACCCCAAGTGTGCTCTGTTTAATCAGCTGAGAACCATAACTCAGTTCAAACTTGGCCTTCCCTGCTGGAGTGCTGGCCGAAGTTTCAGCGGTGTAGTGACCAGAGGGAACAGGTTTTACAGTGAAATAGCTGGTTGAACCAATGCAATTTCCAACAGCACATAATGACTGTTTCTTAAGGTGAAAGGGTGTATAATGTATTTTTGATTTACAATTTATACTTGACTTGTACATAAGCAAATAGAGAAAACAGTGTGTATGGGGCTAAGTAATCGCATCCAAATTTACAATCCAGGCTCTTTCAAGTGACCATTTCAAGGCAGGTGTAGCAATTATTAAAATGTTCTGCTGGCAGAATGCTTGAAAACTGAAATACAAATGGAAATTAATTCTGTTATCCGGGCTCTTGTGTTGTCATTATACTGAACAAGATGAATCTTTAGGACATGTTGGGGTAAATACTGATGCTGCTCTGTATTCAGTTGTTTTAGTAAATATGAATCTGCTCAAAGCACAGGGCAGCATCAGATCTTACAGATGATAAAATTGTTTACTAAAACATAGTTCCATCCCTTAGGATAAATGGTGATACAACACCACTGTTTTGTTTTCAAATTACTGTTTTCTTTTCCACAGTCATAAGGAAAGATATTTTCCTTCTAATATCCTTGCTTTCTAGCATATAAGAAAAGCATATTGAACTAGTGGCCTTGTTGCTAGGTTTCAAGCTGCATTTATGCAGTCTACTGAGACATTCTTCTCGTTTTTGAATTCTGAATCAAGTCCCAAGGCAACGGTGCCCTGTTTCTTAGCAACACAGATGGGTAGACTGTATATTCCAGCTCCTTTGTACAATGGAAGAATAAACAATTCCCTGAGTAAGGGTGTGCTGCAAGTTCATTGCTTCACTTATCTTCCCCTAGAAGAGAGGAAAGGGAAGCCTTCTGTGGTACAGCAGAGGAAGTTTGTCTGGAAGTCCCTGTCTTTGCAAAATGGTGAGTCATCTCTATCTTTTCTGTCCTCTGCATCTCTCTGGGGTCTGTATTCACCTCTGTGCATATGGATCTGTAGGTACTTTGGATCAGTGAGTTTCAGTTTCTAAGATACAAATACAGGCATCAAAATCAGTGCTAACAAAGCTGTTTGCTCTGTGGGCAGAGGTGGGATGTGTGAAAGTACACAGACTTTTTGCTCTGGTGAAATTAATGGAGAGTCATAGAATTGCGAAACTTTGGGTGCAATACCTTGATTTTAGGAAGGAAACGAGGGGCGGAAAAAGTAGATAGAGGATGGAGAGGTAAGAAGGAAATGGGTATTCATGCAACTAACAAGTTGCATGTAGTGTGTTACCCTGTGTAAGAAATGGAGAAAAGTTATCCATTAAACACAATCTCCGCAAAGTGTTAGGCAGTTTTGAGTCCTTTTGGCAACACAGGCAAATTCTGAATTTTGCTCCCTCCAGACTGTGGCACTAACACTGCCACGGAGAGGGAGGAGTACAGGGGAGAGGAAAGGGGGCAGAGAAGGACACACAGCTCTGCAGAGCTGAACATTTCTGCTCCTGATGCCTGTGGAGGGGCAGGTGCATACATCATCTTTTCATGACGGCAACAGCAGCAATGCAAAATCTCGGATACTACAATTTTGGCACAGCGTAGAATAACAGAAGCATTTGTGCTATTCATCCTGCTGACCTTGGCATGTACCTGTTTTACCTGGACCTAAAGCTGGCCTGGGCAGTCTTCCAGTATCTCAGTTTAGTTGAAAAACAAAAAAGGCTGCTTTACATGTGTAAATTATCAACTGTCAATTTTTCTCCACAATTCATTAAATCATGAGGTAAACACAGCAGCTGGCCATGGTGGGACAGCTGGTTTGCCACACACACTTGATAGGAAGCCTGTACCACCTTAGAACACAGAAGCAAAGTGCCCACTCAAGCCTACTCGCTTCCTCCTAAGCAGGAACCGGGCCGGGTTGTGCTGTTTGGTAGCCTGAGTATAATCTGTGAAGTAGAAACTGAGTTTTGGCCCCTTCCCAAAGGCTGTCCTGCAGCAGGGATGCAGCCATGCAGCCCTGGGCTGGAAAGAACCTGTCTTGGCAGCACAGCACAGTTGAGCATAGCCTGAAAACCAAAATCACCTGAAAAAAAGAGCACAGAAACGTGACCTTCCAGAAGTAATTTGTGGGTACTTGATTTATCTCCAGTAAGCTGCCCACTCAGATCTTTATTCAGAAACACAGCTTTGTTGGTAAGGACATATTTCCATATGCCCTTAACCTTCAATGGACCATGACCTTCTTTTAGAAAAAAAAACCCATTCTGTTCTCAAATGAATAAGTACAAGGAAGAGAAAGTTGTAATGTTAGAGTTTTCCTTCAAATTTCCTGAGCATTAGGAGTATTAGAGTAGGAAAATATGGTTTGTATTGTGTTTTGGGCCTGCTGCAATATCCTGATGCATGTCTTTCTTGAAGATTTTCAGCGCAAAAAAGGAGCTCTTGTTTAAGAAAGGTAACAGTCTGGGAGTGGCTTTTAGATCACAGAGATAAAACAGAAAACATGGATAAGGTAGTATCTGTGTTCAGTTCCTGCAGAGCTAAATATTTTACTGCCTATTTAGGGTGTTAATGCTCCTCCAGTGGTTTTCCATCCTGCCCAGAGGCATCCTTGGGCATGGGGAAGGGCCTTCCTCTACCTCTGGGCAAAGAGATGAAGCTCATGGCACTGACTGGTGAGACAGCCCATGGCAGTACATAACACCTGGGCACATATTAGGATAGCAATGGGGTAGCTCTAATTAACGTTGTGTCCTGGGTGTGCCCAGGAATGCAGAGAAAGAAGAAAATACATCAGGAAGAATGGAGAGCAGAGCTTCAACATTTCCCTCTTTTGAGGTTTGTTTTGTCACTTCTACTTGTACAAAGTGAGACTAGTGTGCATCCAGTTGTGCCCCACTATAACCCCAAACCCCTGCTGTGCTGTGCTGCCCCAGGTTTAGTCTCCTGTCAGGGATGTACTACTTAATCAGACAAGAATTAAAATATGAAGGAAGAGTGTACTTATGTTGTTACATAATGATGAGTATTTCAGGCAAAATAAAATTCAGAGCTCCTGTTCCTATAGGCTGGTATGAATTTGTAAATTCCTAACATCCATGCTTTTGGCTTCAGATGGGCTTTCTCTAGGGTCAGGAAAGTTGCTTTGTCAGGTTACTTTGCAGAAGTGAAAGATAGAACCAAGAAGCAGTATTTCTTCATCTAAGCACAGGTACAAAATAATATTAAAGTTTATCTTCAGTGAATTTATCTTCACATTTATCTTCAGTGAATGTGCTGGGTTCTGCAGACAGGCATAGCCAGACTGAAAGTAGCAATCACTAATAAATGTTCTGTTGTATGTGTGTGTGTATGTTGGGTTTTTTCTCTTTCTTTTTGCCAGGGATTGCAATATTTGAGAGGAAAAAATTAATCATCCGGCCATTATGTTCATCCTCCACCAAGAAGAGAGAAAATTTTTATTTGAAACTCAAAGAAAATTTTCTGCAAGCCTTGACTGGCCTTTTTCACAACAAAAAACTGCAGTGCAGCAATCCAAAGCCAATACAGATTTATGGATGAAGCAACCTCCTGATTTTAGCTACCAGCTCTATAAGTCATCCAGCCTTCCTCAGAAGCCACAAGGAAAGGGAAAAGGGGAACTGAAGCCAAAAAGGACCTCTGAGGTCACAGGCATGCAAGAACTTTCCAGGCTTAGGTCCAGGCTGCTCTCTCCTCTTCTGGGAAAGAAAAGGGACTTCCCTCAGTATGGAACCACGAAGCCCAGAGCTCCAGGGACACTGCAACTACAAAAGGCATGCCAAGGGGAGCACGGCACTGGCCCAACATTGCTCCCTCCACATCTTGCTCCTTGGCACCACCCATGCATGGAGAGACTAACCTGATTTTTATTTATGCCTCAACATATGTTATATATGAGGTAAAAACTTTAGGTGCTGTACTCAAGACGGAAGGGAGCCCAGTCCTAGGGAGACTTTGTCTGACAGCCCAAGGGGAGAGAGAGCTTCCACAATTGGGCTTTAAGTGACTCCCCCTTGCAGATGGAGTAGATCACCTGTTTCCCTAGAAAAAATGCCAGGTAAATTGGGCTTTAGCTTCTGCCTTAGCACATAAAAGCAACTAGCTGTGCTACACCCCTGAGGCTTCCACTTTCTGATTTTCTAGGAGGAAGCGGGGGCTTGCCTGTAGGGTGAGCTCTGCCTCCTCCTCTCCTTTTCCTTCCTGTGGTGCTGCTTCTTCCCTGGCAGTCTGTCCTGTCCACGCCTGTCCTGCCCTGCTTCACAGCTTCCCCGAGGTAGCTGGTCCTCGACAGCCCAGTGCTCTGCTATTTCCCCAACGGATAATTTAAAATTCTCAGCCTCCAGGGTTCCAATAGTCAATTTCTTCTCCTGTCCTTTCACTTCACTTTGTTTCCTGATTTCAAGATTTCAATCATTATGATTTTGGCAAGTTTTGGTCCTTTTCACTGCACCTTGTTTCGTCCCACCTCACTTCCCTGTATTCACTCCTTTTCGTAATTTTCTTCGTTTTTTCCAGTTTTTTTCAATTTTTTTCCCAATTCTTCATTTCATGAAAGGAAATGAAACCGTGAAATCAAAGAACAAAGTGTAACAAATACTCTGGAAAGGAAATATGATAAAATCAAATGGTCTGAGGTCCTGGGTCTGAGATCCAGGGTCAGGAATCAAGGGTCAAAGGTTTGGAGTAAAGGGGTCAAAGGTGAAAGACCTGTGGGTCAAAGGTCATGGGCTCATGGGTGCAAAAGGTCAGAAGGTGGTCAGATCATGAGGTCAAATGTCAGGAGGTCAAAGATCAGGGGTCATGGGCCAAGGATCAAAGCTCAAGTGTCAGTGGTCAGTGGTCAACGGCACCACCCTCCCCACAGTGCCACCCCTCATTCTGAGACTGCCTCCTCCACTCACACCACCTGCTGTTGCTGCACCCCAGCTTGGGGCAAGCTGGGGAAGGTTCAAAGGATTCGAAAGTTTTAGTTTTGTGTGTTGTAAGGTTTTTGCTAAGTTGGTTTGTTCATTCCCAGTTCTATTTAGTTCTGTTGTAAGTTGCTAACTCTGTACCCCGGCTGCCCTGGTTACACCTCTCCCTGAACACTGTTCCTCCCCTCAACTTGGCCACCCCCATTCCCCTGCCTCCTAGGCAGTGACTCCCTGTTTCTCTCCTCCTATTCCCCTGCCTACTGGGAGAGGATCCCTGCCCATCTCCCCCAAGCACACCTTTCCCTCTGGAAAGTTCCCTCTCCCTCGGTGTGTCATTGGCTCCCTCCCTGTGCTCCCTCCTCTGCTGTGTCCCTATTGGACCCCAAGTTGTCAGTCATGCCTGACTCCACCCCTGAGCCCTGGTTTCATTGGTCCTTATGTTCTCCCTCCCCCTGTATACAATCCCTCGCACAGCCTTTGTCTTGGTCTGTTCCCTCTGGGCTCACAGCCGCCAGTAAAGCTGTTGATTCCCACAGGGGAGACCCCTCGTCTTTATTTCTTTGTCTCCACGGGCGCAGCTGCCATTGGGGAGCAACCTGCCAGCTAAGAGGAGACCACAAGGTTTGTTAATCAGCAGCAAGCCACACGGCCCTCAGGGACATCTGCTGTGTGACCTGGTTGAGCCTCGGGCAGCTCTCACCCAGCGTCACCCCCAACAGCACAGACCCCCCTCACACTGCCTCCAGCACCACTCCAACCCCACCCTCAGCACCACCCCTAGTGATGCCATTTTGGGTTAGGGTTAGGTGTTTGTGGAGGATTCCCACTCAAGAAAGGAAATACATTTTTGAAATAAGAGCAGGAAGTTGAACAAACACACTGGAAAGGAGATACGATAAAATCAAATGCAATTAAAAAAAAAAAGTCTGTAATTGGTGTTGAAACAAGGAAATTGATTGGGATGACATAAAGTGCAGTGACAATAACTGAAAATTGCCAAAATTAGGCTTCTTGAAATCACAGAATCAAGGAACGAAGTGAAGGGAAAGGAGAACAAATTGTTGAAATGAAATGCTATTTAAAAAAAAAAAAAACTGAATGGAAGTGAAAACAATAAAATGGAATGGGATGACATGAAGTGCAGGGAGGTGGACCAAACCTCATCGAATTGATACTCATTGAAAAATCAAATGCAATTGAAAAAAAGATAAATCAGGATTACATAATAGTGAATAAATGCTAATTTCTCTTAAAACCCCAACAAAACTTTTCTTTTTGAGTAAGCATGTCTTTTTTTTTTTTTCTCCTCAAGTTTTGACCAGTAATGCAAATTTGTAAAACCAGTGGAAGGGAAAAAAACCCCATGTGTGTCCCTCACCCCCAGTGTTATGCTTTCTAACATCATCAATTCTAACATCAACATATATGGTCTCACTATAACAGGATAACTTACAGCATCCATACCTGAGGAAATGTTCTCAACGTTTCAGAACCTTCCCCAGATTCTGTATTGGGAATGCTTTCATTATTTGACTGGATCCAAAAGCTAATTCCAGAAAGTCTGATAACTACATGACCAAGTTATTTAGCTGTGAATGTGAAATCAAGTTTCAGGGTTTTGTTACAAATCAGGAGATTTTTGGTATTTTAATGTCAGCAGTCAGTGCTCTAATCTCAGGACTAATGGTTTTCTTTGGTGAAACTGCCTGAGTGAAACAAGTATTTGTAAGTCAGCATTTCTGGAAAGAAACAAAGAAAAAGCAAAAAAAGGAAGTTGCAACCAAAAGTTTCCAATACAAGTTCCTGATAACAGTAAAATATTTGTGGTTCTCTTTGAGACTCCAGAAGTAGTAGTGAACTCCATTATGAGGTCTGGAGGAAAACAGTGCATATTGTCTAATTGTTTTGACATACCATTAACTTTTCAGCTCACTGAAACTTCAGGCTACTTAACTCTAGCAAGCTGTAGACTGAACAATGATCCAAATTCAGAAGAACTAAGGACTGCCTCTACAAGGAATTTTACATTTTATTTTCCCCTCCGCTAAAATGTTCCCTGGGGGCAATCCCTAATGACGTGTTGTCTGGAGTTTAAAAGGAAACAGTCAATCTCTGTGGAAGATCTCTACATCAAAAATATACCTAAGGACTTGTAGCACTGGTCCAAAATTCTTAAGTACAGGCTTGATCTTAAACACACAAAAAAGGGCAATTTCTCTGTTCACTTAGACTTTCTCACCATTCAGGCCAACGGCCAATTAAATGGAAAGCAGAACTCAGTCAGAAAAGAATTGGAAAGGCAAGAGAAAGGCAACAAATTAAGTAAGTAAGTTACCAGTGTACAGTGTTTTCTCCTCCATGTGTCATTCTCTCCTGTGCAGTTCTGATGTGCATTGCACCTATTAATTCACAGTTAAAAGTTCATTACAATCAAGTTTTCAACATGTGTCTTCACATACAATTTCTTTTCCCTCCCTGATTTCACAGGGCATTCATCATGTTGCCTAAACCCTACCTTTTTATCTTGTTCAATTAATCAAAGAAACCTATCTTCCTATTCATGCAGATGATACTGATACCCTTAGAACATGACTGTTACGGATTTTCCATCTCGTATCTCACAAGAAACCTCCCAGTTTATGGTATCCATTTCAGCCTGTAAAAATCAGGGGATATTGTCAGTCAAATCTGCATAACTAATAATGTAATCAGCCTTTTAAGACTTAGTCTTGTCTCAGAAAGATTTCAAGACCAATATGCCAGTGTCGTATCCTGTCCTACACTTACCTGTGCAAAGTGGGGTTTGCTGAAGAACAGCACTACCCACAGCCAAACCTACCATTTCCTTTTGCAGCTTTCAAATTTCTATTTCAAATTTCAAATCCTATCCACTTGGAATTCAAAATCACTTTTGTTTCCAAACAGGGAGAATACATATCAAAAAGATGATCTGCCATTGATGTTAAATTACCATCTTCTTTCAGCCTTCCTGTCAGCCCTCTCATGAGTTCAGAAACAGAGAGATCTTAAGATGATTGTAATGCAGATAATTGCAAGGTATGTTAATGATTAATTAAATTCACTGGTAAGACTTGAAAAATAATGCAAATAGCCATCTCAGTGATTTTGGTATCATGGCTCCTTCATCTGGAGGGATGTTTTGTCTCTGTTCTTACTCCTCACTTGTATTGTAATAGGAGAGCACTGCACTAATTTGAGATCAGAATTCTGGTGATAGGAGTTGTGTAAATAAAGAACTTTAGGGTAATGAAAAACTGTAAATCTTGTCAGCTCAACAGCCATTAATTAACAATTAATTAAATCTCCTAAATATTTCAATTTTTTGAACAGAAATTTTACAGCTGTATTTTTACCTTACATAAAAGCAACATGTAGAGTTTACTCTGCAATTAACTTCAATGATCTTGGTTCTAGGCATGGTGGCTTTTATCATGTTAAAATACATTTTCCTTTCCAAATGCAGTTTGAAGATAATTAACCAAATTTTATGACAAGTTACCCCAGAGATCCTTTCAATCTGAAGTTAAAACCACAGCATTTAAACATAGGTGAGTCCTTCACAACATGCACATTTATTGTGTTAGAGAATTTAGGAACATTACTCCAACAGTAGGGAGCAGGAATAAGAGTGCAGAACCCTCAAACCAGTCTTAAGTGGCCTTGGGTGAAACTTGAAGACCAAACAGTAGTTTTTTCCCCTAAGTTTCAGTATCAGAGAAAGTCCACTTCCAAGCTCTAAATAACAGACTCAGATCACAGAAAATAGACTAGTTCACTCATGCAAAGTGACTTAGATTTGAGACAAAAGACACTTAGATTTAAGGACACCTGATACAAGCAGGATTACTAGCTGAAAACAGCTTGTTAATGTTGATTTTTCTGATAAGACTGCAATTTCAGCCTCGTAACGGGAGCTATTCGCAGCAGCTGATTCAAGTCCAATGTCTGCTGTACTCACTGCAGATACAATAGTCCATATCTGCATTACTACTCTGGTGGATGGTCCATAACAGGGTGCCTGCCCTCTGGTGTTTCTATAGCTTCACCCTTTATAGGGACAGCTCGATGGAAAATAATTAACTACACATAAGTTAAAGTATTCACACATGCATACCATGCAGCATAAAACACTACTTTATTTCGAGACAAAGGCAAAGGCAAGGCTTTGTCCCCAGCAAGGCCATGGACAGGGTATTTTTTGCTTATCATGTTTACCATAATGTGTCAGAGTGTTCCTTTTTCTGGGTCCTAACTGATTAAAAATTAGCATAGCTTTTCAAATCCTAGAATCCAGACAGTTTTTCTTATAACTTAGAAATACTGTTTGCTTAATACTCTCAGATCCTGGACTTGAACCACTGAAAGGAAAGCAAAAGGACTCTGGTAGGAGATTTCTTACATACAAGCTTCATGAAAGCAAGTGGGATCCGCAGCTGCTACTGCCAGAGAGTCCCTGGCCACCTAAATCTGCTTCATTTAGGGTTTGACAAATTAAAAAGAAACTTCCTGCTTTTCTGTGCATCAAAATATTTCGAAATAACAACAACAACAACAACAACAGTATATTAATAGTTATATTTATTTCAGAATATTTTGAATAACTGAGTCTTGAGAGGACAGCTGGCATATCCTAAGCGAAATGTCATTGTACCAGAGATCCAGGGACATGGACCATTAATTTCCTTTAGCTTTTCAAGACTGTAATTGTTCAGCTCTTGTTGAGAGCTTCAATGGAGTTGGAAAGACAGGCTGTTGCAGAACATTGCCTTATTTCAGCCTTTAGCAGAAAATTACACAGCACTGAATGTGTTAATTCATTTTTAGGAACCAAGATGTCCATATTGCAGTGTTCAAAGACTCAGACTATTTTAGAATATGCAGATGCTGGATGGATGCTTTTATAGTTTATATATATACACCAAACTCTTGAATGTAGAGATCTCCAAACCAGAATGCCTCTGCTTATAAAAGCTCTCATTTACATTACTGAAGATTAACAAATAGAGCATTGAGGGGAAAAATAATATATAACTGTAAATACCAGCGTGGAGCAGAAACACACTGAATGTACTTAGTGTGGTATATTAGTAAGTATTTGACCTCTTTCCCTTAGGTCCCAATTTCTGAAATAGCATGGAAATCAATACTATTATCTCTGTTAAGTATTGTTATACTTAACAAATTCCCCTCTAATTCCCCCTCTCTTGCTAAAAATTACTTACCAACACTTCCAGTTCACCAATTGTTTTCTGTAACCATCCCCTCAATTATCTGGAGATAAAAGAAATTGCACAACCTATCAAGCTCCTGGTAACTACATTTTCTGAGTGCCATCATGAGATCACTTTGGAAACTGCCTGTCTGCTGCACCCAGGAGGTGGTGATCAGCAGACTGTGCCAAAATAAACCCTCAGACATTCCCTCTTCCTTCAACAGACACATCTGCTTTGCTCTTGACTCTAATTGCTAGGAATGGACTGCTGAGAGCTCCACACAGTCAGGTAGTTTCAGTTCCTTTTCCAAGCAGTGTCTGTGGGTGTTGAGTGCAACCGGGGGAAGCACTTTTTAGTCATAGTCTGCGTTGCTGAGGGCTTTGGAGGTGCATCCAGAGCTGTATTTGGGCACAAATCTCTAGACTTAGACTCTGTGTAAGCTGCATGGTAAATGCGCCCCAGGAAGTGCTTCAGCATAGAAAATTGCATATGGGATCATTCTGCTTTTTCCAAAGACAGTGAGCTATACACCACGATGGAAAACTAAGGACACTTGTAAGAATCCCTTATGGAAGGATCTTCTGGCTCTGTGTGCACTGTTGTGGAGGTTGGCATTTCTCCAGGGCTTCCCAGAGGCAACAGTTGAAAATAAAAATTGTGTAAGATGTTGACAATAAAAAAGTGCACGTATTTTGTTCAAGAGAGCTTCCTGTCAATTGCATTGAATCTCCAGACATTGTTTGAAATTTGCAGTTCCCCAAAATTTAAGTTTGGGAAGGATAAAGTCCCCAGTCTGCCTGTAAATTACTCATTTCCTGAATGCCAGGCAAACCCAGCCCAATGAAAGGTGCTTTCTCTGTGCATGGCAAATGAAAGGCTCAGGACAAATTAAAATTCAGAGGTTGCTAGGATCTGAAGCTCTTGTTGGTAGACATAATGGTAAGATAATAACCTTATATCTATACTAAGCATGGACAATGATAAAGTTCTGGCTGGGCCTCCTCATAGTGATAGGAGTGACAGTATAGTCAAGTGACACACATGGAAGTCCTTCAAAGGAGTGCTATTGCCTTGGTCTTTTCACAGATGGGGAAAAGGAGGCACAGAGTAGTAAATTAATTGCCCCAAAAAGCATGAGGGAAGAGTCAATTTCATGCAACAACTTGCAAGTAAATTTTATATTTTATAACACATGGAAAGGCATTTCTAGTGCTCCTGAGAAAAAGAGGAATGACTTTCTGTGCATGAGATCTCATATTTATAAATGTGGGTGTCTTCATTATGACGCCCAAGACAGAGGTAGCCCCTTGTGCTAGTCTGCAGTGGAGAGTGAGACACATGGACATGTCGCAGACACTCATTTCCTGGCTTAGGCAACTTTACTCTTTCGCTTAGAAGAGTCAGGATAAAAACACAGAGCTGCTCTGCAGAGGTGAGAGTGCAAGTTGCTGGAGGCCCTGGGGTACAAAGGTTATTAAAGAAACAAAGGTACCTACAGTAAATCTGCATGGATAATCCTCTTTACTCCCAAATGTACAATAAGAAATATCCTGAGAATATAAATTGATAGTTTCTTGAAAATGCTGGCTTGTTTTGTTTACCTCCTTTGCTTAGGCTAAACACCTTTACCATACGTGATACATATAAGAAAAACTCAACTATTTCTGTTAAGAACCCTGTGAAGAAATATAAAGTTTTCTTTTCTTCCAACAACACATCCTTGCAAGAAAGGAGCTTTGAGAGCATTACTGCTACCGACAGGACAGATGTCTTGCTTCCAGATTTCTGCAGGGGTGTGACACTCAGCTGTAGCTGTTGTGAAAGGCAGTGGCGGTGCTGTTATCCAGCTGTGCAGGTAGAAGACCCCATTACCCTCCCAGGCTTACCAGTACAGTGCAGTGGCTTGGTCTGAAGATGCTGGTGATGCTGATTCACAGCATGGAGGTTGAGAGGCTCTCCAGAGAGCAGTTCTGCTTGCACTGCAACGTTGGCTTGGTGCATGGCAGCATCCAGCCGAGCCCAGCAGGAGTGCAGTGCCACTGACTCTCTCTGCACCACTGCCCATTGCATTGGTTTATAGGTACACGTGAAAGAAGTGCAGCACCCAAGCAGAGTGCTGTGAAAACGCTTTGTGTTGGCCCGAGATTAGCATCACCTTGTGCCCCTGATCACATGCTCAAATCATTTCAGAGTCCAAAGGGGCCCGAGACTGCCCTGCAGAGGTGTTTGCTATTCAGGCTAATCTCCATCTCTGACACACTTTGCAAAACTCCTAAACTTCAGAGGAAGCGGAGTGTGGTTTTTGTATCAAGGGCTGGCTGAAGTGGTGTTCTCATGCCTCAGCAATTAGAGATACAGGCAAAATCTCTTCATCCTTTTTACTCTTGCATGCTCATTGTGGGGATGAAAATGCACTGTAAATCCTGCTGACAGCTATGTCAGCCTTTGGGCACACAGTCAACTTCAGTGTGGACACCTCTTAGCCCAGTGTATGAGAAATGCATCGTAGCCATTACCAAAAATGATCTAAAATCTGCTCCAGTCAGTTGGCATTTTCCCATTAACTTCAATGTACTTTGAAACAGGCTTAATGGAGGTGAATTATTTGGTTTTAGGCAGCACTATGAGATTGTTCCTTTATAAATTACTTTATGAAAACATCTACAGCTTATATAAATGCAGAGAGAATGTGGATACTTTCTGAAATCTAAAAGGAAGAAGCAAGTTTACAGGCTGACTGTAAATACTGTGATTTCGTAAATGACCAGAATGAGCATGTGTTACACAAAAGTATGCTCAGATCTGTCATCCACACATACTAACTCTATAAAGACAAATCAGTAGATTCTGTAAGTTATTACTACTAATATTTTGCATATGTATAGAACTTACACTATATATCTTTATTAAAAAACAAGCTTTATAACAAAAACAAGATTTCAAGGTCTCTGTTCAGGACATCCTCTGCCATCCCCATATAATTCAATATTATCTCTACAACTGTTGTACTTTGGGTTAGATTTAGCCATGTCTTCTGCGATTTCTGGAACACATGAATGATTACCATGCAGATTAAAATCAGTGTTTGATTTACACAGAGGACTTTAAGAAAAGCCTGGATGTGGCACTGAGGGCCATGGTCTAGTTGACAGGGTGGTAGGTCATAGGTTGGACTTGATGGTCTCAAAGTTCTTTTCCAGCCTAGTTGATTCTGTGATTCTGTGACTGTGATCTGTCAATACTTTTATAATTTTGATTACATTCTTCACCATGAATTTATACCCAAGTTAAACTAAAAGACAGTTTTCTATATCCTTCCTCCACCACAAACCCATACATTTGAAAACTTTAGCACACATACACACAGTATTCAGGTGGTCATAAAAGTTCAAGTACTTTAAATGGTTCTAGGATTATATTGGTCATGTTGAAAATGTTAATATCTTGTTCACACTAAACCTTTTAAATACCAAATTTTATGCCTTTCCTGTTAAACAAAATCATAAGAAAACATTAAATAATCAACTTAGCAATATACAAAAAAATCTAACATTTAAAGAATAATTTATTAAAATCTTTCTGAGATGTGATTTACAAAAGATGGTAAAGATAGCAGGTTTGTTTGCAATGAAAAAAAATCTTGTATTGACTGCAATTAAAATTTATATACTGGAAAAAATGGAAAGAATAATTTTCTGCTAGATAGTTCCCTGCTCCATTGAATATTGCTTTGAGCATTGCATTATACCTTATCATGTTTTGCTGATAGCAGTGGGGTAATTTTATTACCTTAATAACACTACTGCAGTTAGCTAACACTGCCCTATTTAGTTCATGTAAGGAAGAAAAATATTAATTTGTTTTAAATAAGAGGCTGTCTTTAAAAGCTCACTAACTGCATCCCAAAAGACACACAGAGACCTGTGAAATGCTAAATAAAGGAGTGAAGCCAAATAAAAAAATGGTGCAGGATGCCTCTTTTCGCTTACATAATATCCTCCTTTCCTTTGACACCAACCACTATAAAGCTCAGGAAGTGCTGGGACTGTTCTGGCTGAATTTTGTGCACACCATGGTGAAGGACAACAAGCAGGGGTGAGACTGAGGAGAAGGGGGAGCTGTGGAGTCAGGAGGAGAGGGCTTTGGAAGAGGCAGTGGGATGTGCCCCGCTGGAAAGCTGTGGCTGCAGGCTGCCTGTACATGGCTCTTTTCATAAAGAGCCAGTTTAGTTTTAGAACCCTGGGATTTCCTCAAGTTACAAACCAACAGACAGAGTGTGAAACACAGAAACTCTATTCTATAACTGTTTAAAACATCATGCTTTATAACATTGAAGTGCTACTTTTCCCCACAGAGGCCTTTTCTTAGCTGGAAAAAGTAAATCAAGGAAGTGTCTGTCATGCATGTTGTACTAAAATTATGCTTTGGAAAATAAACTTAGCTGTAATAACGTGTTCCTCAACTGACTCTTTGCCTATCATTTTTTACTTTGTAAAGAGAAACAGTTTATTTGCTTTTTACTTGCTTATTTGAAGAAAATGGTAGACAAGTAGTGATGGTATTTCTCAAATGTTCATCTCAAGAGATGGATAGGAAAACAGCAATCACCTGACAGCCAGTGGAATGTCAAAACATGGAGCCATAAAAAGCTGTGTTCCTGTGTGTTTTTCCTCTGAGGATAATTGTTCTTGTTGATAGTTACGTACTTTTAAAAGTAAATAACAAAATGTTACTAGTGAAAATAACTAAAAACAGAGAAAGTCAAAGGAGAGCAAAGGGATTTTTCTGTTCCCAACAGAGGAAACTTTCTGACCTTGTCAAAAAGGCAAGGAAGGAAAGGGGGATATAATGGCCTGTACTGGAACAAAGGTTACAATATGCACCCTTCCCTCTGATTACGTCTTTAAAAGCTGGCATGACCTGTGTGATACATGAACCATACCAGGCAGGTGCTGTGTCAGTGTGTCATGTTGGCTACCTTGGCTTGAGCAAAGAAAAGACTTCTCTTGAATCCAGGAAAGACAAAGCTTTAAGTGCCTTCCATAACTGCATTTCCAAGCACAGTGTCCATGCACATAGACATTTGTGTTGCTGTGTTATTGAACAAAAAAGAGCACAAAATTTATGCATTGATTTATTGACTTTATTGTGATCAGGTTTGGGGGGGTTTGTGTGGTTGGTTCTGTTTCTTTTTTTCCTGCCATCTGACAGGATATCACAGTTTCACAACATTATAGGTCTCCAAGACTGGGCATCGTCCATTCTTTTGTGGTACTGTTCAGGGTTTTATTGTTAGAAATAGGAATTTGAGAAAGGTACTCTCAGAAGTCGTATAGGAAGGAGGATAGAGGTAGTAGCATTTGTATTTGGCTTCTAGCAGGTCTAGTCAAGAAGGCATGGAAACGTGACAGGAGCATTTGCACAGAGATGGTGGGATGGGATTTAAGTTAGCAGGATAAACTGAAGACCCAAGGGAAAGACCTAAACTACTGATCTGGAAGAAAAGCTGACGGCTGCTTGGTATCTGTTCAACAGTTTATTCTGGAAGTAGTGAATGCTGCAATTCTGTTTGGGAGCACAAATATATATATATACAGCCCTTGTTACAACCTGCCCCAGAAGGGGAGAGTAAGCCAGGTTCTTAATAATAGATCCCTTGGGGTGTATTAGAGTGAAACGATATTGAATGACCAATGTTTATAAACATATATATGTGTAGGGTTTATTTTAGAACAAATTGGTTGCAGTGGAAAGCATTATGTAGCCATTTTGGTTATTATCTATAACAATATAAAAGCACAAAAATAACATTTAAGAAAATGTGTAAGGGAAAAGAAAGAAAGGATGAGAGTAGGAAGGTCTACAGTTACCTTATCAGTTATCTGTGGGTCCAGCAGCAACACTTGATTGCAATTTTGATGAGTGATGGTGGCAGTCCTGATCCATTGGGGATGGGGAAACCCAAAAACCACAAAGTTCAATGGGTTAACATACTCTTGGGTTTGGTGGGAATGCCCAGGTACCTCCTCTTGGGGCAAGGAGTTTTACACTGTATGATGTAACACTGGATCCTGGGGCACTTTGCTGGTCTTTGGTGGTTTATGACCCCTTCTAGGACATTACAGCTGCCTCTCATCAGTGTAGTTGAGTGAATTACAGCCCCTGTGTGAATGTGCCAGTGCTTCCTGGAGCGGACTTTTCACATCTGAGCCAATTAGCTTAAGAGAGAACATCGGCATGATAAAAATCACAATCTCACCCTGCAGGATCTGCTTGTTATTGGCTTCTTCCTTTAACTGGCTCAAACCCCATGGTGGATGTGCACCCCCTCTGCACACAAGTGGTTACTTTGCCCAAGGTCAGCAGAGCACTCTGCTGCTTTTGCAAATCACCAATTGCTTTGAGTCATTACCATTAACATTCCAGTTTCTCACGTATTATTGACATGAAGGAAATAAGGGGATGACAAATATTGGAGACATTAGGTTTTAAGTTCTTGCTTTTAGTGAGAAAAATCATTTATTCTGGGAACTATGCCTAATGGTAGCTAGGATTGAGAGTGTGGAAATAAACTGCACATTTTGTTGTTTCAAATCAGTTATGCATTTTGCCCTGTGGTTTATTTTATTTGGTATCTGCCCTTTGTCAGTGGACAATCACATAGGAAGAGGAATCAGAACAGGGTCTGCAAAGATAATGCACTGTGTCTCTGAGGACATGCCTTTTCTAGGATAACAGGCTCCTTAAAACAAGGCACTAAGAAAGTGTATTGATTACCATAAGATTAACTTCTGCATCGGCATCTAGGACAGAGGGAGGTGTATGATTTCCAATCAACTGAATCAGACTTCGGCTGATTGGAAATGTGTGTTCTTCAGACCTTCTCTCTTGTTCCCCACGAGTGGCAAAACAGCCTAACAGTAGATTCCCCTGTGCCTTTCCTTGTCACTTAGACTTATGAAATCAACTTCAAAATAAATATTTTGTTGGCAGGTCAAGGCACCTCCATATTTTCTTGGTATAGTGCTAATCAGCAAACAAAGAGGTTGGGTCCTTTTCCAGTAAATCTGTCTCAGACTCTTGAAACAGGAATCAGTCCTAAGCTTTGATTTAAAATAGTTCTTTCTGTAGACTTCTTGAGCAATATCAAGATCCCATCTTGAACATGGGCTACCAAGAGATAATTATTTTAGAAGCTGCCTCCAGCAGAATTGCAAATGTCAGCAAATTAGTATCATTTCAACACCTGAGAGAAAAGGAAGAAGTTAATTTCACAAATCTGGTGCCCCTGATGTAGAAATGGATGTATAGATGCCTTTCTTCTTCAGAGAAGTTTGCTTTCAGATCTGTTAAATCCAATGGGCTGATCCCCAATAAATGTCAGCGATCTTAGAAACTACTAGTTTAATTGGGGAGGGCTGATAAAGGAAGCTTTGCTGCCCTGTTGAAACTGAAGCAGTGCTAAGACTATTAACTTTAAAATGCTGTGACAGGACTTTTATTCGTGATCTTAGTGTTGTGTTGGCAACTTGGCTAATAATAAATGCTGATACACAGTGACAAAGTTCATAATTCTCAAATGTGTTGTTGGAGAGTTTAAAACTGCTTTCATTAATGAAATTATAATAATACACTTGAGCTTTAAGAAAATAAATGTGAGGCATAAACACTTTTCTATATGAGCTTGGTCAGAACTGGGTATTTTGAACAGTCCAGGAGAAGTTTATTTTCTCAAGCCGGTGTACCAAATTCAAGAAACCTTCAAGCAGACTTTTTTCACCAAGTCAAAAAAGATAAAGTCTTCCTCTTCTTCCTCCTCCCCTTCTTTTCTGCTTCATATATTTGAATGACTTAGGTAAGTGTTCATGGTCAGTGAATTAAAAACTGATGCAAAACTTTAGAAGTTGTTTCAAATTTTACATGAATGTCAATGAGTGTTTTAAAAGAAAATTAACTTCAATGGTTTCCAAATCCAGAATAAGTTGATGTGTGAAATTTGACGAAAATGAGAAGCTACTCTGTTTTTAAAAAACAGTCATACCATTGCAGTAAACTGTGTTATTCTGAAAATTTTAAAAAGCTTAAAGAAGCTTAAATCCTATTTTTATTCATGGTTAAATAATCCTACAACTGTTTCGCCTGGAATAGAGAATCTGGACTATTCCATGGATGTCTACCCCTGAAATCAGCTACAATGAATGAGCCTATTCCTTCTGCAAAAATTTAGAGGCACTTCTTTCTAAACAGAGGTAGAAGATTCACATGCTGTGATACTCTGCTCTTCACACCCAGCACCGTTAAATGCATAAAAACATTGACACACTGTCTTCGTGCAAGAGAAAAAGCTATCTCAGAATAAGTTTATTTCAAAATACACTTGCAATCAGAACCTTATAAAAAAACCCCTTTCCTGAGGATCTTGGTAAAAAGATTGTTCCTTTCTATATTAATTTCCGTAACCTTCTCAGACGAGTTAGTATCAAGGAAATAATGAGGGAAACATCTACTATCTAAGAATGCAATGAAATAAATTAAACTGAGATCTTCCCTCAGTTTAGATAACTACCAGCAGTTTTGCTTGTTACCACTTTTCTAGATTTGCTAGTTACCCCTTCCCTCTTTTTGAGTAGATGTCTAGAAGAGCCACTGGTGTATACAGATGGAGAAGATTGTTTTCCTTGGGTTCTCTGCACTCTCCATATTGCCATATCCAATATTTCAGGCACTCCTTCAACAGATTTAAGGACCTCTTGTTGGAGAGTTTGAGCTTAATGGATGTTGCATATTTAATAAATGGGTCCGGAACCTGACTGTACTTTCTTCAAATTGTTCTTGAATTCTTGTTTCTGAGTTAAAAACCTCTTCTCTCTTCCTCAGTGTTACTTAGATGCTTTTAACATTAATTACTGCACTGATGGTAAAGGGAACTGTGGCTGTTTCCTTGTCCCTCTTTTCCAAGTATTCAGAAATAACTTAGACCATCATCAAAACCTGTAGCTGCAATATAGAAATAAGAAAGTTCAATTATCACTTCTTAGCACACAAAGTATCATTAGGAAATTGTAATCAGACAAAATTCACAGTATTTTCAAATTCAAAATGGTTATTCATTCTCTTTGACACTTACAGAATATCAGCCTAGGCAGACAAATTCTGTAACTACCTTCTAGTAGACCTCTTTAAGCTATGTATTTGAACTTTTCGGAATAATTAAATACATAAGTACAGAAATCAGAGTTTAATTCCCATCCATCCTTTTTAATGTTTGTTTCACAAAGCACCTATGCAGTGCACCTGAGTCCCAGCAATCCTGTGGAAATTGATAAAAGTGTGTAAAAGAGGTTTTGTAGCAATAAGCAAAGATATTACCTGATACAAAAAAGATTTTTAAATTAAATTTTCTGAGTAATACCTTCTGGTCAGTACTTCTGAATATTTCTTAATGAAGTATGGCCTTTCCATTTTCCTAGTTTAAATAAACATACACTGATTCATTAAAATTTGAACTTTTTGAGAAAAGCTGGATATTTTCCCCGTGGAAATTGAGACCACTGTATCTAAATGTAAGAAAGCAAACTTAAGGATCAGTGAGGTGGTCTGGGTGAAACTTACTGGGCCACATAGACAACAGCATGATTTATTCCTTTGGTAGACCAAATGAGTGCCAAATGTGGACAGGATGATTAATCATTGATGGGAATCATGGTGACATTCCTCTATCTAGATAGCCAAGGTGGGTAAAATTATGAGCCTGAGAACGTGTTTTTCTAAATCTTATCTACTCCCATGATCATCACATGAAATGTCATGTCATAGGAACATAAAGGAGACCTTCTGTCTTTTGGAAGATAGGTGATTTTTGAAGGAGTGCTTCACTTCCCTCTCTCTGACTCCTTGAAATATATATAATATATAATTCTATAATACTGTGGCTTGAGGTGAAAAAAAATTAGAATTTCTTGATTAAAAATTTATCCTGCTCATTGAATATTTCAAGGGAAGAACATAAGAAAAATTCAGGGAGCTATAACATACTTAATAATTAACATTTCACTTCTCATTACCCCACAGCCAAAAATGTTTGCCTAGATTCTCTGACTAAAGCCAGCATTCAGACGGCCTTCTCTACATGCCCTACTTAGTCCCCTTGCTGAATTTGGAGAGTCAGAGCTCCTCAGCTGCTGGGCACGTGGTGTGCTTGCCTGCAGACGTGGGAGTGGTGGGTGACACAGAAGGATCCCTCGTGGCCTGTCCAGGAGCACAGGGACAGTCACAGGGAGTGTCACAGGGAGTTTCACAGGGAGCAAGTGCACCCAGGCGAGCAGAGCAGGACGCAGGTAGGAGCCAGACTAGTGCTGTCAAGTGGTGCACAGGATGTACCTCTTGATCCTGCCCTCTCTATGCCTCAGATACCTGCCTCAAAGCTTCACACTAAAGCCCTTTCTTTGCTCTGGACTTCGTATTAAAAACAGATTCCTGTCTTGAAGGTAAAGGAGGACTTTGTACTTTTACGCCAGGTTTTTCATGCCTGTCATCTGGCAGTCTCATAACTCAAACCTTGCCAATAAGGAGGAAAGCTAGGTTTCAGTCTTTCTCTTTAGCGTGTTCTCTCCAGCTGAAGTTCACTTGCCATGCAGGATGGAAGGATGGTGAGAGAATGGCAAGAATTAGCAAGTGGTAACAATTCTACAGCTGGTTTTGTTAACTTGGCCTTTAAAGGTGTATGATCAAATTCTCCTTCAGCTCTTATATAAATTATCAGTAATCATTATTTTTTAGATGCATATTGGAATAAGAATTTAGCTCAGATACTTGAACTGACTTACTGTATTTAGGATAAGTAAACAAATAACTATTCATTTGTAATAGATGAGAAGAGAGGTTGACTTCTGTGGCTGTTTGGACAAGAGTGTGCTTTTGACACACATACTCTGCATACAGCAAACTTTGTCATGTGAAGCAAGAGGTAAAAGTAAAAATCTGCAATGCCCTTATTTAGGTAGGGTTATAGAGGTCAGGAGGGCATTTGCCAATTATGGTGAAGAAGAAATAAGCTTTGTAAAAAGAAACACATGCGACATTTGAAAGTATTCTCTCCCCACACTCCTTTTCATTCCTTCCCTTGTTAGCTCCTGGAACAGTAATTCAGGTTTTGTAGAAAGATTTAAACCTTAAGCTTTGCATAAACTGAAAGTTATTCCTGCTGGGAAATGCTGGGGCTTAACTTCTGGAAGCCCTTTTGGGTTCCTTGTATATGTCACCTGGAAACACCACCTTGTGTTTTTGTGAACCCTTCCCCTGCCTGGGACAAAAATCAGAACTCAGGACAGTGCATTCTGTTATTCTGGTGTACACACACATGCCCTGCATATATGCAGTAAATGACAACAATACTTTGAGGGGGAAAGATCCCTTATTCAATATAATGAAATATTCAAGAAATAAGTGAGCAAAATTAAATGGCAAATTGAATTCTCTGAGTCATGCCAAAGCTTTAAATTCAATATATTTGAATCTGCTTTTTCAAGGACTAGATGACGAGCATGAACATCTTCTAAAAGTCTATGTGATTTATCAGGACCTGAGAAAAAGACAGGCATTTAAAGATGGCCATACCTCAAACAGTGCAGTTGAGCAGGCAGAAAGCTGCATCTTTACCCCATAACTGTATTCCTGGTCTGTCACAGCAGCCAACTGCTATATCCACCCTTCCCCCTGAGGAAAGGGTTTGAAGCAAAATTATTTATCCTTGCTACTACAAAGCTAAAACAGTGCTAGACTTTTGCCATCCTTCTGAGAAAACCGTAGTTTTTCAGCAAGACACAATCCTTAGTAAATTAGAAAAAAATTCTTTGAAATCTTAAGGTAGTCTAAAATTCCATTACAGTGCAATTTCTAATGAGCATAGTAATTAATATTTGACCAAGGACTTCTGAGTCACAAAATCAATGTTATTTTTAGTCCTCTCTACTTCAATTACTATGTCAAAGGACATGCAAAAGAACATAGAAAGTAATTATATATATTATTTCTGAATATGCAACTTCTAACATACTTCTCTTTTTGTTTCTCCAAAATTTCACTTTTGATTAACTGTATTAGAAAGTTTTTGATTATTGAAAAATTTATGCAAATCTGTCACATTAACAATGTTAGTTCTTACTTTAGCTACAAAAAATTGACGGATCAAGACAGAAGACAGTACAACTTTCATTAGAAGTGAGATTGCAAAAGCAAGATTTGCAAACAGTCAAAAATTAACATTGAAGAGTACCAACAAGTATCCTGGCACTTAGGATACCGACTTCAATCCAAGGTTTTCTTTGCCAGCAGCCAGTAAGTGATTACATAATCCTAGTAAGACAAACTCAGGCATGAGAAAACTCTGCTGTCAGTACTAACATCCTTTGTGTCTGAGTAGTGCCACAGACACTGAGACAAAACAATTAAACTGTTCTTGTGTCTTTAACCTTTGTCCATTGGTGTGTGATACTGGGAATGGTCAATGCTAAACAAACAGCATTAACATGCGTCCCATGCCAGCAAGAGGGATTCTGCTTAGAGCAGTATTTAGTCTGTAGATTTAAAATTTAAAGCTGTAATAAGGAGATTTAAATTTAACAAACCTATCCCATGCAATCTGTGCATGAACAATTTTATCCTGGCAAGACAAGTAGAACATATAGGAGACGTGAGGCTGCATAACGCTGGGCTGGTTCGAGCTCCTGTATGGGCAAAGCAGCACAATTGCAAAGTGAGTTCACCTGGACAACTTCAGAAGAAATCGTAAACTCCTACAATTACAGAGTATGTGGTAAGTTCTACCCTCTCTGACTGAGGCAAACTAATTCACAACAATGCAAAAAGGCATGCAATTAGAAAAACTGCTTCATGTAATTGAGTAAAAGTGAACAAAAGAACAATTGGCGTAAATGGGAGGGCAAATTTGAGAAATCACTTTTGAATATTTCAAAATATTTCTGATACCATATTGAAACTGGAACTGCTGGAATTTTTTGGCTATTCTTCCTTAATTTTTTTTTTCTTCTTCTTCACATGATAAACATCTTGAGAAAGGTATTTTATTTGGGAACTGTATTGTTTATCAGGCAGGTTTACTGCAGCCTTGGCAGAATGAAGGATAAAATGCTTGGCCGTGAACTTGTGAAGGTGAGCTGCACCATGTTCAGCTGGACCTTAGACAAAACAGAGCACGTGCAGTTTGCTTTTTCAAGCAATGAGGATAAAGCAGAAGGGTGCCTGTGCACCTCTGTCTGGCAAACTGATGATGGAGTGCCCACCAAAATGGGAGATGATAGTGGGTACACACGGTGTGAGGTCATCTTTTTCCTCAAGAAGGTATAAAGAGAAGATGGGAAGATACGTGAATTTCTTAGTTGTGATGTGCTTTTTTTTTTCTTTTGCCAGCAAAGATGCTCTCCAGCGGCTTTGTTGCATTTAGCAGTGCCTCTCCCACTTGCTGAGAGAGCCCTGATCTGCCTGCGGGTGGATACTTGCACTCTTCTTGTATTAACTTGATAAAGCAACCCAATGAGGAAATTACCAGCTTTAAAACTCATCCAGGTGGATAAGATCATAAGGCTAAAGAAAACCCTTTCTGAAATGTATCTTTTGGTATACTAACAGCTTGCACTGCGTCTACCTGCACTGTACCCAGACTGATCTACTGCCCATCAATATCAGATGGAAAACAGTGATTTGCTATAACTTTCTTATTGCAATGAAAACTGCAATTGCCATGTTGATGTCCCAAACATTTATAAAGGAAACAGACAAGTAGGATGCGGGTTTAAACCTTTAGGGCTACTGCACTGTTTTGGAAAAACACCAGCAGAACCGTTAAATTTTCTGGGAAAGGAAAATTTATGTAAATTCTGGGCTTCATCTGGAATCTTCAAAAATATCTTTTCCCCCCCTAGAAAGACTCCTATCAATATTGGACAAAAGAAATGAGATTACTGGGTGAATGAGAGCTGTGCTCTGCCATTCCAGCCGGGGATGAAAAAGCGCTAGCAAGTGCAAGCTATAGAAACTCTTTGTATTCTGGTATGAGCAGTTCACACAAACAAGGCAGATGTGATAATTATAGAAGCAAACCGCACAGTGCTACAACATTCGCAGACACTGCATTAGCCCACTTGAACTTTTCTTTCTTGTATTTTTTAGGGTTTTCTCCTATTATTTTAGACTAGAGAAACATTCTCCGTTTGCAGTGAGTGTGGCTGATTTTTTTGTAACACCCGTGCTACGGCGCTGGGTACAGAAGCAGAAGGGATTCCGGATGAGTTTGTTTTACGGGCGTGTTACAAACGAACAGCGAACGGCCTGCCGAGCCGCTGCCAGGGGTGGGACAGGCTCATCCCTCCGCGGCCGCTCCGCCCCGGCCCAGCGCTATAAACAGGCGGCGCGGAGCCTCCGCGGCCCCTCCGCCTCCAGCCATGGCTCCCGAGCGGCCCCCGCCGGCGTTCGCCGAGGCCGGGCAGCAGAGCGGGCTGCAGGTGTGGCGCATCGAGCGGCTGGAGCTGGTGCCCGTGCCCCCGAGCCGCCACGGAGACTTCTTCGTGGGGGACGCGTACGTGGTGCTGCGCACGGAGCGGCGCGGGGCCGCCGTCGCATACCGCCTGCACTACTGGCTCGGTAGGAGCGCGGGGCCGGGACAGCCCGCCGTGCCCACCCGCTGCCCAGGGGCTCCGGGGCATCGCGGCAGGCTTTCCCTCTCAGCAGGGCTGCGGGTGCGAGACTTCCAAGCGGAGGTGCTCGAGGTGGAGGCAGGAGTAGGGCTGCCACCAAGGATCAGGGTGATGCCGAGCGTCGTCCCTTCCGATGCTGAAGGACTTAGTGGGGGGGGCAGTGGGGTATGGCGGAAAGGTGGAGGCTTGTTCTCTTAGTGGCGTTAGTTTGGAAAAGTGCTGAAGTGTTTTAGTCACATCTTGGCTGCACTCGACAGAGATTCTGGAGTGAAATCCTGCCTTCACTCGCATGAAGAGTTTTCTTGCCTTTTTTTCCATCTGGATAGAAATTTCCTCTTGGGCATCTCGCTGTCGTGTTGTTGCCCCGGTTAGTGTCTGGGTGTTGCCTTTTTCAGCTAGATTAATTTTGCTTTCTGGTGATACAGAGATCGCGTGCGAAGACACCAGGTTTTCTTTAAAACTTCTTTAACGTTGGTCTAACAGCCTACTGGGCTTGGAACCGAGCTGATGTCTTTTGCCTTCTGCCTTGACTAGCACACTTTTCATCAAAACTGAGGTCTGACATAAGGATGTGTTTTACGTGACTTCCTCATCTCCTGGAGGTTTCATGTGACTTCTCCATCTGGTTACAGAGTTATCCTGCCTCAGTGGTTGCTGTTCAGATGCCTGAAACCTATTACTTTTTTCTTGTTTCACCAACAAGTATGTGTTTGTAGGCAATCATCTCAATGAATGCACATAAAGATAGGTGTACTAACATTAATGTGCTTGAGTTGCTGTAGTTCTCAATGTACTGCATTGAAAAACAATTGCAGATAAAGCTAGGATTGTTTCTGCGTAGATGTTTGAGCATTGAGTTTTACATGTGTTAGGAGTTTTCCAGCTGGCAAGCAGGATAGTGTTTGTCTCTGGTAAGAGTATAATCATAGATGGCAGGGTAAATGAATTTCTGGCAGAGGCTTTTCTGTCAGTAGTGCTGCTAATTAGTAGCAGGGTTTGGTTGTGGAGACCTTTGTTGATGAAGATGGAACTACTCATGTCTTAGTGCAGGTCTAGCAGACACATCACAGGGAATGATGTAAGGGCTGCTTGCAGCTCTTGGGAAGGGAAGGTAGAACAGTGACTGGCATTTGCAGCAATTAAAGCCTCATTGCTGATGGCTGAAGAGCTTTAGTTGTACACATTGATGCACATTTTGTGCTGATGTGCTGCTATCCAGATACTCTAAATGGCTTTGGGTGATCTGGGCACCCACTGTTGCTGTGCAGCTGGCAGGGTGACAGCAGGGAGGCTCACTGCTGGCAAATCCCTTCCTGCTTGCCAGATACTTCAGCGGCGGGATGGGAAAAATCTCAAACGGTGCTGCACACTTAAAAGCAACAGGAGAGTAGGACTTCAAACAAGGTGTATTGGGAGGGCCAGTCACAGCCACAGCAAGAATCATAGAATCATTTTGGTATTTTTAACTGATTCATACTGCTGTTATGTACACAAGACTTTTCCCTTGTAAGCAAAGACTGTATAACATGTGGGCCAGGAGGATCACAACAAGGTCTTTCTGAAGACTTCCCATCAGTGTCTCTGGAGAGCTGCAGCAGTCACCTCAGACTTTGGGATATAAAGCAAGAATTCTTGTGATAGGGGAAACAATGCAGACTTTGGTCTTAGGTACTTAGAAGGGCCTTGCCATTTGGTGACATCGTCCTACTCCTGCTTGTCACATGTGGTGGCTGTAAGTGTGAATGGATTCTGACCAGAAAAAAAAGACCTCCAACATTAAATTTTCCTGTTACATAGTGACAAAGGTCCTCCTAATTCCTTGTTTAGGCATATCCAAGGGTTTAAAAGATGGTCTAGACCCCAGGAGGATGATCTGTGACCTCGATGTGATGGCAGTCTTGAGCTGTGATGGGCATCCTGTGGGTAAAGTGACCCCACATTTGTTCTACCATGCTGAAGCTTTCTATGAGAAAGCCACTGTTTTACCAAGTGTCTCACATACACTGACAGGCTGTTGAGTTTGGATAGATTTCTGAGCAAGCTAACCTAGGTGTATCAACACTGCTGGCACGGGCAAGCAATCAGTGTGGATCTGTGTCACTGCAGCTGTTGCTCAGACATCCTGGCTCAGTTGTCTCTACTGGCACTTGAGGGATGCCTTGGTAGCTGAACTGCTAATCCTAAGGGATCTGTCTGGACTTGAAACAATCGCTGGTGGAAACAGCAGGCACTGTGCCAGTATGAGACTACTTGTGGGAGTGAGATTGGCTATATCCCACTTGGTATCTTTAATAAAATCATGCATGGTGTTTTTTAACTATTTTTTAACCCTTGTCATCAGAGATGAAGTTGTAAGATCTGTTCATGTGAACCAGGATCTAGTTTGGTAAAAACTTGTTCTTTTTTCTTTATGCTCTGTCTTATTTATAGCTGTTTGTGCTTTAGGACTGTAAGGTAAGTCTGGTTTTCCTACAAGCTTGAATAACTTAGGCTTGGACTGACGCTCACTTTTTTTTTTAAACGGCGTTTTACTGAGTACTTTATGGCATAACAGCTATGAGACCAAGTTTGATAGTAGTTCTTATCTCTGACTCTGTTCAAAAACCGTTTTTCTTTAACCCTGAACCCTGTTATGCAATTGCAAGTAATAATTTAGAAGGATCTATTCTTAATGGATATGAATACGCCTATTTAGAAAAAGAAACCAAACACCCCTAAACCCTCCAAAACTTTGCCACCAACTTTAAGGTGGCTCCCAGGTCTGAAAAAGGATATTGGAACATAGCAAGTTCTTCTGTCATGGAGTGATTGAGAGCTAAATGGAAGGCCTCATCTCTCCTTATTCTTCTGTAGTTACTGAGAAGCCTGGTTTTTTAGACTTGATTCGATTTGTGCTTTTCTTGAAACAATTAAAACTGCTGAAAATGTTAATCAAAAATGTACGAGCGCACAATAAAAGCTTTGGTTTAACACATAGCCTACTTTCAGCATGCGCAAGCATCAGCACGCTAGGTCAAGAGGCTATTTTGCCACAGTACTGGGAAGAGGCTAATCTCTATAAGGTACAAAACAAAGTGTGACCTCATGAAGCAGACATCTGAGCCCCAAAGCTGCTTTTCTTTCTCCCAGCTGTACCAGGCAAAATATCTTGCTTGCATTATAGTGTCAAGAGGACTGCTTTTGAATTATTTCGGCTCTATGGCTTGGTGAGTTGTTCTTAGCATAAATATATGCTTACCACCCAGACAGTCCTTTCAAATCACCTTTCTTTCTTTGAACTTCAGCTTAAAGTCCAAAAATCGTTACAGCTGACACTTGCTGTGCTAAACTCAATTAAATTATTCTTTTGTTTGAAGATTGTTAGACAGGATGAACTTCACTATTTTTCACTCTTTTTTCATTATGAATGCAGTTCTATAAGTAGTCAAGAAATGGCCTGGAAGATCATGTTATTTGGTGGTGAGCAAGGTTATGATTCAGTGCTTTGTTGCCACATAAACATGGATTATACAACCTGCTGAAGGCAGTGCCCAATTGTTGCAGAAATACTTTCTCCAACAGAATTCAGAATTACATTTATGCTTTGTTGACATATTTCCTCTTATTTTAGGGAAGGAATGCACCCAGGATGAAAGCACAGCTGCAGCTATCTTTGCTGTTCAAATGGATGACTATTTAGGAGGAAAGCCTGTGCAGAGTAGAGAAATTCAAGGATACGAGTCTACTGAGTTTGTGGGTTACTTCAAAGGAGGAATTAAATACAAGGTAAAGAGTCTGTCAAAATACATTCTGAAATTGTGTGCAACATTTTTCCCCACATAAAAATCAAATGTTTTTCTTTGTAAATGGAGATTTTAAAAATAGTTTCTTAATGCTTTGTGGGTTTAGATCTGAACTCCTCATCTTAAACTGTAGGAGTCCCAGTGTTTGTATAGAAAGCAGCAGCTTGTTTGTCAATGCCTTTTCTGATACAGTAAAACCTTTCCCAATTTTTTTTCCCCCAAAATAAAGCCGTCCTGAAATTTCATACTTGTATGTCTAAGGGAGCTCACAGCTGGGACTCTCTAAGTGGGGTTAAACCTCACAGAAATAATTTCTGTCTTGTAGACTGAATAATTTTGTTCAAATGCAGAACCCAATGTGCTCGAATGGTTAAAAACATGCATGGAGTGGAAAAGACCAGAACCTCACTTGAATTAAAAAATTATGCTTTTGCAGTCCTACTGCAGTTTTTTTTCTGAAGTAGATAAAACAATCTCCCAAACACTTCTTTGAAAAATTTTACCTTTTGGAAAGGTGTAATGTCATTGTCCTTGTGTCACTTCCAGAAGCTGAGTAACTGAAAGGTAACTTTTTTTTTTTTAAAACATCTGTGGGGTTTTTTTAAGAATAAAGTAATGTATCTCCTGGAATATCTCCATTGTAGAAGCCCTGGGAGCCATGGCTCAGTCAGCCTTTTTTTTTTCCAGTTATGAAGATTTGTAACTTCTCACTGTCTGCACAACCAAATTTAAGCTATCAACTCTGCATAAGTAAGCCTGGCAGTGAATTTTTCCCTTTGTCCTGTCAAGATCCAGTTTCTGTTCCAGCCCAAAGTCAGAGTCTCCCAGAGGAGTGGAGAATGCTGCCTCACAGAATGGAGAATGCTGTAAACTTGGCAGCATCCAAGTTTACAGGACTATGCTTATATTTATACTCACAGATGAACAAATCAACAGTTTGCTCTCACTTCACCTAGTTTGGTACTCCTTGCCAGGCTGACTCCAAAATTGCAAATATTCCTTTCATAAAATTGCAGAGCTGCTATGGAACTGTCTATCCATCTACGTGTAACCAGGGACTAAAACCCCCAGACCTCTGGGATTCCAGTTTGGAAAACTTCAAAAGGAGCTGCACATGTCTCTGCTTTTCCTGAGTCCTTGACTTTTGTCCTGACAATGGGGTTCAGTATTACCTCATTCTCCGAAGGCAGTTGGGGAGTGCTATAAATTCTGTGCTTTCACTTTCCCTGTTTATCTGAAAAGCCTTTGAAGGAGGGTTACATCTGCTCCCACGGCTAAAGGTTCACACCTGAGAGTTCAGCAGCAGTGGTGTCTGTCTGCTCTGTGGTCAGCACTCTTAAACAGTACTTTACTTTGGCCTGCTTCTCACTGCGTAAGCCATTTTTTCCAGTGCTAGCTCCTCATCTGTAGCAAAAAAAAAAGTAGCTTTGCAGAAATCAAGCTGAAATAAAGCTGCCTGCTTTGTTTTGTTTTATTCAGGCCGGTGGTGTAGCCTCTGGATTTAATCATGTCATTACTAATGATCTGAGTGCCCAGAGGCTGCTCCACATCAAGGGCCGGAGAGTTGTAAGAGCCACAGAAGTCCCTCTGGCTTGGACCAGCTTCAACAAAGGAGATTGTTTCATTATTGACCTCGGAAATGTAAGTATTTTCTAGAGCAAAACACTGAAAAGTAAGAGCTGCATCCCTTCCAAGGTTTGAGTCATCACCTAAAACGCAAAACTGATTTTGTCACTCATGTGACAGAAATAATCTAATTTAGAAAATTAGTTTCACCACTTGAAAGGTTTCAAATTGTCCTAAGTGTTTCCTGAAGCACAGATTATGCATCAAGAAACAGTTCTCTTTCTCATTCAAGGCCTTGGGATTTTTCACTACTGGTGTTTGAACAGCTTAAACGCTTCACTGTAAATCCAGTCTGACTTTGGCACTCTCTGCCAAATGAATGGGATCAATGCTGGTGTTCAGAACAGAACATAGGTTCAACCATTCTCTTAAGAGCACTTCTTCATAGTCATCAAACTTTGATAGTGGCAATTGACCCTAAAGAAATAGCTGCAAAAGTGGTTGTAAAACTACTTGAATATTTCAAGAGATCGCTTGAGAACCAATCTCATGCTTCATGGCTTTCTGCTGAAAACAAGTAGAGACAGCACAGAAGAACATCGACAGATAAGAGAAGATAATTCTGCTTGCTTCAAATGACTTGAAGTGTAGTACTGTCACCTCAGAATATGTGCTAAGACTTTCTGATACCAAGAGTAGCAGCTGAGATGTAGACCACACTAATTAGATGCTAGTTACTGATTTGAAATTATTCCCATGCCTGATATACACACGTGTCTAAAATGGAGAGCATGTGAAAGGAAATAGTTTATCTGCACTTGATTTTAACTGTAGTGCTTCACAAGGAAGTGGTCAGCTGCTTCAAGTTTTCAGAGTTCTCCTGACCTGTCAAAAAATGGGCTCATCTGCATTTACTGTGTGCATTTGGCATTTTCCTCTGAAAAGCATCCCCTACTGTGACAGTTGAAGATAATCAATATAGCTACTTGATACCAATATGTCTTTGATTTTTATTATGCTTCACAGCCTTCAGATGGAACATCAAATAGTGTTTTGAGTATTATCCTATTCCTGATGCTTTAATCATCTGGAAGAGCCCAGTGATCAATATCCAAAGTAATCACTCAGTGTCACTTTGCATGGAAGATCCAAATCATCTATTCCCTTTCAGAGTTGACCCATGGGAGATGGAAAGTTTGGAACCAGACATTGCTAGAAAATGCTACTTTTGCAGTAATCGTGCTTGAGTTTTCTGAAGTTGACCTCCCATGGACATGCTCTGGAACTGTGCTGCAGTTACCCAAATGACCTTGAGTAATTACTTGGGGCACACTGCAGGCCTGGCAATGACACTGATGAAATGCACTACGGGTGTATTGCAGTGTTACATGTATAGCTGGGGCCTATCCTTTTTGGTGAGAGTGCTGCCACTAACCAATTTAAATGTAGTATGGCTTTAGAGGCTTTACCTGATCCCGAATGTACCTTGGGAGCCTTTTACTTTTTTTAGTGTAATTTCACTGGTTTCTGATCCACTGTTTGACAAGACAGGTCAAGCAGCAATGCAATGCTGTGCCTTTGTAGGAAGAAAGATTAGATGTCAACAATATCTAGATCCCCCCTTTTTTTTTTTTTTCCATTCTATGGGAAATGTCAGTCAAATCGCATGACTAAAACAGTTCTTGGTCTTGTCATGTCAGATGTGTAAAAGAGATGGGTTTTCTTGGTTGTACTGACAAGGAAAAAAGTGTTTTAGCATCTAGATATTCATAGTTGTAGGTTATTATATAAACCCGACCATGCTTTTGGGAGATGAAAAGGCAATGTGTGATAAAGTTCAGGGTGAAGATATACAAGTCTAGTGGAGTACCTCTAAATAAATAGGAGTGGTAGAAAATACACTGTCACAGGAGAAATCTAGCTCAAGTTCTCTAAGAACTATATTTCAAGCTGAAATAACTGTACTTCAGGTTGAAATTTTCCATGACTAGAGGCCCACTGTAAATGGGTGAGGCTTTATGAGTCTTTGCAGGAGCTCTTAATTGAATTTAAAGTTCCTTTAAAAACAGAGAAGTATTTTGGCTAAAGTAGATTCCTTTACTTAACAATTGAAATAAAATTAATCTTAAATAGGATTGCTTTTGAGTCTTGGGATTTATTGCAGAGCACTACAGACTCATTGTCTGAGAATAATGGGCAGTAATTGCACAAAATAATGAGCTTATGGTCAGTGCTTTTAATACAAAATTATTGTAGTGTGTCAAATAAGATGAATTTCTGAGATTTACTTTGCCCTGTCTCTTGGCTAACCAGAAGGACGGTCTCCATGGCACTGAAAAATTGCTTGTGCTGTTTATTTCCTGTTATATTTTATCAAGCCACTTTAATTTAATAAAAAATTGTTTCAGTTTTCCCATTGAGCTAAATTACTGCACTATTTTAAACTCATGGTTTGAACAGATAAGGGAGAATTATGAAAGATAATAATGATTAAGAATAAAATCATTACTAATCACTAGGTTTTCCTTTATAGGGACAATGCTTTAAGCAAAAAGTATGTGTGTGCATTTCCAGCTAAATTCACATATTTACCGTTCAAGTTCTGCTTTGTATCTCATATCTAGGTCATAGAATAGTTCTCTAGGTTGGAAGGGACCTCTAAAGGTCATCTAGATCAATTCCCCCTGCAATGAGCGGGGACATCTTCAACAAGCTCAGATGGCTCTGAGCCCTGTTCAGCCTGACTTGAATGAAGGTTTTTCTATCTTGATCCAGTCTTCTAAGTTATTGGACTAAAACCTTGGCTGAAAATAAGATTAATTAATAGTGCTGTAACTGCCTGTCTCCTGACCCCTCTCTTAAAAGTGGTTGAGATTCCATGGGGCTGTGTCTTGTGTGCACAACCCACACAGCACCTTGGCTGATTTGTTACTAAACCACATTTGCAGCACTTCAGGTACCATACCCAGATCTCATCTTGCCTCTGTGAGCTCTCTTGCATGGAAAATAGCTGCAGAAGGCAGAGAAAGCACTGTCTGTGATATGAAGGGAGTTATTATCTGTGGATAATGTGTGAAGACCTTTTAGTCAAGCAGTCTTCTGTAACACCATGAACTGAGAGCTGTGACTACTGATGTTCCTGTTCAGTGAGTGATCCAGGAGAGTGCTGGGATGCCAGACCCTCATTTAAGTTGGGGTTTTTTTTTTTCTACGTGGTATTTCCATGACACCTCTTTGATGAACCTGGGAATGTCTCTGTAAAGGGAGCCTTTGGGGCAGGCAAGACAAGTGCAGGGCAGCGGCTGAGAAGGCCTGGAGTAGAGAACACCTTGCTTTGTCAGGTGCTGCGCAGTGCATCTTCTCCTGGCATAGCTCTGCTCAAGGCTTCCCAGGAGATGTTCTCTTCTGCCACACTGTCACAGAGTGTGCTAAGCTGGAAGGGACCCACAAGGCTCATAAAGCCAAACTCTTAGCCCCACACAGGAAAGCCCCAAGAGTCACACCATGTGCCTGAGAGCACTGTCCAAATTCCTCTTGAATTTTGTCAGGCTTGGTGCTGTGACCACTTCCCTGAGGAGCCCATTCCAGTGTCCAACCATCATCTGGATGAAGAACCTTTTTCTAATACCTAACCTAAACTGCCCTGATACAACTTCAGGCCACTCCCACAGGTCCTGTCACTGGACACCAGAGAGAATCAATCAGTGTCTGCTCCTCCTTTTCCCCTCACGAGGAAGTTGTAACTGCAATGAGATGTCCCCTCAGTCTCCTCTTCTCCAGGCTGAACAGACCAAGTGACCTCAGCTGCTCCTCATACGGCTTCCCCTCAAGGCCCTTCCAATCCTGTCCTGAACTACTGCTGGTATCCCACCTGACACCCACCAGGGTGGGTTTGACAGTTCTTGGTGGCCTTAAACTGCCTGGCCTTGCTCTGTGCTCCTCTTTACCTCCAGATGCAGCTCTCTCTGTTTCAGCCCATCCTCCAGCCACCTCCCCTTAGGCACAACCCTTTTACTTCCTTCATCACTGAGACACTTCTCAAAACAGCAAGGAGCAGGACAAGGCATGGAAAATGATCACAAAGGACAAGGAAAAAGATGAATCACTGTACCATTTAGTGAATAACATAGATCCAGTTTTCCAGGCTACTTTAGTATTTATCTAGATGCATATGTAAATATAAGCGTATATATCTTATAAGATGTGCTAAAGACTTTCATGTCTTTTGTCAATTTTCTTGGTTTTAAGTGGGAAGGAAACTTGTCAGTATCGTGAAATTAACCCTGTGTATATTGATGTATACTGGTGATTTACAAAATTGGAATGTTGAGATGTGTTAATAATTTGGGTAGTTATCAAAACATGCAGCAGAAGTAACAGGAGTAACAATGAAATTTAAGAACATGAATTGATCAGCTGATTTTATTGAAAGCTTCCCCACTCAATTTGGGAAGCCCTGCTGTATGAAGGCTGTCTGAAGTTGTATCCTTAGTGACCAGCAAAAATATGCTCTGTGCGTGTGTTTGGATAGTGCTTTGTGAAATGTAAGACTCGATTGTGTGATGAATCTCTTGATGTGAGACAGCAGCAGTGCTGTGAGCTATGCGACTGCAGAGGGCAGGCAGAGGGATTGCACTGCTCAGCCTCCTTGAAATTAAGAGGCAGTTGTTAAAATAAGGGGGTGAAGGATGATGTGTGATAACTACCACTGAGGTTTGAGCTTGGGCCTGATTGCAGCTGGAAGCTTTTGTCAGCACAATAAAAGGTCTGCAGGCAGATCATTACCTTTCTCCCAAAGGAAGAGTGCAGATGGGTGAAGGGATAACTATAGCTCAAGCTAAATGAAAATTGAAGGTAAACTGTACTCAGTTTTCCATTCTTCCTATTCCTATAGTGGTGCTTATAAACTGATTTATAAACAGCCAAGAGGTTGCTGGTTTGAAATTTTAGAGCCTGCAATGTTCTTAGAAACAACTTGTACTGTCTAACAATCAATGTATGTAGTTCTCAAAGGCTTCATGAATCCAAATGAAAATTCTGAAGTTAGAACTCAAGTATGAGACTGAAAAGAGTTATCACGTATCTGTCAGTATGTTCCTACTAGAATACCTGGCATAATAAGCATGTCAAAAGCAAAAAATTTGCTGCCTTGAAACAATGACACTAGAAGAAATACATCAAGCAAGAAGGCTGACTTTTTATGACAGCTATTTTTCATAACATCTGTTAACTTGTTATGTTTACAAAAAGAAAAGTAACTTCTGCTTTTTAAAGAGCAAGAGAAGAGGTACTTGCTTTATGATTGTGACCACGGGGTATGATTCAGCATCACATTGCAACCTTAAGCACAGTTGTCTTGGTGGCTTCTGTAATCTTCTTCCCACACTCTCTTTTTTAGCTGGCTTTGCTTCTCTTCCATTGGATAAAGCAGTTCACAACAGGCATATTAATTGCTTTAATAAAGTCACTGTTAAGGTGTAAACAGGGCTGGAAGAGCAGATTCTTGCATTTTCTCACTGTATATTTCTAGTTGCTTTCCCTGGCTGTAACAACTGACTCATGTTGTTTTTCTATGCATATATTTCTCCTACAACTAACCTCTTCCCCAGTTTCCCCCAGCTCAGAGTTAAACTATTGCTCATGCTGCAGCAGGGAGCTGCCAAATGAGTAGCTGAGCTTGAAGAACTAAAGTGCTTTGGTTCTTTATTAACTTTATAGACTTATCAACAGCATTAAAATGTTGTTCTATGCATACAATGTGTATGTGGATAAGCAAGCATCTTGATTTTTCTATAGTTCTGTAAACCAGTTACTCCAGCAGTGTAAATGCCAGCATTCTGGAAGTTGCTATAGTCTCAAAGTGGTTAGATGGAGGAAAAAACAAAAAATTAAGTCCTTTCTCCTCTCCACTTCAGTTATTCAGAGTATGGATTTTTTTCCTTCATACTCTGTGGACTGGAAAGTTTCCCCTCACCCCCATATGCACACAGAAGAGTAGCTGAACCAGAGATCATCATTTAAGCTTCAGGTGGAGTGGACATACATGTATCCACAAGGATTCAGTTAAGTTAGTTTACTTCCTGATGTTGTAGGGAATCCAGACGTTTTGCTGCTGGAGCTGCTGTTGTTTAGAGTTAAGATCATCCTGGTATTGACGCCTCAGTTCCCTGTGGTATAGCAAGAGCTATTCCTAGTGCCTACTAGCAAAACAGGTGGGAGAGGAAAAATGAATGTACTGAGTGCATGACTGTGCTATATCTGACTTATTTTTAGTCTGAAAATTTGTTCCGTTTGAGTCAAGTGGGAGACTCCAAAGACTGGTTACAAAGACACTATTGTAATTTTACTAGGGCCAGGCTCATGGTGGCCTCAGAGGTATTCTGGCTGAATGAACTTGGAGTTTGTTTTGGATTACCAAAACTCCACAACTTTCAATGGTTCACTGTATTGCAGTTTTAACAAATGTAAAAGGTAGATTTGATGGATATGTGAAATGAGAGGATTTTTTTCCCTGTCTATATCAAGACTTCAACAGTGAATAAATGAAAAAAATTGAATAATTTAAGGAGAAAAATGCCTTCAGAAGTCTATATTAATCTGTTTGAATCCAAACATTCTTCTTAATAACATATTGTCAGTTCCTAAGAAAACCCTGAATGTCAATGAACTGACAAAATGCGCTGCATTCCAGTTATTGTTGTTCAGTTATTTTCCCCACCATGTGGACTTGCTTTTCTTGATTTAGCATTTGTCTGTAATTAAAAAAAAAAAACCAAAAGCATAAAAAAAAGCTCCACACTCTTGCTTTAGGGCTCTCTGTTTTATTTTCAAAAACTTGGTGTTTGAAATATGAATACCAATGCAGCTTTGCCAGTGTTTTACAAATAGTTACAATTAAAGGCATTAGAAGTACTTCTGTTGTTGGAAGTTCATATATGAACTTTTTTCCAAGTTTATTTCTATTTTGTATTGTCATGTCTCCTTTAAACATATTAATTACAGGACTAGACTTTCAACAAAGTAGAGTTTTGGCTAAAAGGAACTCGTGCCTTATCAGAGCAGCTGTTCACTAATGACCGTGAAGAGTCTCAGCTGAGTGCCTGCCAATTATTTTGATAGTAGCATGATAAGATGTGCATAAAGCTTTGCCAATTCTCGTGTATGCTTCATCTGCCTCTGGTGTTGCTGGGTTTTATTTTCTACTTCCCTGAGGAGGTGAATACGTGGAGTGCTGGCTCCTTTGGGGACCCCTACATCACAGCTGCTCTCCTCCTGACCCACCTTTCCTTGCAAGCCTCATCAGCCTTTCCTCTTCCTGCTGTGAAACCACTGCAGTGGCCTTCTGTGATGTGGTTATCAGCCCAGGCTCTGATCTACTTCTACTTCTTAGCAGCAGCTAAGCCAAAGTGAAGAGAGGAATTAAGGCAATTATAACTTTATGAACATTATATTCTTGCTTTTGGCCCTTTAGTCTGAGTTGTGGGGGTAAAGAGAATGTATTATGGTGTTTCACAGGAGTGAAAGTCTTCAGCAGATTGAGCTGAAGAGCTTTCTTGTGGTGAGTCCCTCTGCATTAGAGCTGTACCTCTGCTGCACAAAATGTTGTGGTTTAGAGGAGTGAAAGACAATGTCCTGACTGACAGACATTCAGTCTGCATTAAGTTGCATCATGACAACATGAAAAGCTCCACACTATAGATTTTAGCTGTGTCTAAGCTAAGAGTGGTCTTTTTTTTTTTTTTTTTGTTAAATTGAAGTGCAATTACATTCTGAGAGTGTTTTCTGGTGTATATGTGGGCAAAGATGGGCAGATGTGGGTGCATCAGGGCCTCCAAAGAATAGAGGCATATCAGCTAGTGATATTTGGCTTAACTTCTTTCCTTAATGAAAGCTTAATGTTTATTTCAATATTTTAAAGTTAATGAGACAAAAATTTCAGTGTTATTTTCTACCTAAATTGAAGTTTCACCACAAACTTGTTTCAAATTAGTTTTGAAACCCATTTAATTTGTTTAACTTTTCAATATCTCTTCACAAAATCGGCAATTACAGTAGGGGCCTGGAAATTAGTAGGTATTTCAACAGATATATAGGTTTAAAACACTTGGATGTTTAGGGCATGTTTAACTAGAGAAAAACTTCTTCATGGATTTAAGCTTATTGGCTTTTGCTGTCATTGTCCTGGCTCAGATCCACAGAAATGAACACAAAAGATCCAGAAAAGAGAGTATATTTTAGTTTGCCTCCAGTCTAAGGAGGCTGCCAGTTGAACACAGAGGTGGCTATGTGTTGAAAGGGAAAAAAACTGGGTTTTATGTCACTTCTGAAATAAGTGATGTTTTTTTTGTTTGTTTTTCCTTCTCTTGCTCCGCATGCCATTTAGGGCTGGAGCAGGAAGCAGGAGGTGTGCTTTCAGTCCTCCTCCGTACACGGAAAACTGCCAAGGTGCTCTTGCTCAGGGTTACACATGAGCCATGCATAATCATCCTGATGCACAACTTCTGTACAGAAGCTAAATGTTGGGTCATTTTGAAATGTTGGGTCATTTTTAATGTGCTGTAGGAATCTCATGTGACTTGCACAAGGTCACTTTGCAGGCCAGAAGCTGTTGGGAGTAAGCAGTGAGTCCTGACACTCTGGCTAGAAGACCAAACTGTGTCCCCAAAATATGCAGTTGAGGGGAGACCTCATTCTGAGCACAGTGTGCATGGCACAGACCCAGCCTGCCTTCCCAACCCCACTCAGGAGCTCTAGGGTGGTCATTGTGATTATTCATCATAACATTTTCTTGCCCTCAGCTGTTAATTGTCCCACTGTGATCTGATAGCTATATTGATAGCAACAGACAGTAATACAGGGCATCTCTCAGAATTCTGTTTAAGAGATTTTAAAAAAATAAATACTGCTAGTGCAAACTTCTGAAAATAAACTGGGCTTGGCACAGGAATTACTGATGAATGAAGCCCTTCTATTTTGAGGGGAGTGAACACTTGAAGTCTGTTCTCATTTTAATGGAAACATTTTTTGTCAACCTGCCAATTCAAAATAAAGTTAGCAAAACAAGCCTAAAAATAGTGAAGGTGTAGTACAGCTAGGAAATCGTGAAAGTAGTGAGTGAGCTAAAGCTAAATAATCATATTTTGCCCATAGTTGAGCACTTTATATGTCTAAAAAATAAATGCATGAATAATAAAATACGACGCAAAAGCTCAATGATTTGTTGGATGGTTAGATAACTAAATGACTGTATTTCAGGTAATCCAGATCTAAATGTTAGCCTTCTCAAGATGTGATTTTAACTTCTAAATTTTTTTTTTTGGTTTTAAATTGTTGTAAAACCAAATCTGCCTGGAAGTTTAAATGGATAAGTTGTATCAGGAAGGTAAACTTGTAGATATTCAGCTTCTCTACCATGAGGCCTTATAATTAGATACATTGAAAATGAGATTATTTTAGTTCAGAAGACAAAATTAACTAAATCCAAGCTCCTGAAAGCTTCTAGCACTGAATGCTTAAGATATTTTAGTGATCATGGTAAATACATTACAATATTATATAATTCAGGACACTTTCATGACTTGTGGCTGCTCACTTCCTTCTATTTGATTATACAATACATGAAGTTTAACTTTCAGGCTTTTAATAAAGAATAGTGTCTTTATTCTCTAGTGATAAAAAGAATCAGGTTCTTGTTTCTCTAGCTTTTAAAATCAGTGTTTTTCCAATAACCATGAAAGATGGAGCTTGTGAATCTTCAGATCAAGAATGTTTTCAGACACTGCTTGTTGATTCAAGTGGTGGTTTATGCAGTAGAAGAAAAGGCAGAACATGGACTCCATAAGGAAAATAATGAAACCTGCAAATTTAAAAATCTGAAATCCATTACTGTAGGTTTCTAAAGGTCCTCCTTCCTCAGGCTCATTTGAAGCCTAGAGCCTGTGGACTGTAGGAGAGCTTGGTTTAGTCACTTGCTGACTGAAGGCAGACAGGGAGAATAAACTGTGAATGTGGAGCAGCTTGGGTGCAATGGAGATGCTAAGAAAATAAAATGTGAATTTATTGTCCAAGAAGTAAAGGTCTTTGCAATTTGCAGTGACAATTTAAGTCTCACAATATCTTTTGCAGTTTATACAGCAAAAAATTCATGTTGTAGATGCAACTACTTGTTTGAGGTTCCACCACCAGTTACTAAAAAAACAAAAGAAGGCCAAAAGGGTGCAACTGAAGCTGCACTTTTAACCTTTCTGAACAAGCAATCTCTACCAATTGCTGCATCAACACTCAGATAAGGCAATAGCAGATAAGGCAATAGCTGTCTTATATCTTCCCCTAGTTCTCTATTATTTGACTTCTTTCTCTTCCTTATTGCTTCTACAGGCTATGGGAAATAAATTTATCCCTTTTTATTGCTGCAGTATCTCCAGTGACTCCTGTTTCTTCACATAATTGCAAATAAGCTCAATTAGTAGGATGTAGGCCAAGGTGAGAGTGATGCTAAGGAGTCTGTGTTGTGGAAAGTCTCCATGAATTTGGAAGAAAATGGCTCAAGCTGTGCATGGCAATAACAAATGTATTAAAAAATCTGCTCATATTGGAACATTTTACTTTCTACACATTCAGTTCTTTGGGAAATTATTTCCCTAAGTATGAACAGACATCTTGTTTTCCTGGGGAAATGTAGAAAGTCAGATTTAAGTTTAGGTTGAGACCTGATGTCAGCTATGTCTCCAGATTCTGGATACTTGGTAAACTGACAGTATTTAAACCAGAACTTACAAGCAACTTTTTTTACTTAAGCCTACAGTCAAGTTGTTAAAGGCAAGCTGAAAACCTCACAGCTTTCATTGCATGACATCTGCAAGTTGAAAGGGATGCAGTTCTGCAAATCTGTGGTGTAACCTCGACAAAGCTTAAAACTTTGTCTTTGAAGAGATGCTTTTGAAGGGAAGGGAGGTTGGAAGGGAACTGTGAGGTCACTGAGATCTCATTGTGGGGGCTTTTTGTGTCCAAACTGGTGAGCTGTTGGAAGTTACCAGCACTGTTTTGCATGCAGATGGGATCAGTGTTAGCTGTCTTCTAAGAATTTGCATCTGCTAGCACCGAGAAGCTGTGCTTCATCCCTTGCTTGTCTCAAACCATTCCAAGTACTGTTAAAGACCAACGGTGGTCAGCAGAAATAGCTTGATTTTTTTTTTTTTAAATAGATTTTCATCTCATATCTGAGTTTTATACAGTTGTACATACAACATAAAACTAAGCCCAAGAAATTTATTCAGTGAGGGCTCTGATTAAAATTTGCATTGCAGATGAACACAAACCAGTTGAACCTTTTTAAAGTTGAAAATGACTATGTACCTTTATTGCTGTACTATTTGAGATAATTGATAGAATCATGTGAAGAATCAAATTACCTTCCTCCAGGAGAAGGTGAGGGAAGCAACCAGCCAAGATGAATAATTTTCTTGGACTGGCTCCTTTCAGCCCAGCCTCTAGCATCCCCGCAGCTTATGTTCTGCCTTTTGTTAGTAATTTTCATCAAGACTGAAATCTAAATTCTTCATTCTGAAATGCTTCAAGTTCTGAATGAATAATTGGAGTTGCCAAAATGGGATGTGCTTGGTCTGTGTGGCTGAATCAGTCCTGTGTCTGTGGTCTGTCTCAGGCTGGTTCTAGTGGCTCCCCTTCCTGAGAGGTGCCTCAGGAACATGCTGCATTCTGCAAAAGGTCAGAAAATAAAAACTGAATTTAAAGATCTAACTATACTTTTGAGTAGCACATACAATCAGGATCTTCCTTGAGATTTTGAAATGAATTTGTTTCTTGACATGGATGAGTACCAGCACTGCTGAAGTACCATAGAAGAGGAGCTGACATATATAAAATTTGCAGTAGCAAATTTAGGATTTTCTGGTTCTTTAATTAGATGAAGCTGTATCTGTAATTGGGATGAAACTCAGTCAAACCAAAACTCTCACTATTCTGAGCTCAATTGATCTCCTAGTATATGGAAATTAAATTATATTATGTAAATATCTTGCATATTACAGAGTGAAATGTATTGGAAAAGACCTCTGAGGTCACTGAGTCCAACCTTTGACTGAACACCCCCTTGTCAACCAGACCACAGCACTGAGTGCCACATCCAGTCTTTCCTTAAACACCTCCAGTGTGTGACTCCACCGCCCCCTTGGGCAGCCCATTCCAATGTTTATTCACCCATTCTGTGAATAAATTTCTCCTAATATCAAACCTAAATCTCTCCTGGAGCAGTTTTAGACCATGTTGTAGGTACTGCAAATATCTACATGGCTTCTAGAAAGTATTTCTGAAAGATGTAGATTCACTGATCTTCCAGTAGTTTAGATCCCAAAGGATAATTATTAATAAAATTAATTTCATAATTTTCCTGTGTTGAATCCTATTGCTAACGTGTGTGTTCTCTTCATTATTTCAGGAAATCTATCAGTGGTGTGGCTCATCATGCAATAAATACGAGCGGCTGAAGGCTACTCAGGTTGCTGTTGGCATTCGGGACAATGAGCGAAATGGAAGGTCTAAATTAATTACTGTGGAAGAAGGGAGTGAGCCAGACCGGCTCATAGAGGTATTGTAATGTGCAAACCAGTTGTTGACATAGCTGTGAATAAAAAGTTTTTGCACCTCAGGAACTAAATTGGATTAGGCTGACGCTAGGAATACAGATAAAGGCTATAGTAGGCCAGTTTATACCTTTTCCTTCCTTCCTTATCCAAGCAGTGTTAAGTTAATTGGGCAATAGAGGCTGAGATAATTAATCATCTGAGAATACTTTTACAAGAGCTAAATGTTTGCTTTATTGAATTAGCTGTGCAGTGACTGAATTAACAGCATGGCTCACACCCGAAGCACACTATCTGCTCTATGTGAAGAATGAGCATCCATCTGGGACAGCACCAAACAAGGAAAGACATAGGATTACTGTGTGCAGAAAGTAAAAAATGTAGCAAATTGCATGTTGATGCAGGGGGCCAAGCACACTGCTTTACATACTTCTGCTTCTAGTTCCAGATCGTATGCACCTAGCATCTAGTAACCCCAGTGAGCCCTTTCCTCGTACGTTTAGAAAGTTTAACCATTTACCTAAAAACCCCAGATTTAAGATACCATAACTGAGCTGATCAAAGTAGAGTGGGAAAAAAATTTCCCAATTTATGGATTTTTCAGATCTCAAAAAATTAACGAACACTCACCTGTTGTTGCAGGCCACATACTAATAAAAGCATTGACTTGCTTTTATTAGTCAAATACTTGACATTTGTGTCCTAAATTAAGCTATTTCCATTTGTTCTCTGAAAAGAAGGAAGAGGGAAGCAGTCCTTCAATAAAATGGAATATGTACAGCTAGGATATTGTCTTGTGCTCTAGATTAAGTTCAGGAAGTAAAGCTAATGGTGCATGCAGGTGTGCAATTATTTTTTGTGGTGCTTACATTCAGTGTGGTCATGTGTGGCATAACTGGTTACTGCCTGAGCAGCAAAACAGGTGCTGAGCCACCAGCCCGTGGCCATGCTGGCTGTGGTGACCCCTTTGGATGGACTGGCCATGTGCTTGCAAAGGCCTTTTTTCCTGTGTGTGTGAGTACAGATGTGGCTGTGTCCAGAAGCAGGGGGCGTGTACTGGAGATTTTTGAAGGTGAGAAAAATCCAACCAAACAATCCTCTATCTGGTTTTTTACTTCCTTGTACAGACTTGTCACACTGGCTCTGATGTGGAACATACTGTACATGTGGAACACTTTTGAAAAGAGCACAGGTTGGCAATTGCGTAGCAACCTCCTGCTCCTGATTGGAATCAGCACCGGGTTGCATCTTGCTGTGGCTGGGTGGCACTGGGACTCTGCCCCTGGCCACAGCTGCTCCTGCCCAGCCCATCCTGACGTTACTGCTGGAGGCTCTGCATGGAGCTTCTGAAAAGCTCATGTGTGACTTGGGAGCATTGATCAGAGCAGTTCCCTTTGCTCCTCTTATCTGCCTAAGGTGCAGATGCAGGTAAGGTGGACTTCTGTGCCACCTCAGCAAGAACAGGGGCCAGCTGCAGGCTATCTCCCTCTGCTGTCCCCCTCCACAGGCCCTGAGGGGCAGGATATGATGCCCTCACCCCTCTGTCTGTTTGCCAGGCTTTCATTTGTGTGCAACTGTTGTTTTTTAGCAACCTTGACACATGATTAAGAGCAGGAAAACACCAAGGTTGCATTTTGATCCTGTAGTGCACTGCTATTGCATCAGGGAAAAATTTTTTTCTTCACTCGCACAGCAGTTTATGAAGAAGTTTCTGATTTTTCCTTTTGGATTGTGAATATAGAGGGAACAAAAACGGGTAGTTCACTGCAATTAGATTCATTGCTTTTATTGCCAGCACTGTGATGAGCCCAGTTTGAGCGAGTGTGTCTGCAGTCAGGGGTTACGTTCTAGCCTGCATCGTGCTAGCCCTGCCTTGCGAAGCGCTGCTTCCGTAACAGGGTCTGAAGCTCAGCTGTGGCTGTCCCAGCCCAAGCTCTGAAACGTGCTACTAAGTTAGGAGGGTAGTTAACCTCACAAATATATAAAACATATTAGTCCTTATTCCTGCTCAAAGTGAATCCGGTTTCTGGTGCTCTTTGTTTGGATTTCTCCCTCCTCCCACAAAATTGTCTCTTAACTTGTTACACTCTGCCAGGCTAACTGCTGTTAAGCTAACACTGTGTTTGTTTCTTCCCTCCACATCAGGAAGGGTGGATTTTTGGCATCTCCAGCTTTCTTAGAAAAAGGTTGATTTATTTTCTAGGGCAAAGAATTGCATACTTTAAATACTCATTTTGTCATCCAGTATGCCACTGAAATCAGAATGAGATTTCCTAAAATTATCTCCTCTGACAAATATCGGGAATGATTCCCCTTCCTGTGAGCTAGAAATCTGCTTCCATATCAGTGGCCAAACTTGCTCATGCAGTGCCAGTAGAAGCTTCAGGCAGGGGCTGACATCCCCACCACGAGTACCAGCAGAAAGAGCCAACAGTGATTATACTCCTGCTCCATGAGCACAGAGTTGTGTCTCCCACCAGAAAAGCAAGACATCAGTGCCTACACCTCACCAGAGAGGCAGGACACAGGGTGGCTGAACTAACCCTGCCACACTTCTGCCGTGCTGTAGGAGTAGCAGAGGCAGCAGTGCTGTCATGAGGAATTTCCCAGCCAGCCCAGTTTCCTGCTGGGAGCTGTGGTGCCGTGGGTGAGGTGAACTTGTCTGACGAGGGCAGTTACCTGCTCCCAACTTCCATTTTTAGCAAGAAGTGGGAACGGGCTGCACTGCTTGAATTTGCCCGTGGGAGAGAGCTGTCTGGAGCTGCTGTAGGACTGGATGAATTGCTGTGGCAGACCAGCAAGATACAGCTCGCTCGCCCTGGGAAAGGAGAATTACTAGAAGCTGGGTATGTGAGTAGTTTTGGCAGCAGCAAGCCCTTTTTCATCTGCCACCACAGGCCAGTTGGGAACATGGAGTGACCATCCTGTGCTTGCACTCCGGAAACACAGTGTGTCTGGAAAGCTCAGACTTGCAGTGGGTGCATAGAAGTTCTCATAAGGTGCTTCAGGGATCACTATATCACTGGCTGTGAAGACAAGGCAGAAGCTTTCTGTGCGAGCACATCAAAGATATTTATGTATCTGGCTTCACCTCCATGTGTGCGCTATAGGTGAGGTACTGACAGGCAGGTTTAAATAAGCAGTGCTTTATAGGGTTGCTACCTCAGAAAATTAAAAGATAAACAGACTACCTTGGACAAATTGCTGCTGTTGCTGTGGCTGGTCACCAGTCACAGCAGAACATAATAAAATTCACCAGATGCCAGCTCTGCTCTGATTTTTGCATATAAAGAGCCGAATGGTATGCTGAATCTTAGCCCTGAATTTGATTTATATTACAGGATTTTGATCACCTTCATGGGACCAATCCAAGAACAGGTCTTAGCAATGCCTGACTCAGTTTGGTAGCTGTAGAGTAACCATGTTAGGCTTAGAGCTACCTAAACGTCTTTTTTTTCTTTAAGCAGGAAGACTAAATATATGATTTCAAAGATAACCTAAGACCAAAATCCTCTGGTGTCAATTGCTAGCCCTATCTGCCCCCTAGGGCCTGCTGTGCTGACACTGGTACTCATCCATCCTTCTGACTGCTTGCAGTGGCTGCTTTTGGATACCCAAGAGATCACTGAGGACTGAGAGAGCAGCCAAAGCAATAGGCAGCCGTGCTCAGGACAGGCAATTTTCTAACTCTAGCTGGAATCTCTGCTCTAAGTTTGAAGAGAGGACAAAGTTGGAGAAGCTGTATTTTAAAAAGAGTTTCCCACAGTCTCGTTATTTAATATTGTGGAGTAGTGGCAAACTGGAGAAACAAGGAGTCAGAAATTACTGTATTTGTGAAGTTTTCCAGTCAGCGAGCAAGATGAAGGTGCTTACAGTAATGCAGGAAGCATAGAAATTCAGTTCTGAGTCACTCAAGGGAAAAATGCAAAGCATCCAATCCTCCTTTCATAATGCAGAAATCCCTTGATCTGGTATCGTAACTCTAGAGATGAAGTAGAGGGGAGCAGAAAGTCTTACTATACTTGTTTTCCTATACTGTTGTAGTTTGAAATATTAGACACCCTAGAATATTTTCATGTTGATAGTACTTTCTGTCTTCATAGACTCATCTCCCTGTGATATATTTCAAGTGTATCATGGAGCTGTGTCAGGCTGTAGGGTATGAGAGCCAAAGAAAAAGTAGAATAAACTGGATTTTACCTAAACTGAGTGTTGAGCTTGCATCTGCCCCTTCTACTTAAACATGTCACGCTCAGCTAACACTTTTCAAGATGGCTCTGTTTTCTCTGAGCCTGTCTGATTCATAGAACTGCTTTATTGTTCCTCTACAAATTACTCACTTAAAACTACAGCTCTTGGTACTTCGTGATTGCTGTGTGTTTTACTGCTGAGACTTTTTGTTGTGGTTTTGTAAAGGTTTTTGATTTTCATGATTGAAAAAAATGAAACCTGAGAAATGTGACAGCTGATGTCCAAAACCACAAGAAAATGAATTTTTGTGTTAACATGCATCTTTGGAATCACTCCTCTGCCTTTAAACATAAAGCTCCACCACTTTTATTTACTCAGCATTTGCAGCTGTGGTGTGCTTGGTTTTGAGTGTTCTAATGCCCTTACAACAGGTGGGTCCAAACCTCTCATAAAATACCTGTGTAAAGATCCAACTAGTGTAAATATTGAGCAACAGGGGGAACCTCTTCCTCCTTTCTGATAAAGCAGCCTTTCTCCTCCCTGCTTTTTCTTTAAAGCCCCTCAGCAGTGCTTAATCACGAGAATTCCTGAGTGCCATTGTATTCAGTGCCGATTGTTTTTACCTATAGTGTGAATAAATACTACACGTGAATAGTCGGATCATATTACAGCCAGTCACGCCTTTCTACCTCGAAAGGGACTTGCAGCACCACGCAGTGCTAACTCAGCGCCGTGGATAAAATCCCAAGAGCACAGACAGCAAAGAGATCCCTTTGCAGATGCAAGTTACAGAGGCTGTTTCTCTAGAGACCCAAATAATGCAAACATATTGAAAACACAAAGCTCCAGTAATCCTTAAATTAATTCGATAGATGTCTGCCCATATGGATAGAAGAGCAGGATCACTCCTTCCTTTCTTATTTAATTCAAGCCCTTAAAAATTATTTTTTACAAACCGAAGATAATTTCCAAGGGCAGTGTGGAGCACAGTGAGGTAGCTGGGAAAGAGTGAGGCTTGCTGTGACATGTGAGTGGGTGTGAGAGTGCAAGGACATGCTGCTCTGAAGGAGCTGGGCAGGTTGCTGCAGCCTCTGCCCCTGTCACGTGGATCATTACCTAAGGCTGGAAGGGCCCCACGTGCCCCACTCGTGAAGGTGCTGGTTTGGTACCTGCTCCTTTCCCAGAGCCAGCAAGAGCAGGATCTGTCATCACAGCTCTGCAAAAGCAAAAAATGCTCTTGCTACTCTCAACACTGGCATTTTTTCTTGTTCTGTTGCTTTTGGTTGTATTGTGAGCTCAAGTCATGCTAAGGGGAGGTTTGTTTGTTTGATATACAGAGGAGTGGAGGAACAGTGGGAGCGAGGGTGATGCAAAAGGAGGAAGAAGGGTAACTTCTTAGAATAATATTCTGTTCTATCTTTTTGTGGACTGCAAACTCCAGGCATTTGTTAGGGATTAAACAATTGTTTAATTGTGAGCTTTCATATAGTTTTACTGAAATGCTACGTGTTCATAAGCTATGAATTGCTTGTAACTGGTCCAGCCTGACCTGTTCACCACCAAAAAAATGCCCAATATGAAAAGTAATGAAGTCTATCTATGATTTTGGAAATATGTAAACCAAAGTAATGGTTTTTATTATCTAAATTGAGACAGCTGGAAAAAATAGACATTATTCCAGGGCATTTTGTGAAATAAATACTAAAAATGAAGTTCAGTCCCAGGGTAGAGGCAGTATTAAACGGTCACATACAAAGGAAAATTAATGCCTTGAGAGAGGGATGAGGACAATGGAAGTTGTACAAAACCCCAGCACAAAGACTCAGAAACACAGGCACACAGAGAAATCAACCACATTTTCATGAGAACAGGAAGGCTTTAGAAAGCAAATGCACAGAAAACAGCACAACTACTAGCTGTAGTTTCTATTAGTAGTTGCATTGGGTATCCAAATGAACAGACAGCTTTCTCAGGCTGCTTCGAAACTATGGATCAAATTTACCCCTCAGGAAGAGAATATGCTTCTTCACTGGAATGATTTTCGATATATGCAGGTGCCAGCAAGAATTTGGGTCCTATCATTTTGAGCAGTAAGAGTTTGTTGGATGCAACTCGAAATAGTCCAGGAGAATAAACCTAGAGGGGTAAAAAATCCTACACGTGACTGTGCACCATTCACAGCAACACCTGTTCAGTCTGAGGAGTGTCAGTTTACCAAACATTCCTATGTTTAATTAAACTTTATGATGTGAATGTGGACACAAAGTACAAACACCTTGCCCTTCAGGGTGCCAGTTTCAAGCTGTCAAAACCAGGAATCCTGTTTTCTTTACAGGCGCCGAGCCTATCTCCTTCTTTAAGGACAGTCCCTTTTCTTGATGCAAATTTAGATTTAAATGACTAAATTACACAACTCACTGAGACAAAACATGCTTGCCCTGGATTCCAGTACAGCTTAGCTGCTTTGCACCAGCCGAGCATTTGGCCCAGTGTTTTCCCCCATACCCAGACAGAAAATCAAGAGGGGTTTTGCCAGACAATGGCAGAGGTTGGTAAGGAGTCATCTTCCAAAACATTCAGCGTTACCCATAATATTCCTTAAGCTGCAGTTTTCAGCCTTGGCTGCCTGAAGCCAGGTACTTAAATGACAGGGAACTGAATAGGAGCTGCAGGTGGCAAATGGATTCGAAAGCCAGGCTTCTAATTAAGTCTTTAAATATGAATTTCAATGTCTGCATTAGAAATTTAATTTCAGAAAAGGAAATATTCAGGTGTATCATAGTGCATGGCAGGAGCTAAATTCTTTATGAACAGCTCTACTAGCAGATGGTTGAAAACCTAATTTCTTATGCTAGGAAAGTTGCTTCTATACTAGGTATTCTAGTGAATTTCTAAGATCCTAATGATTTTCTGGAAGTGCTTTCTGGAAGTGCTAGTGATCAAATTATAAGTGTCAGTGTTCCGGTGAGTGAGAAAACCACTCATCTTTGTTATGTTTCCTTCTTTAGCAGCTGTAGCACTTGCAGGCCTACCACGTAAGTCAATTATAATCTTATAATTACATGTTAGAATATGAATAGAGTTTTTAATGGCTTTTTTCCTTTCTGTGCTATACTATCAAGAAATCTATTGATGAAAAAGTACTATAATTTTCAGTTATTAAATGAGCATAATTAAGAGAAGGCCAAAGACAAGAGATGTCAGCACTTATCTCCACGTGGGGTTGTTAGCTCTTATTTCAGGATACTTTCTCGCAACAGGGGAGTGTCACGGAGAAGATCTGAAAGGGTAGATTTTCTTTGCTGTATAAAAGCTCAGAGATAGTCTCTCCCTGGAATTCTGCATCTCCCTAACAGGAATGCACCTTAAAGGGATATCTTTTTTTTCCTTTTTTTTTTCTACAGGTCTGTCTCCTCCCAGCCCCTTGCAGAGCAACTGGCATCTGTGTGCAAGGTTGCCTTTGATGTTTCTTAAGTGAAAGTTCTGTAGTGCAGGAAGGGCTCGGAGAGGAAAATTATGTAGATTGTTTTGTTGGGTTTTTTTAAAAAAACTACACAGGTGCACAGATTGCTGTTCCCTGTCCAGGCCATGTAAAATGGGAATAAAAGTCCTCTCGTATTTGGGCAAGAGTGAAGCATAGCTGTATGGAAGAAAGCATCCCATGTGTTGTGGGATCAGTTCAGTATTTTCACCACCACTGAGTGTGTGACGCTGAAGGAATCTGTAAATATAATTATTGCAGGTACTGCAGAGCAGGTTGTTAGGGCCAGATCTTCTGCTTACACAACTGTCTATCACTTTGATACTGTCTGGCTTTACCTTTAAAAATAAAAGGTAGGTAAATTAGGATGGAGTAATGAGTGCTGCAGCTTCTAACTGAAGAACTGTAAATCATAGCTGAACATTTTGGCTCCTTTACACAAAATGTTAGGATGTGTAGGAATTTAAAGACAAATCAGTTAGTGAAGGACACCTAAACTAGCAGGAGGAAATTCTTTTCAAGGAGATAAGCAGGATATATCTCTTAGACAACCAGGCGAAAGGAACATTCTTACTCTCTACCCTAATAAATATTTAATTTATTTCAAACATCAGCAGGAGCCAATTTAGAGAAAATCTGTCAAAATACTCTCTGAATTGCTTTCTTAAACATTAAAGTCCAATCTGTGCTCTGTCTTGGACTTTGGTGTCATACCAGAGAGGATCCCCTGGCATACCTGTTCTATTTGGAATGGGACTGGAAATGCTGAGCTTGTGAATACAGTCAGTGTTGCACTGCAAAAATATTCCAATGCCTTGAGTAGCTTTTTGCACCTTCTCCTGTCATGGACTAAGTGTTGAAACACCTTGCTGCAGCTCCTCTGCTCACCCTGATGCTGCTGTGTATCACGGCTGCCTGCTGCTCTTCCAACTGCTGTGCGTCCCCTGGGAACAGTGATTTTCTAGCAGGGTCTCTGGCTGCCAATCATGGGCTGCTCCTGATGCCTTAGGTTTTAATTTTTGTATTTAATTTTATTTAATTTTTGTATCAGATACTGTACTGCTTAGTATGTAACTCTGCAAGTTCATCCAGCCTGTTAGCTGCTGTTCCCTCATTCTGGTTAGACATAGCAAACCCTCTCTAGGTTTGCACTTCAAGGACACCTTGTTGTCCCAGGCCCCAAAATATGTAGATTAAAGCCTCTAAATGGGGAGCAAACTTGGGGTAATGACATCATTGCCTGAAATTATACTTGGAGAATTAACCCTGATATGCAGATGGACCAAACTTATGAAAGTGTGAAAAACCTGTGACCCGGTGTCCATCTTGGGTGAAGCCCCTTGGAGGCTTTTGACTGCCCAGGGTGTACATTTGAAGGCCCTTCAAATAAATATCTGCTTTTATTCTCTCCATCTTGTCTAGCCTCTGTTTTCAGGTAGGAAATATAAGGCATCACTGCCTCCAGCTCAGCTTCATGGAGTGTTTGCCATGCTCCTCTTGTCACTACCATACTGGTATGGTCCAGAGTGCCACAGCCTTGCCACCAGCTGCAAAACTGGAGGCACTTAAGGAATGAAAAGCTGAGAGTGTTGTGGATTTTATCAGATTCTTTATGTCTGAGGCTCCCTGTTGGCATTAGTTACTGATTTATTTCATTATTATCCAACTAATGCATGCACTGTCACACAGCACATAAGATATTTTATCCACAAGGCCTTCAAGCAGAGATCTGCAAAGCTACAAAGGCTTCAATGTGTGCCTAAATTTATGTTCCAATAAAGCAGAGATGATGGGCATCTCAAGTACATGTGCAAGTCTTTGCAGGATTTGGGTCCCATATTTAACACTACTTCTGGTATCAAAGGACTATGTTAATGAAGGAATGAGATTAAAAATTTAGGTAGGAAGGATTAGTATAAATGTAAAAAAGATGTGGAGGTGATTGATTAGTTCATTTTTAATTATGCTGCAGGTAGGCAGGTGCTGGACAACTCAATTCTCCCATGTTCATTCAGCAGCAGTAATGGTTAGGAAAAGACTGCTGCGTTTGCATGGTTACTGCCATTCACCCTCCTGGTTTCTTTAGCACAGGATCACTGTTCATCTTGGAGGCATTCTAAAAGCCAGATATTTGAAGATAATGTAGGCTGGGGGTTTCCTCATTTCATGCACACCCATTCTCAGTAAATAACTAGCTTAGATACTGCCAGCTGTGCAGTCCCAGCAGGAAAGAAAGCAGCCTGTTTTACCTCAGAGCCAAGCTATCAAAAAAATCAAATTTTTACTCTCAAGACTGATCTAGACACCTTTTTGTGAACATGTTATCCATGTTCACAGTTTCACAGAACAGACAATTAATTTTAGAATATTGTTACCATGTGAGTAAAGGCTTTATATTCAAATTATCCCAGACAGATATGCAAAGTTGCAAATATTTTATTAAAAGCTGCCAAAGCCTAATGCCCTCTTTTTAGGCAGTTAAGCACAGAGCTTTGAAAAACTTATGATTTGCATTTGAAATTCCTGAGACAACAGAAACTGGCTAAAAATGTAGGCCATAATTTATGCATCAAAAATGCCATGAGCAGCTGTTTTGTTGTTTTATAGCAATCTGAATTCCTACAGATCTGATTTAGACCTTAATGCCAGAAAGTCCTTTTGATAAATTACGTGGTAAATGCCCAGAAAGTAACAGCATGCCAGAACTATTTGTTAACATAAACCATCCTTTTGCCCACTTCTCAGTGCATTGTGGCTGTTTCCATCTTATTTTCAATCTGTGTTCAGGAGGGTGGGAGGTTGCCTACTCAAGGTGAGCGTGTGATGAGATCTGTTGTTGCTGGAATTGCTAGTGAGAGGCAATTTCAGGCCAAAACCCAGGGAGCAGTTCAGTGAAAGGATAATTTTTTCTCATTGGGAGTGTAATTTTTTTTAAAGACAATGAACCTTTGATTCAAATTGATGAGAAGTGTTCCAGGTTACAATAACCAGTTAAAATAAGCGTGTTTTTGTATTCATAATCTGACCAATGTCAAAAGTCATTTTTGTCTGGCAGAGAATATCCTCAGCAGTGGTTGTGCTCTGGCAGAGGAACCAGTAACCCAAAACGATTTGAAGATGAACTGTGGCCAGTTACTTTAGCAGGAAAGCCCTAAAGTCACCTTTGCCTGGCGATGCTCTGCGCTGACCCAGGGTCAGCCAGGTGGTTACTGGCCTGCGTCGTGCTCATCCCTTCCTCTCTCTGATGGATTTTTTCCTTTTATTGGCTGCTCAGGTACATATTTGGGAGAATACTTATTTCAGAGAGATATTCCTTGTAATATTCTTTTCAGCTCTGAAGGCTAGTAAAAATCTAAGCCTTTATCTACCAATGAGTTCATGCTGTGTGTTGTTCAGACCTGTAGTCCTGCGCACTGGCTTTATTCTCTGTCACAGCCTACATGTGTAACTTGAATTTGTGGAGCAGGATATACTTGCTTATAACAAAGCATACAACAAAGTAAATGATGAGCTACTACTGTGGCTGTTTTCCAAAAGTATTAAGTAATAAAATGTAAGGTCATTTAGACAGCTTTAAGCTATATAAATTTCTTGCTTTTCTTTCTATTCCTCTTAGCATATAAAGCTATGAGTGGTTTTGAGAGCTTGAGTCATTTTGAGATCTGACATTCAGGATCACAGCCACAACAAACAGTTCAGTTTCAGACCCAGAAACCCAACCCAAAGTGTGTATATGAAGAAGAAAATCAAACACAGTGCTAGTGTACACAAGTTAAACTGTATAAAACTGGTTTTCTCTCTTAATTAACCTTCACTTGACATGTTCTTCAGGTATTGTTTTCTTAGGTGGATTTTCAGCCTCACTGAACTCCTTAAACTTCTTGCTCCCATTAAATCAGTATCAATTACTTTATTGCAGAGCTGGCTTCTCCAGTTATGAAGAAAATATTTGCCAAATTTCTTTTAATGACTTTATTTGAAATTATTTACCTTGTCACATTCCTTTAGATTGAAAACATTTTGTCTGTGATTTCTTCTATTCTTTTTTAAGGGTGGAGTTTCATTTCTGAGTAAAAACATTGGCTCAGTATTTTGCACTTCTCTGAGGGGGTGCAAATATTTACAGAGAAGAGCTTGTGCACATGCAAATATGAAACAGGTTTTGCAGGCAGGATAAACTACACTGCACTTACCACAAGAGTGAACTTGAGCAATTGTAGAGGAATAGATACTCTGTTGGTTTGCATAATGGTATTCTTGTACTAACTTAAGAGTGTCAACACAAAAGTCTAACAGAACTTAAAAATCCCAAAATTTAAGATTAATGCAGACTGACTTCCTGTTATATGCCTTCAGACAAGATCTAAAGGTATGGAGTTAATGAATACTTTTGCTAAAACAATGCTAAGCCCAAAGAATGAAGAAGATGGGGCATTGATGTGCTTTCAGGGCCTCTAATTACTCTTTATATTATTGTTACTGTAGAAGTGAATAATGATAATGCAATAAACATAATAATAATGATGATGATTTAAAAAGTGGTTTCAAGGCCTGTGTGTGTGCACCTGTGTATTTATGAGGTGTAAGGTTTGAAGTTTGCTGATATCATTGGATATCTGGGGAAAAGGGTGGCTAGGCTGTCTTGTGTACCCAAGAGAGCATTGCTGTTTCCAGGTGTGTAGGGTGCATTTGTGGATCTGAGTTCCTGGCATGTTTGTAAGTCAGGGTCTCACACCTCAGAGCACACAGGAGAGCCAGCCTAAGGCTGTCAGTACCCTGGGCCAAAAGGTATCAACACTGAGAGGAGCAGGCTGACTGTACAGAGAGGATGATATGAGCAAAGTCCTGTGTATGTAGCTACCACAGGATTTGTGTGAAACCAGGAGTGTGTATAGGTAAGTGTCAGAAGACCCAATGTCCTTCAAATGGTCTGTTGGTATAAATAATTTTATTGGGGTACCTTGCTGCAAAGCTTTGGGAGCCTTTGACTGCAGTCTCAGCTGGCATGGTTTGTTTTCTTTTTGATCCATCACATGAGAATTATCTGTAAAAAGGGAGGTGCCCCGGAGCTCAGCCAGCATGTGCTTATGTAATGATACAACCCAATCCAGCGTAGCAGTTAGCTGTTGTTTAAATACTGTTGTAATCTTATTGATAAAATTATTAATTGCCATAACATGCAGACATAGGCGTGTGGAGACATAGCATGGGAGTCTGCCTTAGGAGGAGAAAAGACAACTTCACTGGAAGGCATTTCTTTGGAAAAGAACTTAATATTTTTTCAGCATTTTTTCATGCTTTGTATTTAAGTGTGGAATTTTTCCTTGCATGATCTGTCTCATCCTCCAGTCTGTAAGACAAACTGGAAACAAATGCATGTTGGAAACTGCATAAATTGTTCCTAACAATACAGATGTGTACTGACTACACGTTTTTCATGCAATGTCACTTCATATATTGAGTATATATATATTTATATATATACGCTACATGTCTTCACACTTGGTGCCTTCACAGGCCTTAGGTCATTTAACCTTGTATCGTCTTCTGGTTTTGACACCAACACATGCAGGTACCACTAGTGATTAAGTTCAAGGCCTTTGCTGACAGCTGTGTTGGCTGCACAGCCCTCCTTGCAAGTCCTGGGTCTTTTACCTGGTGGGAGGAGAAGCACATCGTGTCCTTCTTAGCAAGGGTCACCACAGCACGTGTAGAAGCTTCTATAAGCAACTGTGGCTTAAAGTGCAGGAGAAGAGGGTGTTCTCAAGGCCCTTCTCCATTTGTTTTTGGGCTCCTCTGAGAAAAAGAATGGCAGAAATTAGTAATTTGTATTTTCTGCTGGCCTGTACTGAAGCACAGGGCTCAAGAAGATCTCTTTGGCCACAGAAGCTGCTGTGCAAGCTGCTGTTTAATGAGTTATGGATGGGTTTCCCTGGAACTAGAATGCCTCCACCCTTTCCAGCGCAGATCATCTCATACTTGTGTAACCACACCTGTGCAAAGGAGGTTCTGACCCTACTCCCTGTGTTAGTACCAGTGAACTGAGATTTCCTACGGCCAAGTTTTGTGAGTCCAACAAGCATTCTCTATTTAGTTCAGAAAAATGTTTCTGCAGTTGGTTTTAAGATAGCAACAGGTCAGGCCAGCAGTCTAACCTGTTCTAGGCCCAAATTTAAAGCCAAATTTTTAAATTAGAGGGGCTGCTTATTTTAATTGCTGCCAGACTGCAGCACCTAGGCCTTGCTGTGGATAGAGAAGCTGTTTCTGTCAAGATGATTTCACAAACACCAACAGGCACGAATTGTTTTAAAACATTCAGAATGACACTTGCACGGTTAAGAAAAAGGCATTTTATATCACTGTGCATGACTTACAAAGATGCTGCAAAATAATTCGGTGCCACAGGTATTCCATATGCATAGCAAAGGAAAACACTGACTGTAACTGTGTCAGGAATCAAAAGTTTTGGAGTTTTGTGAGGTTTTTGTTTGTTTATTTTGGGGGGGGGTTGCTGGGCTTTTTTTCCCCTTTTCCTGTAAATGCCTAATTAAGCAGAGAACTAGTGAGTACAAACTTCTGAGAATTTTATTAAAAGGACTCTTTTACCCCTCTTATTGGTAAGTGAGATGTTATAAAACCCTCAAACTTGCTCAGTGTCTGTTCAGGCAAAGATGTATGCCTGTTATTTGGCAATTTTGTGACCCTAGCATTACAAAGACAAGTAGAAAGGGAAATGTTTTTAGAAACCTGGTGCCAATATTTAGAAACCTGGTGCCACATATGCCCATTGTTTTAGCCATTCACCAGCACAGCTGCACCCTGCTGAGGATATGGAACCCTACTTGGCCTACACAGCAGTAAATCTGCAGCCATGTAGTGTAAATGCAGGAAATGCTGACTGATAGCTACTGTAGAGCTATAGGTAACATTTTTCTTAAACACTTAGAGCATTCCTTTCATGTCTTCAATGAGTCGCAGATAAAATTTTTTAGCTTAAACTGCAACAATCATACTTGAAAAGGCTATTTTCATTTTATTTTATTTTACTATTTCACTGACTTTACCAGGTCAGAAGGTTCCACAGATGGCAGATTTCTATTAAATATTTATTCTATATTGTTTTTGTTTCCAAATTCTTTGCAGCTGTATGCTTTGTTGGGCTTTCCCATCATCAAATATTTACGATGCTTTTGCACGTGACTCCATGTTATATTGCACAAGGTGTTATACAGATATTGCACAAGTTCATAGGAAGGCTGGCACTGCTCTTGTACTTTATGTTAATATTTCGTCTGTCAGACGTATCAATTACTGCCTTCACTCTGGGACTTAATTTCACAGAAATCCATAATACTCTGTGTGTATTGAGGAGTGTGATGTCTTTGGATCTGGCCATAAATGAATCATTAAGGAAATATCATTAAGAAAGGGTAACTAGGATTTATTAAGGACTACGTAACCTAATATATTCTTAACGAACCTCTGTAAATTTCTTGTAGTGATAGTTGTTATAATATTGCCCAAAGTGTAAAACTACCACAGTGTAAAAGTTGAAATTCTAGTGGTAGAGCAAGAAAATGTTTTAAGAAAACTCATAGTCTGATATTTTATATTGTTAATTGAAATACTTTATAATGTCAACTAATATATTTCACTCTGTCAGTTTTAATTTTAGTACTGTTAAATCTTTTAAGAGTAATGTTGTTCCAAAAATTATAAGATGTGCTTGACAACAGTTTAGAAGTTACTGGGAAGAAAAAGGGAAGACAGACATGTAAACAGACACATAGAATAGGATCACAGACACCTCTACATGTATTTTGTAGAGTATAGACAACCAGCAAGCTGACCTGTGGAGAAGACGTCATGTAGGTATAAAATTGCTGGAGACCTGACACAGTTTTTAAAAATTATCCATATGTTTGTGAATAAGTCAGCCATTGGTTTGGTTTTAGATTGTATTATATATAAAGATGATCCTAATTACTCAAGTACTGTGACAATACATCAGTGTTTACTTTAGGCATTTATAATACATCAGGCATTTATGCTACAACACCTACTCTCCCTCTGCTTTGAATTTTATTCTCTTATACAGGTTTTAGGGAGCAAGCCAGAGCTTCCTGAGTGTGGTGATGATGATGATGAGCTGGCTGATATCACAAACAGGAGAAGTGCTAAACTATATATGGTAAGCTAGTTATTTATTTATTTATGTATAGTTAGGTATGATCAACAGTAGTCATGCTTTCATTCATTCCTTCCTCATATATGGAGTTCTGGCTTCATTTACAGAACTGCTGTTATTTAAGTTTATTTGCAGCCGATGGACAAGTTTCTCAAAGGATGTCAATCAAGATAGTCCAGGTAATTTGAGGAATTAAAAATGGATTATATTTCTGTTTACTCAGGAAACAAGCTAAGCATGGCCTACAAACCCCTCAGTGCAGGACAAAGAAGAATTAACTGCTCTTAAATCATCCTGTCTTTTTAATTCTAACAGGGAGAGTTTTAGTAGTCATATATGACTTGGTTATTCTTAGCAGAGTTTAAGAGATGGACAGTTACGTTATATTTTATACATCCATAACTTTATTCCTTTCCCCATCACAACTTGCCAAGGAGGATTTGGCTAACAAGTGGCAACACTCTGACAGCAGGGAGTGCTACTGGATCCCTGTGTGTGACCTTTTAGGTGCTGTCTACAAAGAGTTTGAAGCTGCAGTGAAGAGTGGGAGAGGACAAGTCACTCCCTCTGCAGCTCCCACACCACACAGACCACAGGACAGAGCCACCTCTCTCCTTGCCTCTTACATGATTTTTCCACTGCCCATAGGTGTACCTGGGGTTTACAAGAAGCCTGTATGGGGTGATCATTGTTACGAGGCCATTTTTAGTCATAGGTGTCTATGTGTTGTGTTTAGCTTGCATTTATCATTCCTTTCATGCCAAAAATCTGGCGCGTATTTCTCTTCATAGCAGGGGTTTAAGGGAACAATAATGGAAAACAAAAGAAGAAGGCCTGCAGAGATGATCAGGACCATTGTAGTAAAACATAACTAGAGAAGGGAATTTTTGAATCCTAAAAACTCTCTGAAATTTCTGTGGATGTCTCATAAATTAGTCTAAGTACACAGGTCCTGCTAACAGAGCTCTGCTAGCTAGATTTAAATGTGTTGCAGTATAACAGTAAATGTCAAAGGCAGTTGACAGGTCTATGGTGAGCCCTCAGAGTAGGTATAATAGTTGATTTTTGTGTTGTGTGCAGTGCTAATTTCCTCCTCGTACTTCCATTATATATAATGTAATGGTATATTTAACATTCATATTTAATTAAGAAAGGAAATAAACACTGCTAGAAAAGTAATTACAATAGTAATAATCTGTTTTCACTAGTAATAACTGGTCTTTTCAGCTATACAGGAGTGATTTTTAAAAGGTTTTGAAGGTCTACATGAACTTACAGTGAGGTTACAAACTAGATTCTGCAACAGGTCTTACATTAGAGTTTCCATTTAAAGAACAGTAGGTTATAAATGTAGGCATTTCACCTGTCAGTGTCAGTGTAGGACTATTTTATTATAGTTTCAAATGCTGTTGTTCAGCATGTACATGTACCTTTGGCTTAAGTGTGAGTTTCTTGGCAGCAGGGACTATACCAGTTCAGCAGAGCATGTAGTGGGGACTGAAAAAACCACAGATTTTTAACTTCAAGCTGTTGAAGTGGAAGACAAACAGATTTATTTTAAGAAGTTGTGAGACAAGGATCCAGCAAACTTCCTAAAACTAACATTACGTCTCCCTCTATTGGATGTAAAATGAATTGAAACAAAAAATAATAATCCTTAGCCTACTTTACTTTCCAGCAGTACTCAAATTTCATATAGCCAGTTATATAGGAATGGCAACTGATTTTTATGGTACTCTTGGGAGCACAAATTAGTTTTTCTATAAAAGCCAGAGTTGATCTAAATTTGAAATAATTGTTTTCTTAGGTGTCAGATGCAAGCGGATCCATGAAGGTGTCCGTGGTAGCAGAGGAAAACCCTTTCTCTATGGCTATGCTTTTGTCTGAGGAGTGCTTCATTTTGGACAACGGTGCTGCCAGGAAGATCTTTGTGTGGAAAGGTAAGAGGTCACTTGTACTGCAAATGCAGAAGCTACACAGAGATATCTAAGGAGCTGACACAACACTCTTGGGACACTAGCAAGAATTTAATGGTGGCTGGACACAGCACCCTGCACAGAGCTTTTCCCTGGTACAGTCTGTGGACAAGGATTGCTCACTCATGTAAGGACCCCAAGACTGAGTCTTGTCTAAGGATCCTATTTTTGAGGTATTTGTAAGCTTTAGTGATTAAATGCTTATCTAAGTGGCAAGTACAAAGCAAACATGAGTAATTCTATGAGTTCTGTATATTGTCATCAAATCCCTATCTTCTGGGACAAAATCTGGACACTGAAAGTTCCATTTGGGTAGATATCTCCACAGAGGCGTGAAATTGAAAGGTGCGTGTCCAGGGCATAAACTAAAAGCATAAGCTTGCAAATACTTTGATGTCTCTTCTTTTCTTGTAAATATTTCTCTGAGGTATCATCAGTCTGCAATTGCTTTGTCTGAATGTTTCCCTGAAGAAGAATACTACTACTGTGGAATGAGGTCTTGACACCTTATAGCTGGATTGTTGTAGTGCTGCCATTAAATCCAGTGCTGAGTAGCTCCTGGGGTTTTTTTTTGTGCGACACAGCTTATTAATTATTCTTTGGCATTTATATTTTTTTTTACCTCTTGCAATACCAAATAATTACTTTATGCACTTGTCAAGCCTCTCAAGTCAGCCCAGGAAGCATTGTAAAGCTTGAAAACTTTATTTGCAGTTAGGGAAACATCCTTTAAAAGAAAACACTTGGGAGGCCTTGTGATCAGATGGCCTATGGTCTATCTGACCCCCTGATTCCCAATTGTCCCTCTATATGACAGCTCCTAGAAGAACCAAGCCAGCAGGGTCAGGCATAAAATAAATAAAATATGATTTAGGCTCTTTGACCATGGCCCCTTTGCCACTGCCAGTAAGAATAATGAGTGGAAAACCCCCATTAGACTGTGAGTCTCACCCTTGCACGGGAGACTGCAGTTACCATCTCTGCTGGCAATCTTCAGGCCACTGAGCTCAGAAGTGTGAATTACTAAGGCAGTGGTCTCATTCGAAATGGGATATGAGAATACCTTATCAGAGCACTTGATTAGACGAAGAGGTCTCTGGAATGTAGTCACTGGAGCCTGCTGGGACACAGACCTGATACACAGTGTCATCCCACAGAGGCATCCAGAGATGTCTAACACTGAGCAAGGCTGAACAAGGAGATAGGGAGATGGATAAATTGCAAAGCCCAGCCAGACAAAAACAGTTTCTTTTTCTCTTTTGCACTGCCTGAAGAAGTGGAGGCAGTTCAGCTTTATTGACTGTATTGCAGCCCAGCAAGAGTAAGGATGCCTTGAGCCAAGCAGGTATTATTAACTTATCAACCAGTTTTTACTTTTGTAGAAACACTAACCAAAACAAAATGCCCCCCCTTTTTTTTTTCTCCTTCAAATTAACTGTTTTCAAAGCTACTGAAGTACTGTTTTGGCCATTCAACTGCACATGAATTTTCTTGCTCATGCTCTGTCCAGCATTTGTGTTTGTTCAAGACTGAGGGAAGAGCAATGTCAAAGAGAACCTGGCTTCAGGACCTCTTGTTTTTGAAGGTTCTGTGAGCTTATTGCCCTTTCCCATGTACTGTTATCCTTCTGTTTTAAACAGGCAAAGATGCTAATCCTCAAGAGAGAAAAGCTGCCATGAAGAATGCTGAACAATTCATACAGCAGATGAATTATCCTGCCAACACACAGGTGCGATCTATTTATGGAGGTGATACCAGGAAAGCATGAGCTTTGTTAAAGACATTGTTCTTAACTCAGCAAAAAATATACTTGTAAGGGCTTATAAGACATATGGGAAATATTTCACTAACACATAACCTAGAAAAGTTTCTGTTTGAGTAACTGTGTCTGTTTTGTTTTCCTTCTGTTTCATGTGTCTTCCTTCGTTTCAGATTCAAGTCCTCCCCGAAGGAGGTGAAACACCAATTTTCAAACAGTTTTTCAAAGACTGGAAGGATAAAGATCAAAGTGATGGCTTTGGCAAAGTATATGTCACAGAGAGAGTGGCTAAAATTGAGCAGATTGAATTTGATGCTACCAAGTTACATGAGTCTCCACAAATGGCTGCCCAGCATAACATGGTAGATGACGGTTCAGGAAAAGTGGAGGTAATTTTCGTATTGTAATAAATTGTATCTTATCCAAATAATATAGTCTGCTAGTTTTAATGGGCTAAGTTGCTACTTTGTGTTTTCATTTTTATACTGTTGCTTAAATTGATGCTACATTAATTAATTGGTGGAGGTGTTACTTCTAACATCAGAAAAGATACCTTGAAGTAGAAGGTGAATATCAGCTGTATGCTGTGTTGTGTTCTTTGGGTGCTTATGGAAGAGGTACCAGCCATCAAGAGAAATCAAATAGCAGAAATACACCCCCTTCTACACAATATCTTGTAAATATATACTTTAAATGAGATCTTTAGTCTAAAGGAAAAACTTAAAGCTCATATCAGCTTGAAATCTGGAATGGGAAGACTTGCTCTTGGAGTCAGATATCCATTCTGTGTCTTTATGTGTGTATCCAATCTGGTTTCTACAGGAACCTTCTTTGTCCCTAGTGTGTGTCTCAGGTAGCCTGGATGTGGAGAGAAAAAGATGGCTGTACAGTCTTCCTAGATCTTTCCATACCCCACTTCAGGACTTTGGACTACACAGGGCTGGCACAGCATTGTATCAACATGGCCTGTTGAATGCAAATTGCATGTTGGGCTTCTGGAAGAAAAAGAAAAGATGAATACCTACAGTCCCATTGGTGTATTTTCTAGTTTCTGACCTCACACTTGGGATGGTCCATAGGTTTGAGCAGCCAATTGTTGACTGGACTGGGCTGCAGTGAACAAAGTAGGAAGAAATCTGCCTAATAGTGTGTTACCTTACTGCAGTGTGCCTCTCCAAAATTGTATGTTATTTATGATGGATCATAATGTCGTGCCATGTCATATTGTCACGTTAGGATGTTGAGAAAGTAAGTTCAGCATAGGATTATGAAGTGATTGTGTGGCATTAAAGCATCAGGACAAAGAAGAGTGTATTGCAGTCCCTTGTTGATGGTCATCAGTCATTCATTCATTCCGTGGGCACAGGCTGTATCTACCTACTTCATGAAGAATCCTCCCTATTATTTCTATTCAATAACACTTGGGAACAGAAAGGACACTCAAGGGATAAGACAGTAAAATGCTTTGTGAAGAGTGTCAGGATGAAGTTCAGCAATCTCCAGCGATTTCCCTGTTTCCCCAGATCTGGCGTGTGGAAAGCAGTGGCCGAGTTCCTGTGGGACCTGAGACATACGGACAGTTCTATGGGGGTGACTGTTACATTATCCTCTACACTTACCCTAGAGGGCAGATCATCTATACATGGTATGTTTGGTTGCCTTTGCACAAACCTGCAGTGTGCAGATATTATTTTATGTTGGCTTTATGTCCTTTTGAGTAGAACGTATGTAAATGTAAGATTGTTCACTGTGAGTTTGTCATACAGCACAAGCTCTGGGTTATTTTGAAGCTGAATTTAACCATTGTCTTTCTCCTTGTCTTCCTCAGGCAAGGAGCTCATGCTACAAGAGATGAACTGACTGCATCTGCGTTTCTGACTGTTCAGCTGGATCGCTCATTAAATGATCAGGCTGTGCAGGTTAGTGTCTTTTGGATAAAATCAAACAGAGCATGTGATATATGCAAATTTCGATGAGAATTGAAAGGAGGAGCTAGCATTTAAAGACTGCCAATTGCTCAGGTCTGTATCAAACCAAGCACCATGGGATCCTGTTAAAGTTGCCAGATATTGCCCATTTGAATCGTCCTTTCTGTATGCAGTTGTCCAAAAGAACACAGATATGCCAAAAGCTAAAACTGCCTTTTCTTTCCTTTGATTTCCACTCTTTAAAAATTAGATTTCAGGCCTGCCAAGACTTACAGAGCCTGTGCATGGCCAGTGGAGACTGAATGATAAGACTGTAGCAGAGCAGCTCACTCCAAAGCAGGAATCTGACAAGTCAATAGCCCTGTGGGAGCTATTGTCTCTGGAGCCCTGTCTCCTTCTGATTATGGAGGAAATTGTGATATTTCGCCCAGACAGATTCCTGACTTTTAGAGGGCCAAAACTGGGAGATATGAAAGCCACATGACAGACAGAGGAGGGAAGCCTGCTGGAATTGGCAACAGGGTCTGACTTTTCCTTGCCTCAGTGAGGAACATAACTTGGGTTTTCCCTTCCCATAGTGCTTGCATGAAAGTAGGATACACATCCTCACGTGCAGAAATGGGGTATGCAAGGCAAGGCACAGGACATTGGCAGCTAAAAGGTGTGAGTAGATAAGCTAGTCCTTAGCTTGACTGGGTGTGCTCTCCTTACATCACTGCTGAGAAGTGGTGGGTAGGTGCAGACCTGAGAGGTCTCTTTTCACAGAAAAGCTCGAGCTGTAGGATGACAATGGACAAGGAGAGATTTTCTAGGCAGCAGGAGATAATTCTGTGATTCCCATTTCTTAATTACAAATGCAAAAGGCTTCCCCCATCCACCAAGGTACAGTTAATTCAGATGGCAGCCCATACTTTTAGCCACTAATCAGTTATGATTTCTGATTGAAATTATATTAAGGATTAGAACACTTTTAGATAATTACTGCTTGAAACATTCCTAACATGTGTTCTATATTTGGACAGTGTCCAGCACAATGTGGTCCTGCCTCATACCTAAGGCCAATGTTAATCTTAAAGTAATAACAATATTACTACTAAGAGCTGCAATAGTAAAGTGCTTAAAAAGTCTTTTTATCAAAGCTGAAGAAGATCCATTTCACTGCAGTAGGCATGATACTTAAAAGTACTTTTAGCCTGCAGTGAGCTTAGGAATATATATGTGTACATATCCATATGTATATATATATACACACATATATGTATGTATGTGTGGTTTTTTATGCAAACAAATAGAATATATTACCTGTGCCTAATGTCTCTATCAGCATTATTTGAAAGCTTTAAGTGTGCTATTTTGTGTGGTCACTAGATGGCACAACAGTACAAATTACTATTAAAAAGCTGGGCTTGCAGGGATATGTTTCACTGCAGTTTGGGGGATTTAGGGGTTTTTGAGTTTATTTGAGTTTTCGTTTTTGAGGCGGTTTTTGTGGTTTGAGGTTTTTTTTTTCTGATTTGTAAAATCCTGCTGCAGTTTGTCCCTTACAAGTATATGTGTCCTAAGTTATCCTTATCAGAGAACTGTAGCAGTCCATCTACCTGTGAAATAATTAAAAGCACCTGCTCCTGCCCAGCTGCAGCCACCCCTCTGGGCACCCCGGCTCTCAGCTGCCCCAGGCCTCACTGAGGGGTCTCCATTTCTACTCTGCTGGCTACACAGCATGTCTCATTCCATTTTTTCCCTTTCTTTCTGGGAAAGAAAGGCAGGGACTGGCAGCCCTCTTCCTTGGCTGGTGGTACTGTTATAAAGTGTTATAAATGGTTGCATACAAATAACTTTGATCATACATTAACCTAAAAATAGTCATTCTTCATATTCTTCATGGCACTAGCATCTTTTACATCTGTAATGGAAGTTCATTTTCATAATCCATGTTATCCTCTGGATGAGAAATTCATGCTACTCTTTTTCATCCTCTTGCAGATAAAATACCTATAGAATTAATGAATAAAATGCACAATCATTCTCTTCTGCTTAAATACAGGGCACCTAAACTTCCAAGATAGTTTTTCAGGAGAATTAAGTCATTCTATAAAACACTATGAAATGACAGTTCTTTTGAAAATGAGTGATGTTCTTATTACAGTAGATAGCAGCCATTTTAATCAGCTAAATATTGTGTTAGAAGTTTGAATCTCGTCTTTGTGTCAGCATGATTGACAAAAAAATCTCACAAATGCTCTAACTCTATATGTCTGGAACTATATTTTTAGATTTTCTCAGCTTGCTATTTGTCGTTTTTGCTAACATACTCAGCATTGTTGGCTAAGATCCCCTAAGCTATTGAGCAAAGACCAAAAATAACCACTTGTGTCCTTTTGTTTCTTGTATTGCATTTCTCTGCGTATGTACAGATCCGAGTCAGTCAAGGTAAAGAGCCTGCACATTTACTGAGCTTGTTCAAAAACAAACCACTTATTGTCTACAAGGATGGGACATCCAAGAAGGAAGGTCAGAAACCTGCTCCACCAACACGACTCTTCCAAGTCCGCAGGAACCTAGCAGCCATTACTAGGATTGCAGAGGTAAGGTCACTTGGTGAGTAAACCAGCTATTCCCAGTGGGAAATGATACAGCTGCCACAAGCTCCTCTGACTAGTCTTGTTGGGTAGTTACATCTGGTAGGAACACAGAGCTCCAAATCCAACCCACTGCTCTATTTGACAAACCCATCCCATAAACCAAAGAGAATATGCTGTAGCTGGCTGTAACCAGTCTACATTGTTCAGAGGAACTGTAAGAATATACACAGTGAACAGTCAGTTGACAAAGGATAGACAAGAAGTCAGCAGCCCCTATGAGATGGTCTTTCCCACTGCAAACAGTCCCAAGTTTTGCACTAAAGCCAGTTCCCTGTCTTAAGTTCTTCTCTAATTTGTATCAGTATAAAACTAGGGAAGAACTAAAGACCAAAAGCATAGCAGATTAACACATGTCTACACATTTTATATGAACATCCAAAACAGTAATTACATTATTTGAAAATTTGAAGAATAAAACAATTTCTTTTTTAATCTAGGTTGATGTTGACGCAATGTCACTAAACTCTAATGACGTCTTTGTTCTGAAACTGCCAAACAACTCTGGCTACACCTGGGTGGGAAAAGGAGCAAGCAAAGAAGAGGAACAAGGAGCTCAATACATTGCCAATGTTCTCAAATGCCAGACTGCTAAGATTAATGAAGGCCAGGAACCAGGTTCGTATGAGGCCACGTGGCTGCTAATAGAGAGATGAGAATACACTGCACTGCTTGGAGACAGGTTTAGATTAGATGTTGGGAAAGATTCTTTACAGTGAGGGTGGTGAGGCACTGGAACAGGTTGCCCAGAGAAGTGGTGGATGCCTCATCCCTGGAAGTATTTAATGCTGGGTTGGATGGAGTTCTGAGCAGCCTGGTGTACTGAAAGATGTCCCTGCCCATCAGATGATCTTTGAGGTCCCTTCCAACCCAGGCCATTCTATAAATCTATGATCTTTATAGATATGCAATTGATATCAGTATTTTGACAAACTGCAGGAAGTACTGTAAGAAAATGCATTAATCTTTGAGACAGCAAAGAGATTGTTTGGGGATTTCTGAAACACTATCTAACAAGCTAAAACATCAAACATTAAATCAGCTGGTGAATAAATTATGTATTATGTATTTTAGAGGAGTTCTGGAAAGCACTTGGAGGTAAAAAAAAATACCAGACTTCATCACAACTCTTGACAAAGGCTGAAGATCATCCCCCTCGCTTGTATGGTTGTTCTAATAAGACAGGCAGATTTATTGTAAGTACATGATGGGTACTTTCCTCTCTGTTTAATTATATAGTTTCTGGTATATTTTGCTTTGGAAATAAGTGGTCATTAAATTAATTTGGGGATCTGGCTTAGTTAGCCAGGCTTGGCAAGAGCTAGAGAGTGGACATTTGGTGCTTTAAACTATCCAAATGCAATGGATAAACAGAATAATTAATACTGCAGAAGTTTGCATGCAGAGCCTGCTCCAGTCTGGAAATAGAGGCTTGCAGATGCAAAAAGATAAGGCATTTGCCCAGTCAAAAGCAATTTAATTCTTGCAGAGCATCACCAGATTGCTATCAATTTGCTGAGGAAGTGCAGGTCAGTGCCTTGCCCCTTACGTGTTTGACAGTGGGGGCGAGGAAAAGAAATGCTGCTTGCCAAAAATCCCTAGCAGTCTGGAAATTTCTGTAGAGATTTAAGATGTGTAATTATGCCTTTAAGGTATTGGCCTGTGCTCAAGGAGGTAGAAAGACCTACTTCCATGGCAGAAATACCCAGAGCTATGCACTGGGTATTAAGTCTGTGATTCAGGCTTAATTACTTACCATACTCTGGGAGGGCAATGCCGTGTCACCATTTGGCAAGGATGCACTCATTTTTAGGTAGGGGACATAGCTGGCAGTCTCCTTAAGGCACAGCCCAGTCATTTGGAGAGGGATAAAACAAATAGGATCCTTTAAAAAGGACTTTAAAATCTTATGAGAGTAGCAAAGTGTATTCTTCTAACAAGCTTCTAAAATACTCCTGGGAAATACAGTAATAGGAACCAACCTCTCTGTAGTAGTCTGCTGGGAGCTATGGACTTAATTTATATTTTAAATTTCCTCCAACTTCTGTGAAATCCCCTTTCCTGTAGCATTTCTATAGCAACTGAATCATCACCATCAGAGGTCCCAGAAGAGGCAGGTCAGACTACTCTGACCCTCTGGCCACCATAACATGGGGTGGGGAAAAAGAATGTCTTTTTCACCATCTGCTTATCATCCCTTTAGCACTCCTACATCACCACACATAGCCAAACCCTTGACAATCTTTTAAAAGTAGGAACCATTAGCTACATTATTATCTCTCCTTCTCATACAGAATAATATGAAACTGCCTTTCTATCTGCCTGTTCATCCTTGGAAGAAGCAAGGAGTCTGCCTTTTCTTTGAGGACTAATCCTCAATGGCTTAGTCAACTATAGTGTCTCACACATTGTCAAGTGACTGGGAAGCTTGGTTGGGTGTGTATTTCACCACTGAGCTCACCCACTGCAAACCAAAGCAGTTTCTTTTCCTAATTAATGAATGTATACTGCATGAATATATCAGCTGATATCAGCTTGGTTGGTTCAAGGTGCTCTGTGGAGATTTCCCTGTCTCCTTCTGGCAGAACTCAGTCCCAACTTAACAGTAGTCAACAATTACAGTGCAGATCTTTGCCTCTCCCGAGGATATCTTACCAATTCTGAAAAACTGAGAGCTGATTATATAGGACATGCCATTATGGGATTTGTTTCCTTTCAGATAAACCTTGATACATTCATTAAATCAGTTGAGGGCTTGATCCTTTAGGAGCGAAAAGAATTGTTCATCAGCCTTTGCACTTATCATTATAAAAATAGCTTAGGCCTTTGCAAAATTGTATATTTTGTTAAATCATTAAAAACAAAACAAAACCCTCAAAACAATATCCTTTATAGATTGAAGAGGTCCCAGGAGAATTCACTCAGGACGATTTGGCTGAAGATGATGTCATGTTGCTGGATGCTTGGGAGCAGGTGAGCTGTGTACTTGACCACTGCTTTTTGTGATAACAAGGATAGTTTATTCTTAATCACTTAGCTCATAAGATGGCAGGAACAATCATCTTGACAGAATGGAAGCAGTTTTGTTTTCTTTAAATTATACCAAAAGGAGCTATACTTTTTGAGCTATATGATGTGCACACACGTGATTGAATTTCCAAGCATAATGTGAAATCATGGCAGGCACTTCTTATTTAAACCAGTGGAGGCTGCAAGAGTATAAGCCCCAGCAGTGTTCTGAAAAGGTTCTCAATAGTGTTCTTGACTTTGTCACAAAAAATTCTTAATTTATTTTTAAAAGTTACTGCATAAAAGGTATTTGGAATCCACTAAATCCATGCAGAAGGAGCACCTACAAAAATTCTAGTAGCGAAAGGGACCAGCACTAGATCCTTACAAAAATTTCTTCATACTAGAAACTGAATGGAGGGTGACAGAATTAATCTCCATTGTTTCCCAGTTTACTGAAAACTGAGAATCTGGAGAGCTTTTTGAATGACAGGCAAACTCACTGCAGATCTAGAGAACACATCAGTTTCTCATAGTATATTCTCTCTACCCTTCCTCTACTCTTGGAGGGAAAGGGGAGAAGGCCCACGCCCTATTTGTCTTCTTCAGCCCAACCCTTAAGGAACAAAAGGCTGAGGTTTTTGGAAATAAGAAGGAATGTCCATGATCTATGTGGGAAGGAGTGATGGGAGATGGTGGGGAAGACCAGGATGTAGTAGCTGGGACATACCAACTAAGGTAAGAAGTCTTGGGGAATGTAGCTGGTTTCCAGGAGAATCTTGGAGAGGAAAAAAGGAGTGTGGGGGATTTCAGATCAAGGCTCTGGTTGTTGGGTTTTTCAGTGGGCTACCTAGCAGTCACCAGGGTAGCACAGATCACAGGGCACAAATGTTGATGTGCACACAGAGCTCAAACCAGAGACAGTATTACTACCTGCACCCAAAGAGCAATTTCCTTAGCAAAGTGTGAAAGATACCTATGGAAAAGGTAATTAGAGCTCCTTTCATCAGAATGAAATAAGGTCTGGCCTTCCAGTGTCATAGAGAACAGTGAGACTTCAGAGGGCATAACTACACTTTCTGAGAAAAAAAACCCCATCAGTTGTGGTTTGTGAGAGCTCTGTATCTCTGCAGTCTTTTCATAGAGTATATTCTTTCTCCTAGAGGAATCAGCTATTTTGTACTTTACCAGCTGTACACTACATCCTTATAACACATGGGGAGTTATATCTTTCCTCTGTTTGCAGGTTTTCGTCTGGATTGGGAAGGATGCTAATGAGACTGAGCGACAGGAATCTGTTAAATCAGGTAAATCAAATCAATTTGGAAGATTTCTGAGTGAAGTAGCATCAATATTACTAAATGAAGAGGAAAATAAGATGTAGAAGAAATCTAGCTATGTTTACAGTGTCTAAAAGTGTTACTGAGCTTACTAGAACTTAATACAGGAGATGATTATTTTCACCTTTAAATGCACTTTAAAACCCTGTAAGTTTATGAAGGATAAAATTAAGCAAGATAGCATTATTGGGCTGCAGAGCTTTTTAAAAATGTGTAGGAGAGCCCTATGAAAAGTAACTGCACTTAAAAGATAAAGAATTTAAAAGGAGGTGCCTACTGACCTCCACCCTCAATAATGTATATAGAGAAAGGATTGCCAGCAAGTCCTTATAGTGCCACCCTTCACTAAGTTAAATTTGCAGGAGGAATTTCCTTTACAGAACAAATAGAACAAATCAAGGCAACTTACGTGGCATGTACCTCCTTGAAAAATCATGTGTCATCCTTGGTGTGACTTCACATAGCTGAGCTATTCTGACAAAGTTTGTGTTGAAAATGCTTGCATCTACTTCCCTGGAGCAGCTAGGGTTGTCTGGCTGTGTTTCTGTATGTATTGATGTCACGTTGAGATTTCAAGGGAAACTACACTGGCTTTTACATGAACAAAATGGGAATGAAACTGGTGCATCCTCACAGCACTAGCAAACCTCTCCTGTTTAAGAGCCAAAACCCAGCTGTATGGCAACAAACTGATCAGAAGAGCAATCCCTCTGTTTTAACTTCAAGGAAAATTCCTTCACTGCCAGCTGGGAACAATCAGCAATTACCTGATCATCTCATGGCCTATGAAATAATTAATTGAATACTGTATTATAGCAGCCCTGTGTTCTTTCTCTGTGGCTTTTAATGTATTTTTTATACCAAAGGAATGAACTAATATACTCCATGTTTTATTTCCTCTCTGTTTTTAGCCAAACGCTATATTGAAACAGATCCTTCTGGCAGAGATAAGGGAACCCCCATTGTAATCGTGAAGCAAGGGCACGAACCCCCCACGTTCACAGGCTGGTTCCTGGCTTGGGACTCCAACAAATGGAAGAACTGATGTCTCCAAGGAGACTCCAGCTTCAAGCCAAAGAATGATCAGAGCCCAGCTACCTTCTAGAATTTTTAAGCATAAGCTTATGCAACAATACGATGCATCTGTTGTTACACTTTCCTGAGCTTTGATGTACTTCTGTGAATAACCTAGAAATTCTTAGCACTGGAAAGGATAAATTATAATTGGCCAAATGGGGTGAGTGGGGTTTTTCTAGTAGTAAATACAGAAAGGGCTACCAATCTTTAATGTTAAAAGAAAGAAATACACTTTCTTTAACCTACTGATTCTTCAAAGAGAAGCTGTGGACCAGTTTATTTTAATAATCAGACCAAATTCTGTCTTCACTTAAAAATCCAAACTAATGCCAAAGAAATTCCTTTAGACTAAGGTCACCATAATACTGTGCAGAATTTGGCCTGATAGAGGAGTAACTATCTGTTGCAAAGAAAGCACCTGATTTAATTACTAGGCCCACATATTGCTACACTCACTGAAAATTTCAGATAATGTCTGATCCACAGTAGGAGTTGTGGCTCACAGGGGCAAATAATGGATGGATATTTTGAGAAAGCTGTGCTTAACATGTTTGTTTACCTTGTTAATACATATATGTGTGGAGCTTTAGACTGAATACTGATAGAATATGAAATCAACAAAAGTTTTTTTGAGGGACGGTCTAGAGTATTGTAATGAGTTCCTTTAGGTTCATCTCTGAACCAACTCCAGCTCCACCAGGTCTTTTTAACTAAAGCTCTTAAACATGTTGTAGTGCACTAGTGCTTTGAAGTGGAAGCAAAAGTAACAGCTTCAAAAATACAAACTCTGCCTTAACCAGATTGCTCTTAAGCCATACCTCACCTCAGTTGCCTTACTCAGCAGTACTCAGTTCTTTAGCATGCAGACTGTTCACCTCGTTAGGTGCAGGATGTCTTTCTAATTTCTGTGCAGGTCTTAAACAAATATCAAGCACATCAAAAGCTAGGAAACCCCTGGTTGCAGTAGCATTTCTGGGAATTTGGAGTGTGAGTATGCACCAGAGAATTCATCCTTCTCTTTTCTCTCAGGCACAGTTTTGGGCTTTTTTTTATTCTGATGAATTTAAGAGTACATTTTCAAAGTGTTTTTTATTTGTAACTTAGCCAGAAAAGTCTGTGTAAGGGCAGTGGGAAAACGTCTTCAAATCTATAGCACTGCTTTGATCACTTATCCAGTAATGCTTGTTTTAAACAACAGTTTGTACAACTGTAAATCATATCAATGTGGCTTTTTAATGACAGCATTTCAGCAGTTTTATTATTCTTATAAGTTAGGCTGGCAAGTGAAATTTTAGACATTTTTGTATTTTTTTAACATACTTGGGATTTTGAATCAGGGTAATGGAAAAGAGTGAATTTAATATGAGCTTGAAATATCAATGACAAAATTGTGAAGCTAAGGGATTAATTATAGGAGTTAGTTTTAAACATTTGTTTAAATGTCTGCAAATATAGCTGGGCTGTATCTGAATGTAATTCCATTAAAAATAAAGTTACAAAAACCAGTATTCTATATGCCAAGCTGATCTTCCTCTCTCTGACATATTGTAGGGCAGTGGTGTCTAGCAAAACTTCCTGAAAACCCAAGTAGGTAGCTTCCTTTTTAGATGGACAATGCAGTGAGAAGTTACTTGTTTTTACTTTGGTGCCATTTTACTCAATAGAAGCTTAACTATTCTTAACAACTTGACAGTTACAAACTTGAGTGAAAATCAGAGAATTGGGTGCTTATTGGGTTGTTATATTCATCTTTAAGAAAAAACACCATTATTGTTATCCAATTCTTTGGTTTTATAAATTTTTGCTTGCAAAAAAACCTGACTACACAAAAAACTACTTTATAAAATAGGAGGAAATAGATTTATGCTTATCTGTAAAGGATACATCTTGCTTTTTATTTCTGAGACTAGATAAGATGTCCTTCTGTTGAAAGGAGTACAAAGACCTTTTCAGTGCCTCAGCCACTGAGCAGCCTGTAATTATCTGATTGTCATCTTCAACACATACATATGATTCTTCTCATTTCTACAAAATAACAGTTATAGTAGCTTCTGAACCAAGGATTAGACAAGATTTGCCCTTCTTGTACATAAACATCTTCCGGAACACTGAGGGCTCTGAACTGGCACAGTCTGCCAGCACATTCTCCAGCACTGTGAAAGCCTCTTTTCAGTTCCCTCACACAAGACAGAGGAGCTTTTGTGGTCTCCTGGCCTGGGCTTTTGAGTTTGTAATACATTGTTCTGGCACGTTGATTACTGATGTTGAGAAGAGCATTGAGAGCTCATAAGGGAACAGTGTTCTCCATTGGGCTGTAAGCACAACAGCTGCTTGCAACATTGTTCTTGGGTTTACTTGCCAGGGAGGAAGTTTATTTTTCATACATATATGCATAGTACACACAAAGATGTATTTCTTTCTCTCAAGAAGAAGAGAAGGAGGGAGGACAGCCTGTGAGTGCTTGGAAATGTTAAAGATGATAAAGCTGTTTTCAAGAAAATTTTAAGGACATAACTTTATGAATACACATAGCAAACCTATCTGCCTTATTTTCATAATAGAAAAAGTTGTGCAGATCTATATACAGTCAAGTTCCATCAAGAATAAGATATGTCTTGCAGCATTATCACACAGTAATAATATGTTCACTCTACTTGTAATGGCAAAATTAGACCCTGGATTTAGGAGTTTCATTATGCTACTACCAAAAAGAAAACATTCATGTTCAATTGCTTGTAAATACAGCATCATTTTACATCTTTATTTCATTGCAACAGAAAGGTGTTAGGAATCCTTAGAACTAACAGGACATCATAGAACTGTGTAGTATTTATATTACATAAAATACCATAATCTTCGAGCATAACTACAGATTATGCACAGGACAGGAGCCAGCTTCTGGAATCACCACTCTAAATACCCATTTTGACCATAGCACATAGTGCCATATAGAATTAGATCTGCTGTACATGGTCATGTTAAATGCAGCTGAATTCAATCGAACAGTTTGATTTCTTGCCAGTGCAGACTCACACAGACTTCAACTGCAGCAAGAAAACTGGAGATGGAAGATGGTAAACAGTGGGATTATGGTACTATCTCTCACAGGAGAAGTGAGGAATCATACAGAAAATATTTTGCTCACCAGACTATAGCAGGAGATGCTCTCGGACATTTTTAGGCATTTTTGTAGGCTGCAGGAATACTTCTTGTTATGAACTTTGTAATCTTCTTGTTTTAATTTTTACTGAATGTAAAAGAATTAAAAAGAAAACAAATGGCCCAAAGAAGCCTATTCTTTTCCATGGACTCAAATTCTTCTTCAGAGTCAACTTCTCTATAGGAAAGCTTTGGAAAAAACTTTCAAACTTTGCTTTAGGATAGTATAGTGCTTTGTCAGCATCTCACTGAAGTTCTGCCTTTATGGCTTAATTGAGCCAAATGCAAGTATATAAGCCAAAAAATTATTATCTAATAAAACCAGAGCTAGATAATACTTTGCTGTGCTGACTTGACAAATCCTTGCATTTTCTTTTTTAAAGACAATAATTTTGTCTTTAGATAAAGAAATAGTACACTTTTCCCTTCTTATGGCTAGGAGTTCTGAAATCAAAGGAACATCTAAAACCACAATCAGATTTTTGTCTTTAATGTCTAATTACATCCTCTCCTGACTGGCCTAAAGTTACTTTGACCTTCTCTGCCTATTAGCCCATTACCTTTTGCCCCAAATGAATATACTACACTCATTTCAATTAAAGCTTCCACAGTACAAGGAGGAGAAGGGCTGACCAATGGGAACTGGGAGGCCCACCATGGCATAAAATTAGTGAATGATTGTTTTGGCCTTTCTCCCTCTGCATGTCATTTTTCTCTTGACATTAAAGCATATTTGCATTGCAGGGGGAAAAAAATTGCCCCTACACAACAAAATCATGTAAGCTGATTTTTGTTTTTTTCTTTTAAATAATAGTAGACAGAGTTATTCCAGGGTAGCAAGCAAAAGGTGAAAAAGTCTGTATCAGGCTTCTTCCTAAACACATCTACACTTCCACCCTGTGAGTGTTCTCTCCTAAAAGGGTTGCTATGAGTGTACTGAGAACCACAACACTGTACATTTTACCACCACATTTAATCAGCAGTTAAATTTGGGCCTCCATGCACATGAAATGAAAGCATCAAGTGAAAGCATTGATTTTTACTGTTTGTTAGACTGCACATCATTGCCTCAAAAATTAGCTGCATGGAGGCAAGCAGGGGAAACTGGAACAATCTGAATACTATCCCACTGAAAGGCTAAGAAACAGGTATGTCTGCTTTTGCAGCAACAATGCTTTGATTATTTTAAAAAAGCCTCTTGACCAGTGCTAGAAGAGCATGGCTCTCCTTGCTGCTCTTCAACAGATATCACAGAGGTGACTCAGGGTGATTTACCAGCATTTGGCAATATTAACATCAAGGTTGGGTGTAATCAGACGATTTTAGCAACATTTGACCAACAGTTCACCATGCTTTGTGTTGTCTGATGCCCTTGTTACAGAGGAAGCAGCTACAGAAGCAATTGTGATTAAAATAGACCACAGATTGGAAGATTACAAAGACAAATTTCCCTCAGGGCTTAGATTTTCAGAGAGGTGTCTCAGAAAGGTCACAGGTTTCCTGTAATGGGCCTGGCAGCACATCAGAGTCCCCATTTAACCAGCTGAGTGGGCTGCAGATAACTCTAATGGCATCAAAGATTGCTGTCCTTCTGAACACTAACCAGCTACTCTCCCCTGCTGTACTTGGGTAAGAAGTGGCAGTGATGTCCTACCAGCAAGAACAGGAAAAAAGCCCTCTCTAACAATCCCCTACTCTCTTTCTAGATGGGCCCAGACAACAGCAGCCTTCTGCTGCCAGACAGTCCCACCCTAGGATTTGCAGATGCGCTTCAGCATCCAAATAATCTCAAGCGTGAACTCCCGAAGCTCAAAGTGATCTTTTTATAAGATTGCATAAGAAAAGGTGAAGAAAACTTGTCTGATATTCAAAGCAGCAAACAGGGATTCGGGTACCTGTATTTCCTGTTATCTGTGTGAAGTGAATCACTGAATTTCAGTGCTTCTATTCTCTACCTATTAAATGAGGATTTCCTCAATCCTTTCCCTGTTTATTTAAGCGGCTCTGTCTCTTACCGTGTGTTTGTACAACGCTTGACCTAGTGAAGTCACTTCTCAACACTGTCATCTTGTAGGTACTGCTCATAATGCAGACAGCTGCCTGGGTTATTGGTGCCAGGCTGCACAGACTTGCTCAGAGCAGGATTAGATGAGAGAGACCTGCTGAAGAATGGGTGCAGTTCCACCAGCAGTGACATTAGGGCAGCAGAGGAAGGGCAGAGGCCAGCTCAACTGAGAAGTAAAGCTTTTATGTTATAATACAATATAAGCTAAAATAGATCCCTCGCCCCCAGAGCAGTGCTGTTCAGCCTTGACGTTCCATTAAAGTAAATATATCCACTGTATATTACTATGGGTATGTCTGCATCAGGTCCATAAAAATTCCTCTCCAGATTGGCAGCAACTGCTCTGGGAAAGGATGAAGTGAAGACAAGGTTCTGCGGTCTTTACAGAGAAATAGCAAAAACCTCAGGTGCTTCTTTACTTCAGCTTGAAGAGTGAGAACATTTGCTTTTAAAAAGGATGGCATCTTGTCTGATCTCCCATGTCCCAAAATGTTTCTGCTGCTGTTGTTAAGGCGACCTCCCTGCAGCACAGCGCATTTTGTTTCTGGCAAGTGGTGTTTTATAGTTGACTTAAGCACTGTGGCTGTTGATAATGTATTGGATCTTTCTTTCATTATTACTGAATTACACTGGGTAACAGACATCCTCTGGCATGGCTTCAGTCGAGAGACTGAGCATGAGGGGTCCTGCACACAGTCATGCATATGAACTGAGAGAAACAAAAAGTGCTCACTGACTACAGATGGAGGGATGAAGATTATTATATTTCTTGTTCATTTTGAGGCTTTGGTTTTGCATTTAAGTGTTGACTCCTTTCTTCAACAAATGTCTGCTAGCTGCTGCTGTTGGTTTTACACAATTTCATCACTCTGTCCCACTGAAAGCTTGGAGTTAGGGCCTCTGTGGTAACTGCTAATGGCTATTGTTTTATCTCAACTCTGACTTATCACAGGTCTGAAAAATACAGAAACACACATATGCTTTATGTGCCAGACTGCTGTGCCTTCAATCAATCCTCAGCAAGGGCTCAAAGATGAATGATTTGCAGGGAGTGCAGCCGTGCTAACCTAAAAATCCCTGTATCTGCAGTTGTGCTGAGATGAAAGACTGGGCAGATGTCGGTGTCCCGAAACAGAAGGGCAGGGCTCTTTAAGTGACCCTCAGCAGGCAGAATCTCTCAGATTTAGTAACAGGCTTTCACAGAATGACCTATGGCTTCAGAGGCTTTCCTGGTAGACCAGGAGGAAGGGATATAACCATTTGTCATCTTTAAAGCTTTCTCACGCATCCTTTGAAGATTCTGTTTGGGGTCGCAACTACTCATGTGCTGAATGTATCCATTTATTTATCGTATCACTGTCTGAAATACAAAAATCTTCAAAGCATGAAGACTTCCTTAAATAGATTATTTCTGTTTACAATATGTCCATGCTTATTTTTCCCTTACATAAGGAGGTATTTTTTGTTTTATTTTTCTTCTCCAGCAGTAGAGAGGCCTTTAATAGAGTAATTCAATTAGAGAAAAAATTGATTATGTTCATAGTATCCCACTGCTGCTTCTGCTCCCTAGAGTCCTGCCTGGACTCTTCCTTAATCTTCTATGATCAGTCCTGGTAGAGCTGAAGAGGAAGGCCTTCAAAGAGGAGATGAAAATCACAGAGCTTACCCTTGCAGCACTTCAACCACTGGCTCTTGCAGTGTTGCCTCCATTCACTGGAGTTCAGAAACACAATTAAAATATCATCTAAACAATCTATTCCTCCACAGGTTTGTTTATTTGCCTTCCTTACTTTGTTTGAAACCTGCTAAGTAGTGTGGTGTGGCCATGAGAGCAAGAGAAGGGGAAACCTATACTCTGATAAAATACTGCGATGTCAACAAAAGGCTTAAAAAAGTATGCATTTAAAAATTAATATTTTATCAAGGTTTTATGTGAGTTTACAATTCTAGTGTAAGAATTTAAGTGTAAGAAGCTGTGCCAAATTCTCTGAAAGGCTTCTCTTTTTCAATATTACGGAATTGAAATGTATGATGTGGTTTTTTTGAATCATATTCCCTGGGAGAGGAAAGCAAAAACGATTTTGCAGGGACAGGTTTTATAAGGCCTTCGGAGTGAGTTTACTGTTGTTTCCCTCCAAGAATTGAAACCTAGGAGTGCGAAAGAAAGCTTTCTGCCTAGCACCCCTGTGATTACCTTTGAAATCAATTTTCAAGCGACTTAGTTCTTAACATTTAGCAAACAGTAGGCCTAATCTTGCATTCACTGAAGTAATTTTGAGATTTACTGTTAACTTAAAAAGAAGACATGGTGAGCTGATAAGATTTAAAAAATCTAGACTACAGCTGAGCAAGGAGATGAAATTACTCCTCCCACCCACACGATGTTTGTCTTACCTGAAACTTTATTCTTTCATCCTCCTTTCTTTGGTTTGTTTCTTCTTCCCTTTTTCATCTAATCATAAATACAAACCTGGGAGCTTCCCTAGGGTGAGGGCTGGTTTTCCTTTTGCTACAGCATACTGTAACAACAGGCTCAGATTTCACACTGAAACTCGTAAGTATTGTAACTGAGAAGAATTACTTTTTTTTTTCCCTTAAGTTTTCGAAACTGCAGTAAATATCCACTACTTAAGTATAAGATGTCCATTGATTCTCAGTGGAAGAGACTGAAACCTTCATGCCACAGTTCAGGCTAGCTGGTGAAACTGTCCATGGCCCTGGGGGAAAAGAACACCTTTGGAGGCACTGTAACTCTGTAGTTCTTATCACTGGCAGCCAAACAACTCTGTTTGGGCTTGAGAAAATTCCAATCTAGAATGCTTAGCTCTCATTCATAGTCTGCTGACTGAAGTTTACTTTTCATGCCAGAAATCAAAGCAAAGGAGTATTTGCTCTTTCCATTCCCTCCTGTAAAGTTGATTTTTAACACCTTCCTGCTTCAAAACAGAATTTAATGTATTGGTCAAAATCCAAACATGCTCAGGGACTGGATGCAGTTGCCACACAGCTGACAAAGCTGTAGGGCCTGCTGTATCAGGGTTTGCATGTACTACACTTGGGAGTGCTGTTGTGTTGGAATTTGGGCAAACACAGGTAAGTCAGCTCAAAACTCCTAGTGGCTGGGAAGTCTCCAAGTGAAAAGGCACTCAGAACTATGAGTGTCTTTGCAAGCAAAGAATTGGGTCATATATAATTCTGAGTGCAAATTTATGTTTTACTTTGCTAGGCCAGATTAAGTATTTCACTGTGCACTTCAGATGCCTGTTGACTAAAAAGACAGGTTAAAGATCCATCCAGTGACACAGTTTTTGAAAAACTCAAAAATGCCTCACAACTATAGAGCCAAAATGAAGTGCCTGGGAAAGACTTCTGGTAGGAAGTGGAGCAAGCACTGCAGAGAATGAGAGCAGTGGACTGCACAGATGCTCAGTGGGCTTTACCAGTTTACAGTGGTTTAAAAAAACCAAGTTAATTTATCTGTTAAAGCATGTATTTGTTGTTTTTCTTCAAGAATATTGTTAATCTATTAATTACCTCATTAAAGATATTACAACTACATTTGAGCTCAGTTTTCTGACTACAATGAATAATAAATTGTTTCTTTCTTTAAAAAAGAAAAAAAAATAACCCTCCCCTCTATCTAGGGAACCAGCAGGTCTCTCTTTTCACTCATCTATGAAAGAGATGCTTTCAGACAGCCGGAGAGTAATTATATTCCTTAGTGTTTGTTCCATATATGACCAGGAGTTATAAGAAGCACTTGCAAGCTGGATAAATTACCAAACACTGGTAGGAGACATCAAACAAACTGTTTGTGGTCTATTTCATTGTCTCAGTCGGGACTTCTCTTAGCTGTTGCCTCTGAGCACCAGGCTCAAGGAGCTGTGACATTATCACTGTATTATCTACATTATTATACACTGAAGCAGAGACTTTAGATTTTTCACAGCCCTCCTGGGAGCTTAGGCATATCTCCCATAAAATTTTATTTCCATACAGTGCAATCTCTGTGAAATCTGTTTCTATTGCTGCTGCGTCTTTTTAGGAGAGATAAGCAACTGAATTTCCTCTTTAAGGTGTGCACATAACTTGATTTACACAAAGTTATTACAGATCAACAGCCTGCTCGTTCTCACAGTGAACCCTGTGTATTGGATGGGCATCACCTCTCAGCTGTTGCCAAAATGGTGGGAACACATCCAAGAGCCAGCTGTGCACACCACACAGGCACAGGCTCCCTGCTCTAGCCAGCCACAGGAACAGGCTGGACCCTGCAAATTTGTGGAGCTTCAGTGCTTTGTCTTTAGTGACTGTCTTTGAAATTCTCTCATGGCAGGTTTCAGTGCACTGTACTTGTCACTGAAGCATTTCATTAACTGTATGCTAACTCCTGCTCTGTGAACTCAGTGCTGTTTGCTTCTTCCCATCCTGGCACTTCCTTTTGGATATATGCAGCACCTGAAGAACAAAGCATAGCTTTTAAATAAGTAACTGTTGCAAGCAGATGGATTATTATGAAATAACTGGCTTAAATGAATGTTTCATCCCATAAACACTTAGATGCTTCAGAAAGAACTTGTATCTTTTTTTTCCACTACAGTAAATCAAATGAGATACAAATTTATCAAAGAAAAACCTTCTTCATTCTGATGTCCAAGGTCTGTTTGTTTTTTCCTATCTATTAGAATTCTAGCAAATGGCAGCACCCTTATACATGGTAAATAGTTATACAACGTTTATAAAGTTCTTTAGAAAAGAAAAATATTTAACTGCAGTTTTTTCTCCATAGTTCTAGAAATATCTCAAACAGCAATAGTTGTACTACTAACATTTCCATTATTATTCTGGAGCTGGAAAATACCTTCGCAAATTAAATCTGTCTATGCAGGGGCAAAATAAAACATGCTGCTCTTATATTTGTAATTGTAGTACTTTTAATCTGCTTGCAAACTGCTCCCATCATATTAAAGAGATATATTTTAAAACTCTGCAACTCTTTCCAAAGGAAGCAGTGTAAGAAGATGGAAGCTGATACTGAAATCTCAGCTTGATAGAACTTTAAACTGTTTAGAATTACTCTGGCATACACAAAAAAAACCCAAACCAAAAAAAAAACAAAACCAAAAAAACCTCAACCACCTCTGAAGTGCCCATGGCTTTTCTGGGGGAAAAGAAAGATCTTGGATCTTGGAAGCCATTCTCTAACTGGCAAGATTTTCAAACAGTACCATTGAGGTAGCACTGCATTCTCAGCAAAATAGTGTGATTGACTCAAGTTAGTAGTTCCAGAGGGAAAAAAAAAAACCAAACCAACAAAAGTGCTGTCACAAACCTGGGGTAGGAGGTGGGGAATCTGTTGCTGAGGTGAATATAACTCTTTGACCAGTATACAACCATTGAAGAAAACATGCAAGCCAAAGGCTTGCTCGTATGTAGTATCACACATTGAACACTGGAATTGCTCATGGTGGAGAAGTCTTACCACACTGAAGGATGTAGGAGGTATTTTGTCCATTTATTAAATAAACATATTTGCTGGGGTTCTTTTAGCACCAGCTGCTTAGTGAAGCAAGGGTGGAAAGCAGGGGTTCCTGTAACAAAAATGCTTTTTTATACTATTTAAAACTGCCCCATAATAAGTCCTATGTCTGGGTTTGGATTCTGTGACTAAAAACTTTGTATCATATGAAGAGGGATCTATGCTTAAACTTTATTACACTCTGCTATTGAAAGGACAACTAGTGTGGCTGAGAGTTTTGTGATACAAGTCCTTAACACAAAGATGCTGTTGGGCACAACCCTTCTCCTGTCCCACCCTATCACAGGAAGAAGGTGCATTACTTGCACACCACATGTACACAAAGTGGTCAGACTGTTCCCCGTGTTCTGCAAACATGGAGTGACCACCATTACAGCCATCCCATTGGAGGATGAAACAACCAAAATTCACAGAGCTTGGAAGGTGGAGGTTACAATTTCACTTACCCTGAGCCAATACTTGCTTGGAGTGACTAAGAACATCTATGAGCTACTACAGCTTTCCTTTCAGCTAACGTACCTGAACACAACTGAAGATGCAACAAAGGCTGACTGTCAGTGTCAAAGAAGATGCTTTTTGTTTGTTAACCTGCTACATGGCATTATGTTTATTTATGAAAATGAAAGCAGCAAAACATAGATGTTAGACTTCATGTCAAGGTATGTATGATATGAGAGTAAGTTTAATTAACTGGTCTAATCAAACTTAAATTGTAACACACAGTGACTCCATCTCCTACTGCTCTAAGCTTTGTTATTTATTGTGAGGAAATAAATTAGGTTTTCTACCACCAGCTACTTTTTAATAATCAAAGCAAAGTAATTCATGCAGGATGTAAGTTATCATAAAAGAATTCAGCAGACGTAGCAAAGATGATAAAAGGCTTCTTTGTGCAAAACATTTTGTACATCGATTTAAGAAATAGTCTTAAGAGCAAAACCTTATGTGTTGCAATTTGTCAGCTATTTCATTCTTACTGTTCATATTCAAGGGGGTTCCCAAAATTCATGGTGAAACTGCTGTAATATTTTATATACCATGTAACAACTCAAAGCAATACTTTCAGAACCATGTAACAATTCAAAACAGTACTTTTTTAGCTCTAATCTGAGATCTAGGGTATAGTTGAAGAGAAGTAACTTCAATTTTTGAATGTATAACCGAGCTACAGTTGGTTACTGTAATAATAAACATTATTACTATTACACAAACATTAACACATATTACCCCAGCCTAGGTCTGCCATGTCATTGTACTGAAATGCAACTGATTTTCTCTTTCATACACATTGAGAAATCTGCTTGATTTCCACATGGAGCAGCAATAATTAGTGTGAGGTTGCTAACACATCTCTCTTATGAAGATGGGGGTTTGGGATCCCATTGCTATATGCCAGATACCTGGAGCTGGCAGTGTGCAGTCCTTGCAATAATTCCATTCTTCTTATGACTCCATTCCTTCGTGTCTGACAACTAATTCAGCTCTCTGATGCAGCAGGTTCCTTCCTATCCCTCCTTCAGCATTCGCTCATATTTGCTTCTGTCTTTTACTGTTCTACAGCTCTGGCCATACCCCTCTGCATCTGCAGTATATGGCCTCAGGGTCATTTGTATGATGTTTCATTTTTCATTTGATTTGCATCAAATTTGCTACACACAACACATGGTGCTATTAAAAACTAACTCTCAGGTGATTAGTTATTGCCCTGGATAATAAGTGTTATTAGCCTGTTCTTCAGAATGATGATATTTAATGAAAACAAAAGGAATATTGTGCTTATCCAACCATGGTAATTCAAGCCCAGTTATCTTTGCTTTGAAAGGAACTTCTCATCTGCTGCATCACTAGATGTGGTTGTATAACAACAGTCATATCTACCTGAGTGGAATTTAACTTTAAAATGACCAGCACTAATGAAGGCTCTGATTTAATGTCCTGCTACAGTGAACCTCTCATGAACTGCTAGCTTTTAATTTTCATGAATTGTTATTTCCATATGAAAGTCAATTTCTTGTGAAGAATACATGCAGCCTTGCAAACAGATGTTTGATGTTATCTGGGCACTGTGAGACAGCTCTTGCAGTGAAGGAGGTGATATGTTTTAAAAGGTAACCTAAGTCTCTGCTGGGTAATAATATTAAAATTTCCAAGAATCTTATCTTTCCACTGTATGCCAATTCTTTCTTGGCAACACTTCAACCAATTTCATGGTCCATATCCCTAATAAGGACTATCCACAGAGGCAGTTAATAACTGCAGCATTGGAAGCCTGGTCCTCTCAAACCTGTCCTAAACCAAAATTACCCCTGGAGCATTAAGGAATTTAAAAAAACCAAAAAACCAAACCAAACAAAAAAAACCCACCAACAAAACAAAACAACACAACAACAAAAAAACAAAACAAAACAAAACAAACAAACAAACAAACAAAGCAAAAACTAAACTACTTTACCACAGTGAAAAAGCTGCATGTTATGCAGGTACTGCTTCTTTTTTTGAAACACAAATATTTGTTCCAGTCCCTCTTCCGTAAGGAAAATACTTACAACATATATGTATGAAACCTATGTAGAAAATAATGTATTGCTGTTTACACTGGTAAACTGGTATCCGGGAAAGGGGAGAAGGTTTTTAACTCAGAGAAGCTGAAGTTGCAGTTGTTTTCATGAGCTAAGTAATGCTGAGCCAGAAAGAACTCAGATCTGTAGAGATTAGATAGGAAATGAGAAAATTATCAGGATGTGAAATTACCCCAACACTGAAATTAGGCATCTACGTATTTTACATTAAAAATTCTGCACATGGCTCAAGCCATTTTCCATTGTTTCCTCTTACATATATCTTGCAGTTATTTTCAGCTGTCATCTAAGAACAGCCCACTCCCCCCATTTAGCTACACACTTGAAAAGAAAGTAAGTACACTTCTTTCTCTACACCTCCTTCCTTCAAGGCTTCTACAGGATAATCAAAGCCTTGCATTACTCTTACCTTCAATTATCAGAGGTTGAATGTGTCAACTCTTCTACACTCACACTAATTTAGATACTATTACTCCGTAACACCTGCCCAGTCTGCACGTTTGACTTCTAAAGTAGCATGGAAGTGTAAGGGAGGACTTGATCCACTCAGATTGTTATTTAATAGCTGTTTTGCAGAAGTGCCTACAGGCATTAATTAAGATCAAGGTGCAAAGAAGACTTGCAGTGAAAAATAGTCTCAGCCCCAGAGAGATCATAATTCACTTCATAGCAAGTTACAACACGTAAATGTGATAAATTAACTGTAGGGAGTGTCCAAGCATTTTCTGGAGAGCACGGATTATTTTCATGCATATATTTACAAATATAGGTATGCTCATGCTGTTGAAGATGTTAATTTCTGTCTAATCTTAAAATGACCTCCCTGATATCATAAAACACTTTTTCCAAAGAAAGGCGTAATCTATGAGATTCCTTCTCCACTACTGTGTTGGATATGCTATACCTTAGAAAAAATATCAGTTTTGTATCCCTCCCTTTTCAATACAGTATTATGTACTAACTTCTTTTCAGCAGAACAAGAGATTATAAACAAGTCTTATGCATTTTATGTTGTAAATCAAAATACCTTCACTGAGGGTAGGAAGGAGCTAGCCAACATCCATCTTCATGGAATGAATTGTAAAATGTATTAATAGGAAGCTGTGTTAAAGTTTGAACAGATCTTGGTAACAATGAGACATGAAGGTTTAGAAGACTGTAATATCTAATAGGCTTATTTTTCCATTAAAAATAGGGGATAGTTAATTTTGTAGGTGGAGATAAAGGTCAATTTGATTTATTTCAGCTTGTCAAGCTTTATGAATAAATCTATTATCTGCAGTAATATTCCTTAACAAGGTATTTCTAGCTGGTTTCCTCCAATTTCAAATTACTGAAAACCATCCATGAAATAATTAAGGCCCACTTTTACTGTCACTATAAGTGCTTTTCTATTACATTGTATGCTGTGCAGTTCTTTATGTTATGTAAAAGTAGTGTAAAATACTGCCAAATCAGAAAGCTTACCAGTTGGCCTTAGGGGTAGTAACTTACCCCTCCTTTCCATAAATGTAAAATCACCTTCCTACACAAACAGGCCACTTCCTCCAGAGAGAATTGGCTGCAAGATCAGGATGTAAATAACTAACAAAGATAAAAGCAGTGAAATATTAATCTCAGATGTAAGCAAATAAGAATTTTGCTATTTTTAGTAGGACTAGAATAGGTATCCTAACACTTTAATAACATGGAACATTGCCTACAGCACATGGTAGAATTTTTGTTCCTATTATATGTCCCATTACTATTAAATTACACCTCTTTTATATAAAATTCTCAGTGATTTAAAATATGGTGTACAATACTTTAAAAGGGGGAAAAAAAAAAGAAATACGATTGTCTGAATATTCTTATGATTTAACATTTTTCAGCAGCCACATCAAGAAATCTTAAAGTCCTCTAGAAAAAAAGGCAAGACTAATACTGAAAATGCTGCTTCATGTCTTTTACTGAAACCCAGCTGGTCTAAGGTTTGGGTGATTACCCAGGGAAGCTGTGGATGCCCCATCCCTGGAAGTGCTCAAGGCCAGGTTGGATGGAGCTCTGAGCCACCTGGTGTAATGAAACGTGTCCCTGCCACAGCAGTGGGGTTGGTACTAGATGATCTTTACAGTCCCTTCCAGCACAAATCATTCTATGATTCTATGATTGCCATACTGAGTAGAGAAACATACACTTGGACTGGTAGACTAGAGCAGCACAAAGCTTTAGCTAACAGTTAAACACATGCTTTCATCACAAAGGTTGGTTTATTAAATTTTTATCTAAGGGTTATAAATGAAGACTTTCGTCATGTGCTCTGCTCTGCTCGTTCTGTGTGCTATTTTGCAGTGAGCCGGGGTACATCCGACACAGGCAGAAGTAACCATCTGCATTGCCGCAGCTGTGCAAACTGCAGCAGCAAGGGTGGGAAGTGAAAAGAGCAGTGGGAAGAAACAGAACCACGGTGAGACAGCAAGAAGAGCTGAGACAAAATACTCCTCCAGGCCTCCTTTAACACCTGTACGCTCTGGAAACAGTAAATTTAGTAAATGTGTTATCAGACACTCGTAATTAGTTCTGGGAAACACTTTACTGCTCAAATGAGTCTGAGATATGAAAATGCAGAATTACTTAATATATTCCCTGTACTGTGGGAAACCTTTCTTGTAACTAAGCCAGGTACCACTGCGTGTTCGCTCCGACCCGAGTACTGCTGCAATCCCTGTGCACAAGGCGTCCATGAGGACGGTGTCATTCACTACGTTACACCCGGCTCCTCCCGGCCTGTCTCAGGCTTCGCGGGGAAGGCCAAAGGCACATGCAACACGTACAATGACAGCACAGAGCCGGGCCTGGGGCACTTTTATTTAAGTAGCAGCTATGCGACCGCCCGCGCTGAGGGCGCTGCCGGGGCCCTCAGCGGCGCAGGCCGGGCCGCGCGCCCCCGGCAGCGGCGCAGGTGCGCGGGCAGGCACCGCCCGGCGGCCGCGCGGGCCCGGCAGGGGCGCGATGGAGTGACAGCAGCCGCACCCAATGAGCGCGCGCTCTCCAAGTGAAAGGGCGGGGCAACGCAGAGCCAACCCCAGGGTGGCCAAGGGCGACATGGAGTGACAGCACCTGCGCCCAATGAGCGCGCGCCCTCCCGGAGAAGGGGCGGGGCACCGCAGAGCCAACCCCATCCCCTCCCAGGGCGGCCGGGGGCGAGGCGGAGTGACAGCACCCGCCCCAGTGTGCGCGCG
>VZRF01002179.1:241704-252906 GCA_013396875.1 Vireo altiloquus
GAGCGGCCGTAGCCGCCGGGCCGGGCGGGGCGGAGGACGTGTGGCGTTCCGCGTCGCGCTGCCTACGGCCGCCCTCGCAGTCGGGGCGGCGGCGCCGGGGCCGGCGCGTTGCGGCCGCGCAGCCCCGGTGCTGGCGGAGCGGGGTCTAACGCCGCTCGTGTCGTTGGCAGGATCCGAGCGCAGCCGCGGGAGCCGCCTCTGCTCGTGGCAGCCTGCTGTCACCTTCCCTGCTGGCAATGGGGAATGGACTCTCGGACCAGACGCCGATCCTCTCCAGCCTGCCTTCCTTCCAGAGCTTTCATATCGTCATCCTGGGGCTGGATTGTGCTGGGAAGACGACGGTGCTCTACAGACTGCAGTTTAATGAGTTCGTCAACACTGTCCCCACTAAAGGATTTAATACGGAGAAAATCAAAGTGACGCTGGGCAACTCGAAGACGGTCACTTTCCACTTCTGGGATGTGGGCGGCCAGGAGAAGCTGAGGCCGCTGTGGAAGTCGTACACGAGGTGCACCGATGGCATCGTGTTTGTGGTGGACTCCGTCGACGTTGAGAGGATGGAGGAGGCCAAAACCGAGCTTCATAAGATTACTAGGATATCTGAGAATCAAGGAGTGCCTGTCCTTATCATTGCTAACAAGCAGGACCTGAGGAACTCTCTCTCTCTTTCTGAAATCGAGAAAATGTTAGCAATGAGTGAGCTGAGTTCTTCAACACCCTGGCATTTGCAACCTACCTGTGCAATCATTGGAGACGGACTTAAAGAGGGACTGGAGAAACTACATGATATGATAATTAAGCGAAGGAAAATGTTGAGGCAGCAGAAAAAGAAGAGATGAGTTCTTTTTTGACCCTTCTATTTTAGAGTAGTTACATGGTCAAAATTTGACGTAAGACAGCTTCCAAACTCAGGCCTGCCTGTTTGGATGCCGTTAAGCTTAATTACTTTAAACAATCAGTTGCACAACCTTGCTGTGTGGAGGAAGGCTGTGCAGTTGTGGAACTTCTTTTCTTTTTTTTTTTTTTTTTTTAAACTAGTCTCTTTTGAGTTTTTTTGGCTCTGTATTATTTCAGAAGCCCTAATAGATGATGTAATGGTATCAGGAAATGGATGGGTGGGTATATGTGACATGGATGTCTAAACAGCCAAATAAAACGAGGGTTTTCTGCTTAGTGTTGTACTCAAATGTTTGAGGGTGCCCTCTGCAAGCAATTTGCGTTGAAGGTGTTCTGTGTTTTTAAATTTCTGCTCGTAAGTGGAGTGCTTAGGTGAACATTATACAGCTTTAAAAACATGTATGAAGCTAGTAACCCATAATTTCGTTGAGGCTGGTTTTTTACCTTGTTTGAAGATTTCTATGAAAGCTTGGCTACATGTGTAGGTTTTTTCTAATTTGGCACTTTTTGAAATTGAATCATGTTCAGTTCAGATACTTGAAATTTTAAGTGCTGTGGATTCTTCAACTGGTAAAAGAAAGACTTTGACAAGTAAAAACTGTAAACAACATGATGGAGCATGAAAAAGTGGTTTCCCAACATATAGCATGTTTTTTGGTATGTAAGGTTTTTATTTTTTAGAAGTAGCCATTCAACATTATACAGTGCTAATCAGGTTTAAACTGTTACTCAGAATTAGTAATTTATTTCTGAATGGTGAGTATTATGTCCTCCTTGTATCAAAAGTCAATGAATTGCAGTAAAGGAGCCATAAAGAACAACTATGGCTGCTGTGGTTCTAACCAGTGCAGCATTCTTTGGTGACTATTGGTGACTTTCCTGGCAATATAACATACTTATAATGAAGTAAAGATGGAGTTAAAATTAGCAGAGCACATCTTGTATCTCCCAAAAATACCCCGTTTTATTAAAGTGGTATTGCTATGTCACTTTCAACGTACGCTTTTTTTGTTGTGACTCTTACAGTATTTTGTGGTTAAGAATGTAATAATGCTTTATACACTCAAACATTAGACACTACCGGGGGCGGGGTGGGGGGGAGGGGGAGGGGGAAGAAGATTTTCAAGATGGGCCTGTGTTCTGCTTTAATTATGCTTTAAGCTGTTCTTGTTTACAGAGTGTGCAAACAGTGTTAACTGGGCAGGATAGTGCTTGACAGAAAAGGGAGGGTAGTTTTTCTTACTGGTACAGAGCTTCAAGTGACTCTCTAGATACTTGGTTAGCAATTAAAAGGGCTAAAGCAGAGCCTGGATTTTTAAGACTAACTTTAGTGGTGCTGTAGAAATTAATCAGAATGTTAGATTGTCTTTAAACTTTTGTTGGAAATACCAGATTTTTTAAAAAGTAAAAAATAGCAAAATCAATTTCCTCCTCTCAACCAGCAAAGTAATACATTTTTCTTACCTGCTGCCATGTATCAGGAGGATGCCGGCTACAAACCTGAATGTCAATCAATGTAATTTAGCTATGTTAAAAAAAAAAATCAAACTTTTTAACCAGCAGCTGTTCGACCAGGAGGTAACCAAAAATGCACTTTAGTGTCTTCAGTAACTGAAAGTGACAGCTGTTTGTGTTTTTTATGACATCTTGGTCCTTTTTGAATAAACTGAAGTAGCTTCCAGTGGAGCTTTTGTATGTTGGTTATATATGTACCTGCACTGGTGACATTGTAAGTCACTTACTCAAGTAATGTCTATATTTATAGAAATGTGGATGACTTCTTAAACCTCAATAAACAATTCAAAACCAGCCCGCAGAGAGGTGTCTGACTTCTTGTACTGCAGTGGTACATTCTTACCAACCTCTGTGCACATAGTTCTCCTGTTACTCTAATCTATATTTCTTTTGAATAACCAAAGTGTTAAAATGTGGTGAGGCTTATAAATGTCAAGGTGTTAGAAATTGGAGGTGTCTTATTGAAAAGTTTAGATCAATGGTGTGTCTCTATATTCATGGAAGAAATACCAGCTGCAGTGACTCTTTTTCAAAGTGATGACTCTTGCATCATTTGAAAAATCTTATATGTAGGTGAACCTATTTTGTGTTATGTTCAACACTGAATAGGCAATATTGGGCATATATCTTGTGTACTCTCAGGTGATACCTGATTTAGTGCCTTTGGGCTCGTGTATCTGAAGCTGTCTGAGGGATTCATCTGCAGTTAAGCCTTGGGTGAATTTTCTTCTGGGATGCTACAGCAAGGAGTAAAATGTGTCGATATGGGAAGCTTCTAATTAGTTTCAGGACCCAAGCATAGACAATAAAAAGTTTGTTTAGCCTGCAAGTGAAAATGGCTAAGGGTGAATAAGAGTACCCAGTCCTCTCTCCCAAAACCCTGATATTTTCATGTCTGTTTATGTAACTGATGGCACATAAAAATGTAGGTTACTCTTAGTCCTGAGGAAAAAGCTGTATTAGTGATGCTGAGTCCTATGAATTTGGTATATAACAGGTATAGTCTGGCTAATACTTATTACTTGCACTGTACTCCTAGGCTAAGGAAGGTGAGATGGTAGGCTGTCTCTTTGTACCCAGTAAACAAACTGATACCAAATAGTAATTGCTTCATTTTCAGTACTTATTAGACTTCCATTGGGAATAGTTGAAAAGAAAAAAAACTGCTTGAAAAGAAAAAAAACAACTGTGTTTTGTTCTGCATATTAAACATGCTAGTGTTTTATCTGGTGGTAGTCTCCCTAAACTGTTCTGTGCATAAAAACAGCAGTGCATGATTTTAATTACAAAGACTTGACAGATCTGTATGCTATCACTCTGGAGGAAAAAGTGAGGGAAGGTGGAGAGTACAGTTTCTAAAATGTCATGGCTCTTACTGTGTTAATACTGACTTGGAAGTAGAAGACTCCAGGGGATGAGTTTTACTTTCAAGCTATGCCTTTGTCTGTACTAGAACTGTTTTGCTGGAATTTTACAGTGACAGTTCTGAGAGTACAGTATACAAATGTAGCTGTATATCTGAAACTGTGTTTTGTATTACTATGATAAAGTCTTCCAACTATGAACAAAACAAGGATTGCAGGAGAGCATTCAGTATCTGAACTGATTGAGTTTCTGCTGGCACAGTCCTGCAAGCCTGAGATCGCTTTCTTCCACATGATGAGTTGTCAGTTCTGGTCCAAATACTGGTATGTGTAAGAAAACCTTCAGAGTAGCTGAATAAGCAGGCGTCATTTTGTTACAATGCTGGAGTTACAAATCTTAAAATTGAAAATACTTTTTGCTGAAAGGGCTAGACATGAACACTCTGTTCTTCAAGATTTCAGGTGACTGTCTTAAGCTTCTTCTTTGAGGTAAGAAATTGCGTCTGAATCGGAACTCTTGAACAAACTACAAGGTCTTGTCACCTTATCACTTGTTTTAGCTTTCAAAAGTTGGCATGGCACTGCCTCAGCTGTTTATGTACATGCAATCATTTACAATTAACCAGCCTTCAGGATCTGGTCTCTGTTTTCTAGCTGCAAGGTGTTAGCTTAGGACTGTCAGCTAGGAAAAATACTGTGGGATGACGAGGCTTCAGGTTCTAACATTACTAACATCTAATGCATTGCATTAAATGTGCATTTATATTTGAAAAAAAAGTGAAACATTTCACTTTTCAAATTTTCATATTTTAGTGAGACACGATTGATCCTTTGTGTGGAAAGCAATACCCACAGCCAGTCTTTGCTTCTCAGCCTGACATGGGTGCTTCTGTACCTTTTGACACAGCACTCTGGTCCTGCAGGAGTTCATTACCCAGGACTTTGTGGTCACAGACCAGCAAGGAGCTGGAAGCAGTCAGGTGGGAGCTATCTAAGCCCTTCTGGACCTCAGCAGATCTGAGTGAAGGCGGCTTTGTCTTCTTGGTGGGGGGCATTATCTGTATCTTGGATCATTTGTTTACTAATAACAGAGTGCTAATTAGTGTCTGGCTGAAACTTGTTGAAAGGTGAGTATCATTCTTGACATGGAGGGGGGATTTAGATACTACAAATTGATGCTACAAAGGACTTGGTAAGGCAGAGTGTGGAAAACACAAGCAATCTGCATCCACTATATATAGGGCACTAGTCCTAACATGCAGTCGTGAGTCAGCTGTCAGATTGCAGTGCATGAAGTCTGGCAAATGTGTGCTCATAATGCTGCCTAACTTCTGAGAGAGAAATCTAGGCATGAATCAGTGCTTTTAGGATCAGTGTTTTCACTTTGCTGGTGAGTGACTCATCTTTGGAGAGGGTCACAGTTTACAGCCTGCTCTGATAGATTGGTGTCCCCAAGCCAAAACTACCCTTGTTGCTGCTGGGAGGGATGTGTAGGGAGCTGTTTGTTTAGTCTGGGGGATGAGAAAAGCTTTTTTTTTTTTTTTTAAATCCTGACTGACATAGGTATGTGAAGGCCTGCCCCTCATGCTGCTCTGCAGGCTGTGATTATTTTTAGGAGCAGTATGAGACTGCAGAGCTGTGTGAATAAACTGAAGGGAAATACACAGCCTGTCTTCACAGCAGGATGATGCTGGGGGTTGTCATGTGGGCTCCCACAGCAATCCTGCCTATCTGAGAACAAAATAAAGGGCCAATACATAGCTGGTACCTTGCCCTCCTTTGAAGCATTAGTCAGTCTTCTTAAACCAGCTGCAAAGAAGCAAAATTGCAGTTTTGTAGACCTGCTGACAAAAGACCCACAAAGCAAATGGACTTAAGTTTCCTCCCTGCCAGTGTCCTGTTGTATTGGTGCTGGCTGTGAGAGAGCCGAGGGCCCTCTGGCTGAGTGGGTGATGCTGCCTGCCTGCTGGCCCCAGGGCTGAGTAGTCACTGATTTTATTCAGAGGCAAACCCAAAATCTAAGGAGAAAAAGTAGGCAGGGAGGCTAGACAGTACTTCCAGGCTAAATACCTGCTTGCAAACAGCTCAGGAAAGTAAGAGAGAATAATCCCTGAGCTTTGAAGATTATGGTTTCTTAGTTCCAGCTATATTTACACAGCTGCTCCACTAGAATTAAGAGCTAAAGATGACAGAATAGTTAGAAAGGAGAAGGTCAAGTGCAGTTTTTGGCTGTGGGGTGTGTGGAGGGAGAGAGGATTTGAAACTGTTGGATTTTCCTAGCATTTCAAGACACATTAAGCCCAAGGGAAATAGATACGCTTTTAGACTGCTTAATTGGTTCAAAATCTTTATTTTATACACTGTAGTTTTCCTATTGCTGAGATGAAACAATACCTCATTTAAGAAAGTCACCTAATCACAGCATTAATCTCAATTGACAAAAGAGAAAGTTAGCAGGGTTGTTGAGCCTTGTTAAATGTGCTGAGGGCTCCTGGCTGGCTCACAAGCTGCTGTATTTCAAGGTTTTCTAAAAATACCAGAATGGTAGAATTTAGGTCAAACAAAGTAAAGGTGTGAAGCCTGATACCTCAGACACTACACATAGTCCAGAGGTACCACCAACTCTGTAACTGCTTATCTTCTGTTACCAGTTTAGGAATGATAATGTAGGATGATTTCCTTTGGAGTATAACATTTTCATCCCTTTCCTGTTTCAGTGTCATGTGCCTTGAAATCTTTAATAGATTGTTTTGATATTAGAACATCAATGAATTTTCTCTGGTGTCAAAAGGGTGAGTTTATAAATGGAGAGGATCAGGAAAGAGTGTTCACCTGTTCTTCAGTGACTTGGTTAGGTAAAACCAGTCTTTTTGTAAAGCAGGCTTAATGGGATGAAGATGACTTTAAAGAGGAAAACTTTCTAAAAATATCTTCTTGTTTCTAACATTAGCTGTAGTACACTGATCTTACAATTATTGTACGCTGTTGAAACCATGGACTGCTGTTCTCTTGACACCAGTTGCATGATGACTTCTAAGATGCCTTCAAATGTTTGGAGACAATGGGTGTAAAATCTCCACAGTGTTTCTGAATACATATATTGATGTATGTTTTTAGCTGTCTTGAGATTTCCTGTGGGTCAATTTAGTTTCTAATAGAACCTTGATTCTTTGGGAAACACAATATATCAATACCTCAGCAAACACAGTTTATTCCTATTTGGTTCCTGTTATAAGGGATACAGTAAAATGGCAATCTATGGATTATTAATAGCACTGTTTCCCTTGAACTCCAGCCAATTAATTTCTATTTGAATCAGATATATATATTTATTCCATTTTTCTTGATTATACTGTATTTTTTCATAGGAGCTGAATTTTGCTAACCTTAGAAGTACTAGTCTCCCTGATTTTAATTAGCTTAGAAAATTGACTTGTACATTTAAAGTCACTGTAATTTAGCTGTAATCAGTCATGTTACACTGGAGACAAATGGGATTCATGGACTGCGCCCACACTGATGCTTTCTGACAGCTCTCCTATTGCCACATCAATACGCATCCCTCACTGTGTGCTACAGTAGCACTGGTACCAGCAGACTCTGTTTCTACATGGTTCAGCAACTGTGTTTCTGCCACTCTGTCATGGAACTGGCTTATACACAGAGTTCACTTATGTCCTGCTATTGCTGTAATCATGAAAGGAGACAGAGAAAATTATATACAAAGACTCAGCTGTACATTGCAACTTTAAAACAAATACATCAAAGAATGTAACTTAAAGTCCCAGAGGTAATGTAGGAAACTGGAAGTTTCAGATTTGCACATCCAGCCCAGCCACTGATCATTGGTTGTTTTATCCCTGAAGTTTCTTCATCTATGTGTTAAACAAAAATCTCATAGTTGCTCTTATATTTAAACTCATGCTTAAAATTGCTGTGAGATATCAGGATATTTAGAAATACAGTGAAGTGGAAAGTAATAGACTTCGACATTAATTCAGATTTTTCAATTGACTTGCAACATATTTGTGTTCAGTAGTTATGCATCAGGAAATCATACTATTTCAAAAGTAATGCATTTTAGAGTTTAAAAATACAAGTTCAACATAATGTACTGTCTCTGACTGCATGTACTTCAGCTTCACAGAAAACAAAAATATTTCCATAGTTGAAAATAATAATGTACTTAATATACATCAATGAATAAATATTCATAAACTGTATCAGTTTATGATTACCTGATTTTTGTTTGTGTCTGACCATAGCTATTAAGCAAAAGTGGTCAAAATTATTTTGTTTTATGTCTAAATTAAATGGGATGAACATATGGTCTTCCAAATCAGGCATATGAGTGTTTTCAAGTAAAGGTGATTTGCAAAGACCTTGAATTAAAATAACATTGTCTTAAAATAAGCTTATATTTGGAATAATTACAAAAATGACTGGAAATGCCTTTGAAAAAGTAGCTTCATTTTATATAGTACAGTGAGAGAAGTATATTAGTGTGATTTCAAACCTCAGGATTCAGAGGGTCTCCTGTTCTCTCAGCCTTTCTTGGCTGTAATGAATCAGTCTGCACAGGATGTGGCTGCTAACAGATGATAATGCAAAGTGAAGGGCTGGGCCATGAAAAGCCCCAGGGTGGCTCAGCGTGGTGCTGAGTTCTCACGAAGAGCTGATTGCTTTCCAAAAATAAGAACAGGAACTAGGGCAGATAATCCACGTAAAATGCACTTTCCACCCTTACCGCTTCACAGCAATTTATTATTTTCAGTATTATTGAGCTTTACATGTTGATTACACGCATAATCCATCCAGGCACCCACATCTACCTACACACACTGCTGTTGTATTCTTGCAAACCCTGTTTGTGAGAATTTCTCTGGGATCCTGTTTTGTGGGTGTAACTTGAGAATATATAAATAGATTCACGTTTTCCCATCTTTTAAACCCAAATGTGACTGCAAACATGACAACACTAGAAATATGATTATTTGAAATTATTTCCTCTGTTTTGAAACTTTCATTTTATTAGGTTAAGGTAGTCTGGGCTATTCACATTGCATGTGAACCATGCTCTTGTGGCGGCATTACCACTGCTCAGAGCTGAGGTTGTGTCAGCATTTCTTTTATAAACATAAATCCTTATTTCAGAAGCTTAATAACATAATAAGCCTTGAAATTTCATACTTGTCTGAAATTTGGCACAGAGTATTAATTTTGCCTTTTACCACATTAAATAAAAAAAATAATATATATATATTAGAGGGGAATGTAAATAAACAAAAAATAAGTTTGTGTTTTGCTGCCTCTTCTGTCTCAAAGAAGTTTTTCGTTTTGTTTATGAAATGAAATGGTTTGAACTTGCAGTTCCTAATGGAAACCTTTGAAATTTTTTTCTGAAGTTATAAGTCATAATAGTTGGCATTTGCAAATCAGGCCTACACACATCACACAAACTTGCAGAGCTCACAGTAAGAGAAATTCTCTCATCAGTGTCAGTAGAGCTATTTCTGTGCAACAACAGTTGTAAAATTGAACATGTACAGAGAACGGAAACACGAACCGGCTTTTCCTTTGTTTTTTTTAATTAATAATTTCAAGTCCTCTCCTTAACAAGTATATTTTCTTAACAGTGGTGATGGTCAAGTAAATCAAATGAAGGTTTTTCTCCTTCTTGTGGAAGAAAAATCTCATGCTTGTAAAATTTCCAGGCTGTTTTCTAAACCATAAAAAAAAAAAAAAAAAAAGGAGCAGCCTTTAGTCTCAATAGAAGTGTTGAATATTTTGATGCTTGCTCCCCCCATCCAGATAACCCTGACATTATCCTGAGGGTTACTGAGGGCATAGCTTACCAGGGTATAATATCTTCTTGCACACATGTATATTTTTTCTTAAAGGCAGAACTTATATAGAGATCCTGTCTTAATGATAGCTTTAGTCTGACCTAAATCACTCATGGCTTTTTCCTTATGGATTCACTTAAGCCTCTGCACAGGGGGTATAGTATCTGGCTGTTTGAATCTGCAATACTTCATTCTTCCTTTGCATTCATTTCATCTGCACATACATGCCTGCACAAAGCACTCTTCCTCACCAAGGAGCACTGATCTGCTCAGAAGACTAGACATACTCTTCACTCTTTCTTTGCCCAGCCAATTTTATAAAGGGTACAAAACCTCTCTAGTTGAAAAAAAAAAAAAAAAAAGCACTTTTCTTTTTCTCCTTCCTTTCAGTTCCCACTTTCAGTGGGATGGCCATAATTATCTGCTTTGTGTTGGAAAACCCTTACTTTAAGCACTTAGGGTCAAGTTTAGAGTACTCTTCCAATCAACCTGACTTCTTTCTCTTATTCACCTATGGGAAGCTTACCTCATCTATAATACCCTTGCAGAAGAAACGCTGTGTGTGTTATTATAATACAGGCACAGCAGTCAGGATTCAACTTACTTAATATTAGAGCTATAAAAATTAGGCATCCTCTTTCAATTTAGGCATCCCTAGGTCTTTTTACAATTCATGGAAAGAAACATGTTTGTCTAGGGTGTGATTCATGTTAGTTCAGCAGTGATATCTAAGGGAGGTCAGATAAACCACTCCAGGCTGTGGCTTGCTTCTCTCTCTGCTTTACAGAAAGCATAAGCTGATTAACTCAAATATAGACACCTGCCTTTTACACCAACTGTCTATATTTATATCTGAAATGATAGCCCCAGATCTCTGCCTGCTCCTCTGCTGGAAAATGCAGGTGTCTGCCATTTGAAATCTGTGTCAATCTATGGCAGCTGAGAGCCTCATGCAGTGCTTTGCCTTAGCAAACCCACCCAGTGCTTCTGGGTGTTGGTCAATGGCAACACTCTTTGTAGAAGGAAAATACAAAGACCAGTACATTAAATAATATATATTTTACAAAGTGCAGTGAAACATTTTATTTACCATGAAGACTACGTTTCACAGTTCAGATATTCTTGTTAGAGAAATTGTAAGCCAAATTACTTCCTCTTAGAGTGTTTTATGTCTCAGTAAATCTACTTGTACATGCAAAGGTAGATTTTCCATCAAATTCAGTGGGTGGGAGATAAGGTCGTACAATTGTGCAACAAAACAGTCATCTAGAAAATCATCTAGAAAAGCTTTTAGGTATTAAACTGTGTTTCTTTTGTTTTGAAAATGCAAGTAGATCCCCACCTCCTCATTGATACTGTAATTGAGTCTAGCAGTATCTACACCTGCTTCTGCATGTGTTGGGAGTTGCAATTGCTCTGGTGTGACCACAGGAAGGCTACTGGCAATCAGCCTGAAATTGTTAGAGGGTGAGAGGGATTCGCTGAAAGAAATCTTGCTAGCTGGTCTTTAGGGCTGACCCCAGCATAGAAACAAGATGTGAGTACAGCACTCTGTAAGTAGAGGAGATTATTGTTGGAGC
>VZRF01002180.1:7867-104317 GCA_013396875.1 Vireo altiloquus
CCGGCGCTGCCTGTGGCGGAGCCGCTCCCGGCCGAGCCCAACCCCTTCTCCTTCCGCGAGTTCGTCCGCTCCAAGTCCCGCGGCGGTGACGGGGCGGGCGGCGACACACAGGTAAAGGCTCTGGGCGGCAGCGCGGCCGGGCTCCGTCCCGTCCCATCCCGTCGTAGACGCCCACCTCAGCCCCGCTCTCCCCTCCGCAGGCGGCTTGGCCCGGGCCCGCCGTGCCCCCGCTGCCCGCAGTGCCCGCGGAGTCGGGGGACGAGGAGGAGGAGGATGAGGAATGGAGCGAGAGCTACCAGCCGCTGGCCGTGGAGCAGGCCCACCTCGTCAGCGCCGGTTCGTGCGCGGCCCCGCTCGGAGCTCCCCCGGGGCCGGAGCGTGTCCCAATCCGGCAGGTGAGCGCTGCCCGCCCCGCCGGCTCCTGCCCGTGCCAGGGGAGCCCCGAGCTGCGTGCTGGGTTCTTACACAACTCGCTGTCACAGCCCGCTGCCACCAAGAGCTGCTGAGGAAGAGAATTAGGGCTGGAAATGTGCTTTTCAGCATGAATCAGGTCCAGTGCCTTCTCTGTCCCACTGCCCTGCGCATGACCCGGGTGACTTCCTCGTGCTCCTGCCCCTTGTGATGCCAGGATGATTTTTTTGCCTTTGCTTTTATACCACTCTTATATACCCTTTAATATAGTTTTTTATGTATTCTTAGTGCATTTAGCTTGTGTACTTCTAATTCTTTAAGTTTGATAACTCAGCTCAGCCCCACGGCACCGTTAAACCAGGAGAGCAAACATCCTGGGAGCCCCAGACACCAAGGGCCTCTCCAGAACACATTTTGGAACCTCAGACAGGCCCAGCCAGGGGGAAGGTTCCTCACAACGAGGGCTTCACTCCAGCCTCTCACTGGGGAATCTTTGATAGATGTGCTAATTAGCAAGGCCCATAATTGTGTGCATTTCGGTGTGTGGATTTCGAAGCATTCCACCTGGACCAAGTGATGCACCCAAGGATGTTTTCATAAATACTAAAGTAAAAATCACTTTTCCCATAAACCGTGTTTTGGTTTCAATTTTATGACCAGGAAAAGGCAACACTTGAGGTCATGTTTATTTAGAACTGGCAGCATTAATTAGTCACATCTATGCTGGTGGTTCAGTGTCACATTCCTGTGCCCCACAGGGTTAGTGAAGTGATTTCCAGATGAGTAAACTGAAGGTAAAAGTAAGCTTGAATGTATTAGAAAGTGCAAGAATGTCCAGTATTAAAGCTTAATATTCTGTTATTGATCTTGGATTGTTGGTATTGTTGTGAAAATGCACCCTCAATCCTAATGAGAATTTTTTTCTTTTTTTTTTTTTTTAGCTAATAGAAGAGAATGCTATTTTGAGGAGCAAGATCAATAAGCTTCAGATTCTGTCTGAAACTCAAGCAGACAAGTGCGTGAGCCACAGTGTGGGGGGAAATAACCACGTAAGGGGTTGGCTTAGAAGAGGTTCTCACTAGAAACAGCATCCTTAAAGAAGAAAAATGTACTTGAAATCTATTTATTAAAAGATGTACAAGCAAACCTGGGGTTTTTTTTAACTGAAAAAGTCTTAGAAAGTAAGCAGCCAGCTGTCATCTGAGTGTGCTTGTATGTTCCTCACTCAGCTGTAGAGTTCCCATTAATGCTGGTGGATGTGGAACAGAGAAATCCCCTGAGCCACAGCCGAGAACTGGAGTTCTGTGGGAAGAATTCGTTTTTCTTATAACATGAAACAATGAGATTCTTGATCCTTTCCCAGAATTTCCTTCCTGAAGTATTTAATGGTACAAGTGCTTACTGCACATCTCTCGTTCTTTTTTTAAGGATGAGGAAGCTTGAGAAGAAGCTTGAGGAAAACAAAATCAAAGAAGAAAAAGAAGCACAGGATTTGGAAGCAATGGTGCAGCACGTGGAGCAGAACCTCCAGCTGATGACTGTAAGAGTTGGCTTTGGGTTTAGATCAGATGTCAGGAAGAAATTCTTCCCTGTGAGGGTGGGGAGGTTCTGCAGATCCCAGAAAGGAGCAGTGAGGAGGGAAGGAGGGAGCTGTGGTTACCTCCTAAACCATCCAGAACACGGCGTGGTGTAACACAAACTGTATCCCTCCAAGTTCTGTGCTGGAATCACTCATTCCCACATAGCTCGAGCTGCCTGGTTTATCCTCAGCACGCTGTGGTTTCAATAATCTCTGTTCTGTTGCAGAAGCGGGCTGTCAAAGCTGAGAACAGTGCTGCCAAACTGAGACAGGAAAATGCGCTGCTCCAGGTACAGAGCAGCATTCCTGAGCCTGGCTGGGGGCTGCAGGGATACATCTCAGAACTGAGCTAGCAGAAAGGATATTGTGAGATTTTTGCAGGCTCTCGGGAAAATGCTGAGTGTGTCTGGGAGTTGTGGTGTCCTGTCAGAGGCTGGGAGGGCCTGGGTGGTACCAGATTCTTCAGTGGTGCCCAGTGACAGGATGAAGAGCAATGGGCAGAAACTAAAAAGAGGAAGAACTTCTTTCCATGGAGGGTGGCAGAACCCTGGAGGAGACTGTCCAGGGAACGTGTGGAGTCTCCCTCTCTGAAGAATCCAAACACGCCTGGAATCATTCTTGAGTCACCTGCTCTAGGTGACCCTTGGCAGGGAGTTGGACTGGATATCTCCATGGCTCCCTTCCAACCCTAATGACTCTGGGAAGTCACTCCCTCCAGGCAGACTGCTGATGGGATCTAGTCACTATTATTACATTGTTTTATTGTATTCTCTATCTTTGCCTTAGTTAATTATTACATCACGCACCCATAAATTGCTGTGTGAACATATTCATTAGTTGTAGAGGATCTACTGGAGTTCTGCTGTTGTTTCACATGTTTTTTGCCCTGTTTTTGGGGTTTTTTTTTGTCCTCCCAGGCTGAGCTGAGGAATTCCAAGCTGGAGAATGAGGCACTGCGGGCGAGCCAGGCAGGATTGGCTGCGGCCAAGCAGAACGCAGAGGTGGCCCTGCAGCATCTGCTCCAGGTCACAACCAGCTCCCGAGCATCCATCAGGTGAGCTGGGCTGGGACAGCTCTCCTGACACCATCCCAGGCACTTGGCTACGGTTTGGGGTCACAAATAAATGTCCTCATTGGGTTCTTTTAGGGTTGAAACTCAGGGGTTTGTGTTGGATGTGCCAGAGAAGCTTCTCCATGTTCTTACCTGCGACGTGTTTTCCTCCAAGCGTAGGTGGTAAAAATAACTGGGAAGTGGGAGTTTCTTGAGTCTCCAGTCCTGATACATCACAGAGTGTGGCCAAACTCTCCAGAACTGCCTGGCTGCCTGTCCCCACATCTAACAGTGCCTCTCCTCCATTCCAGGCAGCTGCTCTCCGGAGCGGAATCCCTGCAGCTCGTCGCTGATCTCCTGAAATCCATAGACAGAATCTCTGAGGTATCAGAGGATGGACAGTGATTGACTCACACAACACAGAGGACTTTGTTTTCATACGGAAACCATTACTAAAAAAGTGAATTTTTGATACTTGGCCTCATTTAGACTCGCCAAACCACAGACGTGGTTTTTCCATCCCTTGCCGCGGTGCAGCCACAGCCATCGGATCTCCAAACCCCGAGCGGACCCCACAACATCCCTGCTGCTGCTGGCCTGGGCCGTGGCCCCTTCTCCCTTCGCACCCCACAAATTCCCCCCAGGTTTCGGCTGGGACTCTTGCGAGCATCCCAGGTTTTGGCTGAGGCTTTCACTGCCCTTCTGCGCTCCGGCTGTGGAGGGGGAAAGGCCTGCGGGGTGCCGGTGTCCCGGTACTGGTGTCCCGGTACTGGTGTCCCGGTGCCGCGGTGTCCCGGTGCCGCGGTGTCCCGGTGCCGGTGTCCGTGTCCCTGTGCCGGTGCCGCGGTCCCGGTGTCCCTGTCCCGGTGTCCCTGTCCCGGTGTCCCTGTGCCGCGGTGTCCCTGTCGCGGTGCCGCGGTGTCCCTGTCCCGGTGTCCCTGTGCCAGTGTCCCGGTCCCGATGCCGCGGTGTCCCTGTTCCGGTGTCCCTGTCCCGGTGTCCCTCTCCCTGTCCCGGTGCCGCTCCAGGCTCAGCCCGCGCCGCTCTCAGCGGGACCCGGGAACGCCCCCGAGCCGTGCGCGTGCGCCGAGCCGCGCTCGGATTGGCTGCGCAGCGTCACGCGCCGGGGTCAGCTGATCCACCGCGCAGCAGCGATTGGCTGGAGGCGGGGGCGGGGTCAGCGCAGCCCCGGGAGCGGCGGTGCCGCCATGTCCCGCGGGCCGGGCCGGGCCAGGCCGCTCCGCTCCCCCGATGGCCTCGACCTGGACGCGGAGCGGGAGAAGATTCGCCGGGAGATCGAGCAGCTGGAGCGCAGCCTACGGCCCGGCGGGGCAGACATCCAGCTGGCTCTGTCCGACGCCAGCCTCAGCTCCGGTACGGGTTCGGGAGGGCTCGGGGCGCTCCCCAGGCAGCCACCGGCACCTCGCACGTTCCCTTTGCACACCACAGATATCGCCAGCAGTGAAATCGCGATGCACCAGCGATCATCGCAAACTGCCCTGCGAGCTGCACCATCCCGCAGCCCTCCTGCGCCTCCTAAAGTTCATTTCCCCGAGCGCAGAGCAATCGGTGACGATTGGAGAGCTCTGCCCGGAGCTTCACCGCCTGCGTTTGGATCGTAGCGCTCTGTGTCACTCGTGCCACTCGTCTGTGCCACAGCCCAGTACTGCTGCTGGTGCAAAGTTTATGTTTCCCCTGGCTCGGGATGTTCGCTTCTCCTGTGCAGGGCCAGGCTGCAGCTTGGTTGTCACTGTAGTTATCCAGAGCTGCTCTTCTTTTCAGTCTCCAGAACAACAACAACAAAAATGCATAAGTGGAGTGTAGCTAAATACACTTTTTTCCCACTGATGGTCACGTCTGAGATCTCTCTGGTGCTTTTTCTTATGTGTTTTAATTGAAAATATTCGTTTTTAAAGCTTTCCTTTTATCCCGCTACAATCAGCATTTTTGTGTTTTGTTTGTCTAACAGATGATGAGGATGAAGATGCTGATGATGAAGATTCTCATGCTGAAATGGTAACTGTTTTCTCTTTATGTTTCCTGCTGTCTATAGAAGGGAGCAGGAGGAAGGGAATCCTCCCCCTGCTCTGGGCAAGTCCAGAGCTTCCCTAGCTCTGTGCTCACTGAGGCCTGGAGTTTGAGTATTCCTGCCCAGGACTTTGTTATTCAGTGTCAGAGATTTCTTCCTGTGCCAAGTGCCAGGGTCAGAGGCCTTCCTGCTCTGGTGCTGCTGCTCTGTGTCCCTGCAAACCCCACAGGCTGTGATCACACAGCAGGTTCAGCTAAAGGAACTGCTGAGTTACAGAACTGATTGTTGCAGCTTTTAAAACAACTCTTTCTCTCTCTTCTCTCCTTCAATTTGTCTCAAGGAGGTGGAAATAGAAGAAGACAGCAGTGATGATGATGATGATGATATTGAAAGCCTGCCACAGGATCCAGAAACCTGCCTGCAGATGAACCATGTGTACCAGGAAGTTATCAAGGAAAAGATAGAGGAAGTGGAGCTGCTCATTGCACAAAACAGAGAACAGCAAGTGAGCAAAGCAGGAGTGAAATGTTCATTTCTGTGCTTTTCTGGGTTGCCATTTCCCCCCCTCAAGCCCAAGACTAATGTGGTTTATTTGGCTGACATTTCAATGCTTTCTTACAACCAAAAATGGATATTTTACATGTTACATTTGAGCTTGCTGTGGCAAGTTAGTGTTTTATTAATCTTTTTAATCATCTGCTCTGTACAAACTCAGGAAGTTCCAAATCCTGCCTTTAACTCTTGCTGCAGATTTGGACTCTGTCTGGAGTGTTTGTAGTGGCTCAGCCACTGCTCTCTGAAATCAGGAATTCAGATGCCATTCAATTCATTCTTGTATTGCAGAAGGAAATCACGTGTGAGCTCGATGGTTCCAAAACAGCAAAGGCAGGAGATGGCAGAAATCTACCAGCAAATGTGTTTTTGGGCCATTTTATGAAGCCATACTTTAAGGATAAAACAACAGGAATTGTGAGTAAATATGAGCAGCTTCCAGGCTGATGTGTCTTCAGTGATGGATGTACATTGTAATGTGTTTCAACTGTTCTAATTCCAGTTGTTTAACTGAATGTCACTCCTCAGCCTGAAACCTTTTTCTTCTCACTTGTCACTCACTCTCTTTTGGAAATGTTTGTTCAGCCCTGTGAGTTCTGAGGAGTGGAATTGCAGCCACCAGGGGCTTGAATGTTCTTGGTTTTAATTTGTCTTCATCTCCATGATCTGATTCCATGCTGCTGTTTAAAGCACTCACTGAAATCTGATTGTGAAACTGAGTTTTTTCAGTTTCTGAGATGTTCTGTATTTTTTTTTTATATTTTCTGGGGCAATTGTTAGTACTTTTTTTCATGTGTTTTTAAAAGGTCATCAGTAAAAGGAGATCTTTTTGTGGTAGCCAAGATGTCAACTGTCACTATCTATATATTAATATATTCAAGCAATGAGTGGTAATATTTTCATTTAAACAATGTATCTGTGAGCTCTTGCTAACAAAGGTAACACTGTGAGTTTGCACAAATTTGAGTTTCCAGTCATTTTTGTAGTACTTCATGCTGGAGTTTTAAGAAGGAACAGTAATTTTGTGTGACTTTCCATTGTATCTAAGCCTTCTAATCCTCACCAGGGCCCTCCTTCCAATGAAGATGCCAAGGAAAAGGCAGCTCAGGGCATAAAATCCTTTGAACAGCTGCGTTCAGCCAAGTGTAAGTCTGTGTGCTGTTCAATGTCTTAGAAGAGCTATAAAATGTATATTTTCATACAACAAATGTATAGATTCATGCCCAGATGAGAGAAGCTCAAGGCACACCTGCAGCTCCAGCTGCTGACAGGGTGATTCCTTTGCTGGCATCTCTTTGGAGATAAAACTGAGCCAGAGGCTGTGCCCTGCCCAAGTCTGGCACCATGTTGGTGATTTCTGCAGGGAGCTCTCCCTGCAGAGAGCTGGAGGCCATTCCCAGGGCTGTTGGGAGCAGTGGGTGTCTGCTGGCAGTGGTTTTGCTCTGATCTCTGGCTGCTCCTCTGTTTCATTTAGGGAAATCCAGAGAGAAGATGCTGCTGCAGAAATCAGTGGTGAGCGATCGCCTGCAGCGCCTGCTCCAGCCAAAGCTGCTCAAGTGAGTGCTGCCCCAAAATCCTCTCTTCTCCTGCTGAAAACTTTTAATGGGAAAGGGGGGAGAGGTAGATGAGGAGATTCCACCTTCCTCCAGCAAGTTTCTGTGTTAATTGTTTGTGTTTGTGGGGTTTTATATCTGTCTGTTTCTTTCCATTGGCACTGTGGTGTAGCTTAAAATAGTTTGCAGGGCTTGAAGCTGAAATTGTGATGTGTGGTGAAGCCTAGTGGTGTGTCCAGCCAGGGATTTCTGTGCTGGAGCTGCCACAGTCTCTACTGCTGTTGCAGCAGCCTTTGGTTCACTCTGTAAACACCAAAATGGTTTCTCTGAGACCTTTTCTGGGTCAGTGATTTCATTGAAGGGGCAAAAACAGGACAGTGAGTGTGCCTTGAGGGAAAAGCTGGGAGAAGAGTTTTGTGTGGAAATAAACTTGAAGGGAAGAATGATACTGATGGGAAACTGTCTCTGCTGTACATCTTTGGATGCTCTTGACTTCATTCCCTACTAAGTCATGCTAAAAATGTCTTTGAACAGGATGAGTTATTGGAATCAGAAGCTGGAGAAAGTCAAGACTGAAATGGAGAAACAGATCTTGGAAAAGCAGATCAAAGAGTTGGAGCAGGAAATAGAAGCAATTAAGTAAGAAGCTTCTCTATGTTCTTGATGAAAAATATCTCAGAGTTGAGCTCTGAAAGTTCCCCCTTTGCACTTCTAGATGTGACATTTGGAGAAATGATTTTTTTGTGTTGGCTTGTAAAAAATTAAGTTGTGTTGAGGCTCTGCAGCTCTCTCATCTCCACAGTTCTTTGCTAAGACATGTTTGGGCCTCGATACACAAAGTGTAGTGTCTGTACCCAGCAGAGAGATGCTGCTTTAAGTGGTTCTTACTTTAGTAACAGAGCAGCAGAGAGCTCTGACATTTTTCATACTTTTGAGCTTTTGCTCATGAGCGGATCTAGAGGAACCTATTTGGGTATGGCATTAATTGTTTCTCCTGCTAATCCAAGTGTTCAGTTCTTGTGAAAGTCAGGAACAGGTGGGAGGAATGAGATGAGGCAGGATCAAGAAGACAAAATGTTTAATTAACCATTTAATATGATTCTTTCTTTCTCTTTGTACCTTTTGCTTTAGCCAACTCCCAGAAAAAGACTTAATAGGAAACAGGTTTGATGAGCATGACTGGGACAAAATTTCAAACATCCATGTGAGTTGGGGGATCATCTGTTCTGCTGCTTCTGATATCTGTGTCCTTCCTCTTGAGAATCACCTGCCCTGCCTTGCATCCACTGTTTCCATCTTGCATTTCTCCAAGCTGGCTGTTAAGTCAACTTGTTAAATTCGGTGATTTAATTCTGGAAAACTTGGCACTAGGACATACCTGGAATGCAAACCACTGATTTTCCTGTTCATCCAGGTTTCTTGATCCCAGCTCTGAGCCTAAACATATTTTTGTTGTTTCTCTTAGTTTGATGGACAACGTAGCTCAGAAGAACTGAGGAAGTTTTGGCAAAACTGGGAGCATCCAAGCATCAACAAAGAGGAATGGAGTGAGGAGGAAATAGAGAGGCTGAAGGAAATAGCTGCCACACACAACTACCTGGACTGGCAGACCATTGCCCAGGAGCTGGGGGTAAGGCCTGAGGTGACAATTGGGTTCATTCTGGCTTTGCTTTGCCTCTTGTCAGGTTTAAAAAACAATATTAATGCTAACTCACTGTTCATTAATGCTTTTTTAGAAGTATCCAAGAAGTACCAAAAAGGTTTGGTGCTTTAGCTCTTCCCTCTTGCTTTTTGTGCTCATAAATAACCAATTACCTTCTTCTCTCTGTTTTCCTTGTATTAAGACAAACAGGACACCTTTCCAGTGCTTGCAGAAGTACCAAATCTATAACAAAGATTTAAAAAGGAAAGAATGGACCAAGAGTGAGGATCAGATGCTTTTAGAGCTTGTTCAAGAGATGAGAGTGGGAAGCCATATCCCATACAAGAAAAGTAAGTAACAAACCTTCAGTTCACCTGGAATTTTTCCCTCTCCCATTCTCTTTTCCTTGGTGGAAGCTGTGATCTCTGCCTTTCCTGTACCTATCTGGAAGTTCCATTATACCAGTAAGAACTTCATATCTCTTGGAACCTTTATCCATCTTGGAAATTTGGCTGAAACTGGCTGAGCACCATTGTTTTAAGAGATTAAAGTGCTGCTTATGGCAGTCACTGCTTGCAACTGTTGTCCAAATAAAGGAAGAAATATTAATTACAAGTGAGTTAAATAAACCTTTTAATTTTGCTTTTAGTTGCCTATTTCATGGAAGGAAGAGATTCTGCTCAGCTGATTTACCGCTGGAGGAAGAGTGTGGACCCCAGCTTGAAGAAAGGACCCTGGACACCAGAGGAAGATGATGTAAGCTCCATTCTCTGCACCTGGAATTGCAGGGTGGGAATGTTAGGCTGCTGAGGTGTGGCATGGCTCTGTACTTGAGCTTTAGCAGTGGCATACAGGAGAGTAAAACAGACCAAGGTGGGAACTTTACAGCTCAAGAGGGCTTAGAAGCTCCTAAACAGTTTTTTGTCAGAGATTTGCACAGGAAACAAATAGAACTGCTGCTGTCTCAGGCCTGCTAGGATTGATACTGGTGAGGATTTCAGATCAGATTGTTTTGTCTGATGCACACAGATGCTGATGGCAGCAATTAACAAGTACGGGGCGAAGGATTGGTACAAAATCCGGGAGGATGTTCCGGGCAGGAGCGACGCCCAGTGCCGGGAGCGGTGAGTTCAGGGCAGGTACCAACCCTTCAGGAAAAGGAGAGCTCTGGTTAGGAATGCTGCTTTTGTTCAGCCTTGGAGTGCAGTACTGATGTGATTTTTACAAGTAGGATTTAAATGTTCCTGACTGTAAATGTTTTCGTTTTGAAGGTACTTGAAAGCATTGCACTGGGATGTAAAGAAAGGCAAGTGGAGCTTGGAGGAAGAGGAGCAGCTGATTGAACTGGTTCAAAAGCATGGCCTGGGTAGGTGTTTGTGTGCCTTAATCTATAGAAGTTTAGAGGTGTCATTGAGGTTTTCTACTCTTCCATTGTAAGCCCTGCAGGCTCTGCTTTGTACTGATGATTGCAGCTTCTTTGTGTTGTGGGTATGTTGTATTAAGGATTTGAGATCCATTCATGCAGTAACTCTGTCTCTTATCCATGGAAATGTATAATATGTGTGTGATGGCTGCACTGAAAGGCCTGATGCTCAGTTTGTGGCACAAATAATAATGTTCTGCATCCTCTGCATCCTTTTCAGGTCACTGGAGTAAAATAGCTTCTGAGTTGCCACATCGGACTGGCTCCCAATGCCTGAGCAAGTGGAATATCATGATTGGCTGTAAGGTATTGTGGAAATCCTGCTGTGTCACAGTCCTGTCTCTTCACTTAAGTTTCCCTAGCCTAAAAGTGGAATCTTGTGAAATCAATTAAAAAATTGACAATGATTTCACACGATCAAGGTTTAATTTTTTGATGTGTAAAGCAGCCTTTGTTCTGAAGGGCTGAAGTTAGTTTGCTATATATTTGTATATTATCCAGAGTTCTTTACTGCCTTGAAATGCCTGCAGGGATGGGATATATGTAGGTTTTCATGTCTGTACCTCGTGAATTGCCAGTTTTGGTCCCAGTAACTTGAGAAATTCTGGCTGCTTAAGACCATATAGAAGATGGTCTTATTTCCAAAATCTTGTTTCCACTGGAAAAGGAAACTTAATGATCTGAGAGAGCTGCAAGCCAGGGGTGTGAGCATTGACTAAAACTTGTCTGTGCTTGTTTTGATCGAGAAGAAAAGATTTGGGCCAAGAAAACGACGCCACACTGAGGAGAGCTCCAGCACTTCAGAGAGCAGCAGTGAGGAGGACACGGAGCTGGACTTGACAGACAGCTCAGAGGAGGAGGTGACCATCACCAGAAGAAGGAGAGAGTTTTCAATCCCCAGCATTGACTTGTGGATCCCAACAGTGCCAGACACGCAGGAGGCAACCAGAGAGAGACACCAAATCCAATCCCTCCTCTCTGCTGCGAGGGCTGGCGCAGGGAGCAGCTGCAGTGACCTTCCAGGGACAGCCTATGATGGAGACAAAGCTGCTGATAAATTCTCTGAGCTGAACACCCTGCTGAGGGGCATTGCAAAGCCCCATTCCACAGATGTGGTGGTGAAGAATGCAGCAGAAGTGGTGGCCAAGGTGAGCTGGGATGGGAGCTTGGATCAGAAGTTAGAAGGGAAGTGCAGCTGCTGCAGGATGGGATGAGCAGATAAAATCTTGCTGTTCATTCCCTTGTACTCCTGAATCAAAACATGTGAAGATAATCACCCAGTAAATTCTGATTTTTGGGTTTTGGTAGATTACTCACACAAAAGCTTTTATGAAATAGGCGTTTGGTGTTGTGGTGTTGCACAAGGATTAAAAGTAAAGGTGTTCAGGGTTGATTTCATTTAATAAGATACCTTCAACAGCAGGAATGTTGAAAACTTGTACCTGCTGTGCATATCCAGTGCAAGTAATTTTCTGTGAGTTATTTTCTCTTCTGTCTTCTCTCATGTGCTTTCATCTTCAGGCTTCCCAGTGTGGAAAACAAGTGCTGTGGGTCAGCCTGGAGGAAATGAGAGCAATATTAAAGAAAAACACGAGCTTCCAGAGGAAACTTGTGAGTGCCTCTTGTGTCTTGTTAGCTCTTGTGATGTGAGCACTGCTAGGCTGTGCTTAGTAGGAATTTTTTTTGATACAATCATAGGTCCTACAGTGTAATCCCAAGAGGAAAAGCTCACAGTTGTTTATCCTAACTGCCCTGTGAATGGTTTGTCCTGACAGAACCTTCCTAATGGGAACTCTTTAATTGTGTTTTTTTCATGCACTGCACCTCAAGATGCTAAAACCTCCTGGGCGCCGTTTAGCCAAAGGCCCTGGAGCTGGTGCAGCTGCTGGCCAGGAGGTGCAGGGGGTGAGGGAGCTGCTGGAGAGAGCTCAGCACCTGAGCAAGGAGCACTGGAGGAGGCTGAGCCTGGACAGGAAGCTGATGCTGGCAGTGACCCCCTGGGTGGGCAATGTGCTGCTGCCCCGCACCTTGCAGGCTGGCAGGATGGCTTTTCACCACACAAAAGGTATTGGGGACCTCTCCCACCTCTGTCCCTGCTTTCTGATGTCTTCAAGTGAATTCCCAGCTGATTGTGATGTTGGATTTCTTTCTAGCTGCTGCTATTCAAGAGAAGGTGAAGTCAATCAGTCTCACCAGCACTCCCCTGTTTGCACTGCTCATTCGGGTAAGTTTTACTGTCTTAATAGCATTGCCTGCTTTCAAAACAGTGCTGGTCTTTATTTTCCACTATTTGAGGCTTAAATAATCTTTGTTTCTTAAACAAATAATCTAATTACCTAGATTAATTAATCTGCCCTCATGTCTTGCATATGAAGTTTCTTAAATAAATCCTGCATCCAAAATCTGATCCTGCCAAGGCTTTTTCTGTAAGTGTAAAAATGCCCCCAGAATCTTGCACGTGAAGCTTGTCCCATTTATCTTTGTTTTGTCCCTGATCCCAGCAAACCATTTTTGTTCTCAAACAAATTAATGAAGCTCTCACCTTGTAGCTCTTCCAGATTGATACCAAAGGCTGTATGAAGATTATCAAGGAGAGGAAGCAGAAAGAGTTAGAGCTGCTTAAGGCTAACACAAGGAGTCCTCAGCAGGTATGGTGTTATCAAGCATTTCTCACTCAAGTCTTAACTAAAATAAGCACTTTAATTGTGTGGCCACGCAGTTTGTGTGTGTGTTAGCAGTTTGTTTTGGTTCAGAGGCAGAATCAATGCTGGCTGTATGGCCATTTGTTTGGGAGTTGGCAGATGTTGATTCACATCTGTGCTGTTTTAATCATCTTTAGATTTATCAGAAGTATAATTTAATATAATTTTCTTACAGGCTTCCCAAAATACGGAGACTTCTTCAGGTACTCACCAGAACATTTATTTTTATGATGTGCAAGAACTTTCACATAATTCATCCCTGTTACATTAACGCCCAGTTTAACTGAAGGAGAACTTTGGGGACAAACCTTCATTGTCATGCTCATTTTTGCTACTCTTGGATCTTTAAACATGTTCCCCTTTGGTAAGGACTGGAAAAAACACTGGAGGGCTGGGGGACCAGTGGCACTGGACCAGTTCAGTGGGGTGTTGAGGTGCATTCCTATCCCATCTCTGATTTCTGGGGGCAGTTACCACTTGTTCAGTTGTCAGGACATGGCTTGATTAAATCAGGGCTGTAGTGTTGTAGGAATTCTCACAAACAGGAATTTTTCCACATCCCTTGATGCTTAACAGCTGAGGAATGGCTTTTAAAAATACTGTTCATTCACTGTCATTTTATTTCCTCTCCTCTGCAGGCAACTCACCCCAGTCTTGTTCTCAGAGGAATTCCCAACAGGGCAAACAAAGCAATGCTGTCAGGAAAGCTCTTGCCTCGAGAGCAAGGGGCACTTCCAGCAGTGCCTTGGAGAGCTGTGCAGCCATACAGGGAACTCCCCAAACCCAGGGGCAAAGGCACAAGCCTAAAACTGTCTCGGAATTGCTGCGAGAGAAGCGTTTAAGGGAGTGCCAGGCCAAGAAGGCCATGCAGAGGACAGTGCTGGTTGCCCCACAGGTGCTGGTTTCAGGGCCTTTGATAATCCAGCACCCAGCACAGCAAATCATCACCTCTGCACAAGCAGGGAGCAAACCTGCAGCAGCTGCTGGTACAGATAGCCAAGTACAAGGTTCAGCAGTGCCCACGAGGACTTGTGCTGCAGGTTCTGCTTCTGCTCTTGTGCCTGAAAACCATTCCTCAGCAGTGCCAGAAACTGGGGAAAGCCCTGGTGGCTCTCAAGGGACAGATCTGCAGTCAAGTAAGGAGCTTAAAGAGCAAGCTCTGGAAAGCAGCCCTGAAGGAAGGAGTTCTCCAGGCGTGAATCCAGCTGCAGCAGAGAAGGCCTCACACCAGGGAGGGCTAAATGGTCAGGTCACAGCCAGTAGCTCAGCTTCAGTAGTGTTGCAAAAGCAGGCTTTTGTGCCACACCAGATCACAGTGGTGCCCCTTGGCCTGGAGTCTGGCACCAACAAACTGTCCCTTTCCACTCCAGTCACCCGTGAGCTGAAGAGTAATGGGCCACAGCAGAGGTCAGTCAGCCTGCTGCCTGCTTTTGTCACTCCACAAGCTCATTCTCCTGTGATTCCCAACAGCATCCTGCCCTTCAGGTGGGTTGTCACCCCCCAGGGTCTGCTCCACAGTGCTGTGCAGGCTGTGGTGGGTGTTCCCCAGGGAATGCAGGCTGCTGCTGGGAGAAGTCAGTGTCAGACAGCTGTGACTTCCAATGGCAATGCTTCTGGTTTGGGAGGGACTCCTGTACCAGCTGGAGCAAACCCACCTCGGCCCAGCAGTGCAGAGACCAAAGGGCCAAGTTCCCAGCTGGCAGGAGTTCCTGTGGGAAAGGATGACGAGTGCACAATTCTCTGCACTGTGAGCTCAGTGAGTCCTGCATTGTGAACATCCAGTGCTGTAACCCCTGCATGTTCAGAGGGCTCCTCCAAGGCTCCAGACTCCTCTGCAGCTCCAGCTGCTCCTCCAGCTGACAGCCCAGCCCCATGTGCTGTGCTGCTGCCCCAAACACAGTCCCCTGCCAGCACTCAGGGCTCTGATTTCCAGCCTGTGCCCAGTCTCACCAGCTTGGGAAAGAGCAGTGACTCAGTCACAACAAACGGAACATCCTCCAATCCAGACAGCATCAAGAAAGGGGTTGTGCTCCAGCCACGAGCTGCAGCTCCTCACAACAACATCCCAGGGAACTCGGATTGCTCTGGTGCCCAGGCACTGAAGAACAGACCCATTGCCTCCAAACCACCCAGTGCTGATGTCCCAAGGAACTCCCAGGATTGCTCTGGTGCCCAGGCACTGAAGAACAGACCCATTGCCTCCAAACCACTGAGTGCTGATGTCCCAAGAAACTCCCAGGATTTCTCTGGTGCCCAGGCACTGAAGAACAGACCCATTGCCTCCAAACCACCCAGTGCTGATGTCCCAAGGAACTCCCAGGATTGCTCTGGTGCCCAGGCACTGAAGAACAGACCCATTGCCCCTAAACCACCCAGTGCTGACGTCCCTCCCCAGCCAAGCACTTCCAGTGCAGCGAAGAATCTCCTTGACTTCAGCCTGATCTCCCTGGAGGACGAGGGGGTGGTGAAGGAGTGGCTGAGTGGGAAACATGGGGTCCAGGTGCCATCACTGCAGGCCAGGCTGCCTTATTTGCCACCTTTTCTCTGCAACATAAAAACTTTGTCGAAGCTCCTTTTGCAGAAAGCAGCTCTGGAACAGCAGGCAGCCTCTCTCCTGCCCTCTGAGACCAGGGGGCATGGTGGGGGCACTGGGGATGTTTTCCATGCTATTGGAGAACTGGTGCAGCAGAAACTGGGTGATAACCCTGCTTACCTCCTGCTGAAAGCCAGATTCCTGGCAGCCTTCACACTCCCAGCTGTCCTGGCAACTCTGCCTCCTCCCAAAGTGACAACAACTCTGTCAGCCAGCTGGAAGCAGTATGAGGAGAGTGATGACGAGGAGTGGCAGAGTGAGAAAGAAGTGTCTGAGGAAGAGAGTTGTGGGAATGAATTAACAGGAGTACGGGAGGATTGGAGACTTGGGGATGCTGATTTACTAAATCAGGTAAAACAGATTCCAGGGGCTAAAAGCAGGAAGTTACTGCCGGATAAATATTGCACTGGAATCCAGGGGAAATCTCCACTGTTCTTAAGTGTAGCAGAAATGTGGTCCTTTTGAATAACCACAGTTTCACAGCTGGTGGAAGGAAAAGCTCTGCAGCTCACCTGGGAGGGTAAAAGCCCATGGTTTATGTAGCACCTTAAACTTGCCATGACAGTTCCCAGAAATGGGTATCAAAGCTCCCTTCCCCTTTCAGTTTATAATCTGCTGCCCTGACTCTTGCGTTTTTGAAATCAGGCCTTTATTCTCACTCTGAAAACTGTGATATTTTGTGCTTTCTCTGACATGGGAATGTTGTCCCATGCTTCATTTTGAAGGTAAATGAAAGATTATTTCAGAAATCTTGCCAAGCTCCCTAAACTAAAAAGGTGGCTGAGGGGGTTATTTGCAATTCTCATGGTGTTGATCATCTCTCCTGCTTCTGTTGCAGGGCATGAGGGCTGAAGAGAGCACTGCTCAGTTTGCCTTGGGCTCCTGCACTTATGGGGCTGATGCTGGAGCTCCTCAAATCAGGAGAAGTGCCCGCCTGAGAAAGAGGAGGAGGAGGATATGAGAAGGAAATGTGTGAGTAGCTCCTCAGTGGTTTGTACTTCTTGCTGAGAAGCTGAGCCCCATTCGTGTGTGGTTCAGCTCAGACAATGATTCATGACCCCAGGAAAGGACTGAAATGATCTCTGCTCTTGTTCCCTGAAGAGTTCTACACTCACCATCAATCACAGCCCAAGGCTGATAATATTTTGGGGAGAAAGTTGATGCCTCTATGATAAAATTATATCTAAAACTCATGAAATTCAAACATTTGGCAGCCTTTTAGATCATGCCCTGCCTACTTAGTATGCACCTAGTTGGTACCACTCTACAGGCTTGGCAGTAGAGGGTTTTTTTTAATACTTTATCTTTGAACAACTTTGTGGGATTTGGGGTTTATTTCCCCAAATATTATTTTTATTTGGCTTCATTTCATTGTAACAGGGCAGCTTCTGTAGGGTACAAATGGGTGATGTCCTAATTAACATCTGCTGAGGCTTTTGGTGCACTGGGTGGAACATCAACATTGTTTGATTCACATGGTTGTCAGATGAGACTGGTTGGGTTTTTTTTTTTCCCTTGGAAATGAATTTTAGAAACTCCAAAAGGGCAACTTCCTTATAAAAGTGCTGTGACTGATGGGAGCTGTTTGTGCTTTGTTCCAGGGGTCACTGGGATGAGCTCTGCCTTCCTGCGTGGCAGGAGGAGATAATCTTTGCACTGGTCACTTTTAGCACTTCAACACTGGATGGACCTGGGGGAAATGCTGGATTGATTTTCCCATCCCTCAACAAAATCTGCATCTGTAAGCAAGGTGCAGAAATGAAGGAAACTGGCTGGAGGGAAATTTTTTGGCCACAGACTTCAGCTTTTTCAAACTCACGCCTGCCATAGATGCTGGGGGGGAACATTGCTGGAAATCTGGGGAAACAAGCAATGGTTGTTATTTATTTCCTTCTTGTGTTAGCCCCTATTTATGTGAATGTTTATCCATGTTCAGAATATGTAAATTGGGTGGTTTTTAGTGCTGTGACAGTGGCTTTGCTTGAGAACTGAATACTGTGGAATAAGCAGCAGATTAATTTTGTATCAAAATGAGTCTTAAGTATTTGTTGAAATACAGATGTTTTATTTTTCTCACTTAAAAATTACTGATGTATTCTGTGTGGGTTTTTTTCCTGGTAAATAGTGCTTTTAATAATGTGTGTATGAGAGTGATTGCTAATGAGAAAAATGAAGTTTTCAGGCTGCATGAAAACCAGGGAGAACGTGGGGAATGAATATTCATGTGCCTAAAACTGCAGGATTGAATTAGGATTCTTTCCTGATTCTTCCACAGCCTGCCCTATACAGACATCACAAATCACTTTAAAAAAACTTGTTTCTTCATTTATAACCCAGCAATTTCTGTCTCACAGAGAGGTGCAAGGTTAGCTGAGGCAAAGCTGATGAAATCTAGAGGGAAAGTGCTGTGAAAGCTTCATTCCACTGCACTGACTGAACTTCCCTGCGTTCAGTGGGGAGTTGTGTTGGGAGTTTCAGCTTTTCCATGAGGGCTCTTCAGGCAGAGCTGGGGGCAGAGGGTCACTGGGTGCCACTGTGGGTATAATTTGGTGTCAAGACATTAAGGAGCAATAGGAATGATTGTGGAATGGCTTTCCTCTTGCACTCTGTTTGCCATAAACCAGTGCAGATAGCATTTTTCCAGGAAATTCAGCTGTGGCAGGAGCTGCTGCACAATTGTGGGTGCTGTGCCCAGGCTGTTACAGTGAGGCACTGGTGGGAAAGGTGAGCTGTGCTCTAAATGATTGTTGGCCTTTGCAAATGCTGCTCAAAAGATGCCCTTGTTTGCGGAAAAACTATAAGTAGCAGCTGTCTTTGTCCTTTTTCAGGATTAAATTGATTTGTCACTAGAATAAAACCTCACAAGCCTAATTGGTCAATTAACAGACACTCTGATTACTTCAGCAAGGGCACAGCTGACACAGGTTCTGCATCTTTTTTTAGTGTAAAGCTGATTTAATGACAAGAAACAGAGGCTGAAAGAATCCCTGAGCATCTCTGCCCCACTCCTAATGATAATGTGGAAAAACTCTTGATAAACTTAGAAAGCAGAACAAAGAGTGGAGTGGGAAGCTAATGGGAACATGTGTCATGCTGCCATGGCATCAGAGCCTCTGTGCTCTCCAGGCTTTTTTAAAACACACCCTGAGTGAGTTCTGGGTTCAGCTCCAGGGCTGTGGGAAGGTGGGGAGGCAGGCACAGGTCTCCTGGTGATACTCAGAATCATCACAGTGCTGCTTGCTGGGCTGCTCCTTTAATTGCTGCCAGGACCACAGCCTGTCATTTAGGAATCATGGCTTGTGTTCCTTGCTTTGCCGAGACTTGACTCCCTTTCCCTCAAAACACTGAGTTGCCATAATTATACTGGAAGCTTGAGGACATCCAAAATTAGAGGCATCAATATAGAAATCATCCTCTTCAGCTGAACTCTAAACCGAGAGCGAGTTCTTGCTGCCACTTGTTTTCCTGGATAAAGATGTTAACAGCTGGAAAGCCTTTGAAGGACCTCTTTCTTCTAATTTTGTGGCTTGTTTTGTCCCCTGAAGGCAGCTGCACACACCTATGGCTGTGACTTTCATTTTTTTCTGTCTTCCTGACCACTGCACAAGGAAACTTTCTGGACCCCAGCAGGTACTTCAGTGGGACAGATTAGAAAACAAAACCAGAATTAACCTAAAATCAGTGCCAATGTGTTGCTGCTGACGCACGATGCCATTACCATCAGTCTCCTCCCCTGTCACCCATTCTGGCTTCCCCTTTTTTTATTTATCTCTCTTTTTCTTTTCCTTCCCTTTCCCGTCTCAGGGTATAGCTGAGTAGTTTCCCCAGTTTTCGCAAACCAGTTTTGTTCCTGGAATCATCTTTTCTCCAGTCAAAATATAGAGGGAGGCTGCACCCAAGACAGATTTTCTCAGAGACAGGACACAGGAGGAGAATCAAGGAAGGTTTTGTGACTGCAGAGGTGCAGGTTGGTGATACAGAATGGCTGATATTAACAGGAAAAAAAAGTTTATTTTACATCTCTGTGTCAGCTCTTGTGGGTGTCAGATTTGGTGTCTGTGTGGTCAGACAGAACACAGGAACTGAAATGCTGGGAGGTGGAGAAGGAAGAGTGAAATGCTTGTGAAGCAGAGGCAACAGCTGGTTAGGATACTTCTGCATTCTCAGTCTGAACATCCTTGGTTTCACCACCACTGCTCTGAGAGGCTCAGGGTCTGCTCCTTTGTTTTCTGGTTGTTTTTTCTCCAGACAGGACAAGGCCGCTCACTGATTCCCCTCACCGCTGACATGCTGGAGGAGGATAACGATGAGATCTGTTGGAATAACCTGGAGAACTTCCGTGTGAAGCTGATCTCTGTGATTGACCCTTCCCGGATCACCCCTTACCTGCGCCAGTGCAAAGTGCTCAGCCTGGACGATGAGGAGCAGGTTCTCAACGACCCCAGCCTGGTCATGCGCAAACGGAAGGCAGGTGGGAGCACTTCAAATACTTCTGTGTAGTTTCTAGGCTGTTGGTTTGGGGTTTTCTGGGGAGTTAGACATTGGAAGGACTGCCCAGGGATGTGGTGGTGTCACCCTGCCTGGAGGTGTTTAAACAAAGTCTGGACGTGGCACTCGGTGCCATGGTCTACACGAGGTGTTTCCTTCATAGGATGGACTCAATGATCCCAGAAGTCTCTTCCAACCTAATTGATTCTGTGATTGGATCCCAGGGACTTTTATATGTGGAGGAAGTGAAGTCATTTTTTGCTATGTTATAAATAATTAAAGAGAGCAGTAACTGAACAGAATATCCTGTTGCCATTATTTCCAGGTGTTCTCCTGGACATTCTTCAGCGAACGGGACACAAGGGCTTTGAGGCATTTATGGAGAGTCTTGAGCTTTATTATCCCCAGCTGTATAAGAAAATAACTGGCAAAGAGCCCAGCAGGGTTTTCTCTATGATTATAGGTAATGTTTGTGTTGTCAAGAACAGCTTCTCCTTTGGTGTTGCTGAGCAGAGTTGGGAGCACTCCCTGCCTTGCCCCGTGTGTGCTTTGGAAGGGTTCTGGGAAGAACAGCCTTGGTGTCACTAACTGGACTGGGGAGGAGGAAGCAGAAGGATGAATTCATCCTTTTGCCTGTCAGTGACTCTGAGGTACAGGAAGGCACAGAGCAGAGAGGAGCAGTGGGGATAATTCGATCACACATTGGGTTGGCTGCAGTGATGTGGAGGGGAAGCTGAGCTCAGCATGTGCCTGGCAGCAGCCAGGACAGCAGTGAGTGACCCCTGCCCCCCAAACAGACACAGCTGGCGAGTCTGGCCTGAGCCAGGTGCTGATGAACGAGATCACCAAGCTGCAGAGCGCGGTGCAGGAGGAGCGGCGCAAGGCGCAGGAGCTGACGGTGTGGCTGCACTCCAAGGAGGACACGCTCAGGGAGATGTGGGTCAGGGACAGCCTGCTCCGCAAGCACCAGGAGAGGGCCCAGAGGATGAAGGAGGAGAGGGACAGCCTGAGCAAGGAGCTGCGGAAGTGCAAGGATGAGAATTACAGCCTGGCCCTGAGCTACGCCAAGCAGAGCGAGGAGAAGAGCGCGGCCCTCATGAAGAACAGGGACCTGCTGCTAGAGGTCAGCCACAGTTTCCCCAGCTTCCCCCTTCTTACCTGACCCTGGAGAGCTGGGCTGAGCACCTTGTCTTTGCCAAGGATGCTCCAGTCCTGTGTGAAGCACTGAGCATCTTCTCTAGCACGTGTCTTTGTGGTCCCTAGCTCAGCCCTTTTGGCCTGTGTTTTACAAGTTGTGCTGTGAATAACGACCAGTCTTCCCCTCACACAAGGCTGCTCTCACAAAGGCAGCACAGGGAGGTGTATTTGTTAGCACACAGGCAGGACTCTGGTCCCCAGAGCACAAAATTTCCCGAGGAAAACAGAGCTGGGGAGAAACTTGCCCCATGTTTGTCTGGGAACAGAGCGAGAACTGCTTTTGCAAGCCAGAGTTTCCCCCTTGCTCCTGCTGAGCTCTGAACCTTCTCGTAGATCGATCACCTGAAGCACAGCCTCATGAAGGCTGAGGATGACTGCAAGCTGGAGAGGAAGCACACGATGAAGCTGAAACACGCCATAGAGCAGCGCCCCAGCCACGAGGTGGTGTGGGAGATCCAGCAGGAGAAGGAGCTGCTCTTGGCCAAGAACCAGGAGCTGGAAAACACCCTCCAGGTTGGTGGGGTGGTTGAGTATGGACTCAAGGGATTATTTGTAGCAGCCAGGGCAGCGGTGCTGCAGTGAAGATTGGGGGGGTCAGCTGTTGCCCAAGTCAGAGAGAGCCCTGAGGGGAGAGAATTGATATGGAGTTAGATGGTAGCCCTGTCTCATTTCTTCCTTTGTGCTGCAGGTCGCCAGGGAGCAGAATTTGGAGAAGAGCCTCTCCAAGGAGACTCTGGAGAATGACTGCAGCCAGATCGTGGAAGAGCGCCGGGAGCTGGTGAACACCATTTACAGCCTGCGCAAGGAGCTGCGCCGAGCCAGGGCGCTCCAGGACAAAGTAGGTGCTGCTGCTGGAGTTCCTGCTGAGGGTCGTGGATAAGACAGGCAGGTGAAGCACCTGCAGTGTCTTACCTGTGGAGCAGAGCAGCTGCTCAGGAGCAATCCCTGTATTTCAGCACTGTTTGTGTGGCAGGTGGCAGCTCAGACACCCCAAGGAGCTCTGGCCAGAGCAATCTGTGGCACAGAGCAGAAGTGGGCACAGTCTGGCTCAGGTGTGTTTGACTTTGTCTCAGCAGTTTGCAGAGGAAAAAGAAGTGCTGGAGCTACAGTGCACATCTCTGAGGAAGGACTCCCAGATGTACAAAAAACGGATTGAAGCTGTTCTGCAGCAGATGGAGGAAGTGGCTTCAGAGAGAGACCAGGTGATAACATACTCCTCACTGCTTATCACTGCTTTGCTGCTTGAAGCGGGCAGGCAGTGCAGCCCTGTCAGTGCTGCTGTGTGAATGCCACAAGTTGTCCCTTTGCACAGGCTCTCCTGACCCGAGAGCAGTTCCACATGCAGTATTCCAAGAACCTGGTGGAGAGGGATGCCTACCGCAAGCAGATCCGGGAGCTGGGGGAGAGATGTGACGAGATGCAGCTGCAGCTCTTCCAGAAGGAGAGTCAGCTCCTGGCCACTGAGGCCAAGCTGAAGAGGTTGCAGCTGGAGCTGCCCACACTGGTATAACTCTCCTCTCCTCGATGGGGTTGGGAAGCTGAGGATGGGGCCAGACTGTGGCTGTTCCCAGGCCTTGGCACCTGAGCAGCTCCAGCTCAGCTGGCAGTGCCCACCTGCCTGAGCAGCCGTCAAAATTAATTAAAAGCATTGCCGTGCAAATGCCAAGTTTAGAAAATGAAAGATGGGATGGTTTCTATGAACTCACCCTGGTTCCAGACATGGAAAAGTTGGACAAATTGCAAGCTCAGGCCACCTGGCTTTGTGTTTGGAGCATTTCCAAAGGTGATGAGAGGTTCCTCAACCACCAAAGAGTGACTCTATTTAGAGACTGAGTGTGAGCCATGTGGATGAAATGGGGAGCTAAGTTTTCTGGAACTAAATTAGATATATTTTAATTAATGTGGCATCTTGTGTACTTTCTCGAGTGGCCAGACAGGAGCGTAGGAGGCAGCAAGTCCACACTTCTGTGTTTTCTGGAGCTCTCTCTCCTTTATGTTCCCTTGCTGTCACTTCCTTGCTTTTGAGGAATGATTGATATATACTGGTTTTGTTTCAGACCTCTGACCTGGATGACACCTCCTCCAGAGATTCCCAGGAAGTGAGTAGAGTGCCTTGTTTCCTTTTCACTTTCCTCTGGGTTGGTTTCATGTTCCTCACCTGTGCTCAGATCCCCAAGTATCTGCAGTTTTCAATGGCTCAGACTCATTTCAGTGACATCAAAAAGTCCAGAGGCAGCAAAACAGTGACAGAATCTCCCTGTGTCCTGGAATTCTGAGTGTAGGACACAGTTATGGCATTAGTCAGCAAGATTTGTTGAGTCTAAGCAAATCCAGGGAATTGAATTCTTTTGAATTGCTTCTAATTGTCTCTTCTGTGAGAACAGGCAAAAATAAGCCTTACCCTGGGGCCATCTGTAGTAAAGAGTTTCATTTAGTTCATAACTTCAGTGAGGGAGTGATTGTCACATTGTCTGGAGGCCTGAAGTATAAATGAGGCTAAAGGAAGCTGGATCTACATGGAGGATAAATCCATGAGTAAATCTGCAATTCCTGGCTCAGTCTGCTGTTTGGTGGCAGCAACAGGGAGAGGTTAGCATGTCCTGGGTTTTATATTCCTTTTTTTGTTCCTGCAGACTGAGGAACAGTTCTGATGCTCTTGCTCTGTTTCTGTCCCACAGCTTGCTCTTCACAGTCACCTGGATGAAGATACACAGACAGCTGAAAGTAAGAGTAAAACACTGAGCAGAGCTCTGGATGGCATGATCCATTCTGTTTTGCTCTCCTGGACGATCTAAATGATCTTTTCATTCATTGAGATGGGAGATTTTTCACAAAAACTAACCAGCACTGATGCAAAAAGGCTTTTTTATTGTTCCACCTCGCTCAGTTCAAAAATAGATATCATGACAGCTGGTCACTACAGAAGGGGTTTCACCAAAATATGGTCTGGTGTGAAGTGCCATGGTATTCACAACTTGGGGAGCAGGGACAAATTATGGATAAAATAATAATTAACACATTTCTCTTTGTGGCCTCTGACATTAATATTGTTTTTAATGCACTGAGCAGAGGAGCTGCTTGGCAAAGGTTTGTTTTGCTCCTGCTCAAGTAGGAAAGCTCTGTCCCTTTCCGAGTGTGGTGGGGAATCCACCATCCTGGGCAAGATTCAGGGCTCAGTTAAATCGAGAAGTGACTTGGGATTGATCACAGGATGCAGTTCTGAGTGCTTTGGGCTTGGTTTCAGTTCTGCTGTGCAGTTACATCACAGATCTTCTATTGGAAGAACTGTTGGAGGGAGAAGTTACTTTGCAATGGCAACCCTGACTAAAGCTGTGATTTTTTTCATCCTTCAGAAGATTGCCTGGAAGGACAGAACCAGAAACTCAGCCCTGGAGAGAGCAATCTGCCCCCAAAATCACCAAATGTAAGAGAATCTTTGTGGGCTCTTATTTACTGTAACTGGGGTCTGTCATCTTTAATGTTCTCATTTAATGATGGATTTACCAGTTTGGAGAAGCATGTCAGCAGCTCCTGCTTTTCCAAACTCTGAGCACCAGTTGCAGAATCCACCCTCCAAAAAGGGTGAGCTCTGAACAGAAAAACATTTACAGTGGACATTTCTCCATCTATGCATAAAAACTTCCTCTCATTACTTTCTGCCCTTCACTCTGGGTGGAGATGTTTTCCAGTTTAATTGTCTGCCGTATTACTTTTCATGGAGAAAAAAGAATCCCAAATTTAAAAATGTGAGGGAATAAATGTAGTAAAACCATGTGAAACAGAAGTGTTAACATCCTGCATGCACAATAAAGAACCTGCTGTACTTGGCTCTGCAGATGCAGCAAGGGACCTTGTGTTAATCTGATGAGGAATAAATTAATATTTGTTTGGCTTTTTTTTTTTTTTTCCATTTCAAGGAGTGTGGCTTGGCCAACGAGGAGCTGGCAGAAAAGGAGAGGAGGAGGATGAAGGACTGCTTTGAGCGTTACCGAAGGTCTGGGCTGCAGTAAGCAGGGCTAACCTGGAAATATCCATGATTTCTATCTCCCTTTCCTGTCACCAGGATTGATTCGTGGAGGGAATCAACAAAAGGGATCGATACATATCAACAGTATGAAATGCTGCTTGTTTGCAGAAAACACCTTCTAAAAATGGTGTGTCTGGTCTTGTTTTCAGAAAAAGAGCAATGAGAAGGGTGCCCAAGGATCGGCACCACGAGGCCGATTGGGAGAACACCTCGGGCAGCGACAACACCGACACCGAGGGCTCCTGAGAGAGGGACAAAACCAACACCGAGGGCTCCTGAGGAACCGATCTCTGAGGGAAACCCCAGTATAGAGTGGCTGTGCCTCTCAATTTCACTCTCAATTGACTGTTTAGATTTTAAAACCATGCAGACAACAAGTGCTACAGTGGCACTATTGTGTGGCTCTGCCATCCCCTCAGTTAATAAACAGCTCTGTGTGTGAGCAAGGGCCGGGCTGAGCTGTGGTTAATTAAGCGTTAATGAAGGGCAGGCTCGGGCGCTGCCCGGCACAAGCATGGCCGCCGCCCGCCCCCAAGATGGCGGCCGGCGCCTCAGGGCCCGCCCCGTGCGCATGCGCGATGCGATGCGGCGCGCGGCGCGGGCCGCGCTGAGGGCACCGCTCGGGGAGCCGCCGCCATGGAGGCCCCGCCGCCCCCCGCCCGGCCTGAGGGGTCCGGTCCGCACCGTCCCGGGGCCTCTCTGGGGTTCTGCCCGCCCGGCCTGCACCTTCACGGGGCCGCTCTGGAGCCCGGCCCGCCCGCTCTGCACCGCTCCAGGGCCGCCGGCGGCCACGCACTATCGCCTGGTGTACACCTGCAAGGTGGGCGTGGGGCCGGGGGGCTCTGAGGCACCGGCGCTGGGGTGGTCGGGGGGCTCCTGGTGTAGCTGTTTTCTTAGTTTTAAACTTGCAAAGACTAATTCAGAGTGGAAGAGCTCTCTGGAAGTTTCTAGTCCAAGCTCCGTGTTGGAGGAGGATGCTCGGGGTCTTGTGAGTATTTCTGAGGGTGGAGATCCCACAGCCTCTGTGGATCCTCCTCGTTAGGGAGCCACAGAAAGCAGTAAAACCTCTGTCAGCCTTTGTGTCTCGGGCTGAACTCACGACATCGTAACATGGGAGGGAAGAAGCTTTTCATGGCTAAAGCATTTTTGTTCTTAAAAGCACCTGGAGCTGCAGTTACCGTGCTCATAACATCCACTTTGTTTTTCAGGTGTGCCAGACCCGCTCGGCCAAATCCATCTCTAAGGTTGCCTACCACCGAGGGGTGGTGATCGTGACATGTCCCGGCTGCGGGAACCACCATGTCATCGCCGATAACCTGGGCTGGTTCTCCGACCTGGAGGGAAGGAGGTGAGTGTGCCAGCAGCATCCTCCTCACACCCTGCTCCCCGGTGCAGCTTCCTGAGCTGATACCTCGTTTCAGCCACGCTTTTAAAATGTGGCTCACGCTAAAAACAAAGTTTCATCCACTTCGTTAAAACACACTGACCGGGTTTTCTGTCACTGTAATGTGACTGTCACAGTCTAGGATCCAAATAAATTGGTGTAAAGCTGCAGCAGAAGCTGTGGGGTACAGAGTGATCTTTAGTGGTGCCAGCAGGTGATCTGCTCTTCCCCTCAGGCTTTATCACATCACTGCTGGGTTTCCTTGGATAAGTGTTTCAAGCGTGTAGATTGATCTGCTGTGGAATTCCAGGAATTTCTCACTTCCCGAGATACCTTTTAAGGCTTCTGTTTAGATCTAATTGCAAAATTATTGGTCCTAGTGGATGAAAATAGTCCCAGAACATTTGGGTGGTTTTCTGTGGTGAATTTGGGTGGTTTTCATGGTGATGCTCCTGTGATTCACTGTGTAGTGTCAATCTTAAGGACAGAGTGCAGTGAGCCTGTGTGTGACTGTGTCAGGCCTTTGCTGTGGCATCACTGTTGGTTCTCAAATCGCTGTTCAGGAATATCGAGGAGATCCTGGCAGCCAAAGGGGAGAAGGTGAGACGTGTGGCTGGTGAGGAAGCCCTGGAACTGCTGCTGGAAAGCTCGGCAGAGCCTGGGCCCCAAGGGCAGCTGGCGGAGGGGGATGGCGAGGAAACCCCCGCAGAGCCTGGCAGCAAGGGACACACCTGACACGAGGGATTGTGGCCTGTGGGACAGATGTGACACGTCTCTCAGCCTTTGTGTCTTGGGCTGAGCACGTGGGATTTGGGTCATTCTTCTCGTGGCAAGAAACTCTTCACCTTCGTTCCCTGATTTCAGCTGTCTGTGTTTAAAATAAACTCGGGTGTTGGGTTTTCTCTGTTGTGTGTCTTTGCCTTGTGTAGTTATGCCTTTGATCAAGCTGATGTCTTCAGAGATGGTGTAGATATTTTTCCTGCTAGTTGTTTTTCTGACTTTGAGGCAATTTTCAGTGCCCCACCAGTGTCCCATGCCTGGCTTCATTCCCTGCTGAGAAGGCAGCCAGAAATTCTTTGTCCATATGTGTTTGACCTAGCGAGGTGCAGCTGGAGCTGGAGGTTTTAGGGATGCCCAGGTGTGGCAACTGAGGAGAGTGGGCAATTGATACCACCTGAGACAGGACAGGTCCCAAAATTCTAAAGCCAAAATGACCCTTGACTCAGAAGAGAGGGAGAAGAAGGAGACTCAGATCACCTACTCTTAATGTAGCCAAATGCTGCTTCTCTGACATCTTCCAGAGTTTTGTTTCTGTGCTGCTCTTGTCAGGGCTGAAAGTTCTGTATTTTGATCTCACTCGAGCTCCAGCATGGGGGTTTTACAACTCCTTGTTGGTGAGGGGGAGTGTGGGTGTGAAGACAAAATTAATAGTTGTGGAGCATGGTGGAGAGAAGTAGAGCACCTAGAAAGTTGTCTTGGCAGGCATTGAGGGGCTTATTAGTGCTACTGCAGTGTGTTAAGATTAGTTAGAAATTAAAAAAGTAATAAATGACAGATGTAGGAGTTTGTCAGCACGCAGCTCTCGGGTAGTGGTGGATCAGCCACTAATGTGATCGTGTTGCACTTTGTTAGGGCTTGTTTCCTCTGTAGGTGCTTTCTTAGGGATTTAACTTGAAATCAAAGACTATTTGAGTTTGAAAGAGCCTTCTGGAGGATTCCAGTCCAATCTGCTTGTCAGAGGAGGATATTCAGGATCTTGTGAATATTGCTAAGGGTGGAGGTCCCACAACCTCTATGGATCTTCCTCATTAGAGAGCCACAGAAAGCAGTAAAACCTCTCTCAGCCTTTGTGTCTTGGGCTGAGCAAACCCAATTCTCTCAGCCAGGCATCTCCAGGTGCTCACGGTGCTTCATCAGCCAGAGATTCAGTGAGGGCATTGCAGGCATTAATGAGTTTCCTACATCTGGAGTGTTCATAACAATTACACGTGTTGCATTTTAAGTATTAGGTCAGACCACCAGGGAAGTTGTCATGTTCCTGTGGGTGTGTCAGTGCAGAGTGATGAAACAGGGGCAGGAACTTCCATCAGCCAGCTCCTGTGTGCTCAGATCCCGGTGAGATACAGTGGAGTGACCCAGGACTGAGAAACAGCATCTTGCATCTCAATGCACTGCTGTGTTCTCCCCCTGAGCTGTGCTGCTGGCACCTATTAGCACTGCTGGAAAAGTGCTTCTTTTATTACCTTTAATCTGAAAATCAGCATTCTGCTTCCATGGTGCTGATGCCTTTGATGGGGTGGAACAAAGCAGCTGTTGCAGGATCCGTGTTGCCTTGGAAACAACTCATTGACAACCTGGCTTTTTTGTACTGTTTGCCTTACCTTTCTTACCTGTTACTGGGTCCTGGCTACAGGAAGGTGGTGCCAGTTTTTACTGTGTTACAGTAAAAAATGCAGCAAAATGTAGCGAAATTTATGATGTCTGTTCCTAGATTTTAGTGTTTCCTTGTCCCAGTGCCCTCTGGAACCAGGTGCTCTTTGGAGGCAGGACAGACAGGTCCCTGTGTCCTGGGGCTGCCTCAGCAGCTCTGAGCAATGGAGGGTGGCAGTTCTTTCAGGCCACCATCATGGAAGGGAATTTGCATATAAAACAAAAAGATTTACTGCTAAGAGATTGCAGATAAAAAGGGAATTTTGCACTGCCTTTTGAATCGTGTTTTTCTGAAAACTGTTGTGTCATGGGGCAGTGGGTTTGCTCTGGAAAGGGCACAGGGGTGAGCACACAGGCTTGCTTTAGCCAAAGGCAGGGAGTGAGGAGAAGGAGCCTTTCTCCTGGATGCCTTTCTCCAGGCCTGACATCAGCCCTGTCTTGAGAGTGCTTCTGCTGGATTTTTAGGGTTTTTCATGAAGAGGATCTGCCCTGCACTGGGGACAGACCTGCTCCCAGTAACTGGCACTCCACAGCTGCAGCAGCAGCACTTCACGGGCTGACAATCCCGCGGCTCTCCAGCGGATGTCAGCATCGGAGAGCTCTTCACGCCGTGGGATCGAGCCCGGCAGCGTGGGAGGGAGGAGGATTCAGCACAGCAGCCACCACTGCAGGCTGGAGAATCAATGGTAGCCAGTGCCTTCTGCTCACAAGAGCTCAGAATGAGCCTGTGCTGCCTTCCCCAGCTGCTCAGGATGGGGAGACAGGAGGTGAGGCCCACAGCACTCAGTCCCAGGGATCACCTGCTCCTGGGAATCTAAGTCTCTGCCCACCTGAGGGCACCGTTCTGTCTCCAGGTCACACACAGAGCTTTCTAGCACAGAGCTGCTGTGCCCAGGCATGCAGAGGTGTGAGAACACCTAATGAGAACAAGCTGGTGGCTCTTTATTAATCTTTGATCAGGGCTGGCAGGGGCCAGCACAAATTAGCCAGGCGTGGGAAGCCCAGCTGTGACTTGGCTTTATCCTCACAGGGTTCAGGATCCAAACTCTGCTGCTCCCAGGCCACCCTCTAGCCCAGTCCAACAGCCTACCCATGCCTGCTGTGCTGGAATGAGCTAGTGCTGCTGCTTTGTGAGTGTCTTCTCTGAGGGCTGGTGCCAGGGCTGTGCCCAGCACTCCCTGCCCTTGGCTCTGGGGAACGACCCAGCTTTGGGCCAGGCGCCGGGGCGGCACCGAGACAGGGCAGAGCCTGAAAGGAACAGCTCAGCCTCTCCTTGGCCTCCTCCAGTGGCCTTTTCTCAGCCATGCAGGGCTGCTCTGTCTGCCCTGTCGTCCTGGAAACTCCTGGGCAGGGAATTCTCAGGGCTTTGTGCCTTCCCTCCACAGCCATACCCATGCTGGCAGGCAGGCAGAGCTGGGATGGTGGTGGCTGCCAGGAGAGCTGCGTGTGCTTGTAGTGTAAAGCGATGTGGAGGTGGGTGTACAACGCTTTTCTTAACACATGTGGTGATGTCTGTCACCAGAGACCCCCCATCCACCCCCACTGCTATTCCAAAGGGCCAGGATTAGCCCTGCTGTCGGCCAGGAAATAAAGGAAATGAGTATTTGCACTGAAGCTTAGACACAAATATTTATTAAGCACAATTCCCCCCGCCCCTTTCCCTTGAGCTGTATTCATTTCTAATATATTAATCCATTTGGCAGATTATTTTTTAGAAAAAAAACAAGTACCTGTGGGTTGGAAATTCCCCATTAAAATGACATTAGCAAATGCACATGTAAAAAATAAATAAGCTCATACATTCAAGTATATGGCAAATAATACCTCAATAATACCTCTGAAAGCTTAATGGTCAGATTCCAGTTCACCACCTGGCTGAGAGCTGCACAGGCCTGAGCCTGCAGCTGGTCAGGTCCTTATCATCAATGTTTTCCTTTTTTACAAATGCCATCGTGGCTGGTAGGAAGGGAATGGGCAGATCCTCCTCTCCCCTCTCCAGAGCTCTGCCCAGCCCCAGGAGAGAGGCCCAGCCTTGGCCAAGCAGCAGGTGAGTGCTCCCAGGTAGCAGGTAAACTGCAGCTACCACTCCACATGGTCAGTGCAGGCAGGGTAAATGCCCCATGAGCAGCATCACTGGTCTAAAAATATCTCCCTGCTGGTTGGGAATGTTTCCATCCAACACATTTCAAATCAAAAGTGCTGATTTATTCTCTGCAGGAACGGCGCTGCTTCGGCACAACTCCGTGCTGGGGTTTCTGAAGTCCAGCATAGTCTCTGGTCAAGCAAAGGAAAAATACTGCACCTCCTCAAGTCAGGTCCCTGCTCCCCTCCTCCAGCTTTTCCAGCTGGTCCAAAAGGGGAAGCAATGACAGTAAATGTGCTTTCCCAGCCAGCCCCCCAGGCTGGGGCTCTCCTGAGGCTCCAGTGACTGGAGACACTTGGACAGAACCCGAGTGCCTCACTGGGAGCAGCTCAGTGCTGGTTTGGGGAGAAGCAAAAGGAGGGCCATTGGCACAGAAGGGAGGAGGGACGAGCCATGGGCAGAAAGCTTTGCTGGCTGTTGAAGCAGGGCCCTGTCACACACAGCTTCTGTCTCAGACACCCTCAGCTCAGCGGCACCAGGAGCTGTCCCTGTTTGCCGTGGGCTGAACACTTGGGCAGAAACTCCTTCCCCCTGCCCAGGAACAGCCCCTGCCATGGGGCTGCACAGCTGCCTGGGCTCCAGCAGTAACAAATCCCACTAAAGCTCAGGGTGAGCAAGGCTTTGCCCCTGCTCAGGAGCTCCTGCAGGGCTGCAGCTGGAAGCAGAGAATGTCCAGAGCTCTCCAGAGAGTCCTCAGCAAACCTAAAATACACTCAGGTGTGTGGGGCCACAAAGCAGCTGGGATGGAGTCAGGTTTAAAGGACTTGGGCTCTTTTTCTCCTGTAGAACGAACAAAGCTGAACAAAATGTTCCAGGAAAGGATCCAGAGCCATTTGTGTCAGGGAAGACAGAAGGACTTCAAAATGGAAAAGGTGTTCTTCCTTTTCCCTGTATCATGAAAAGTGTTGTGGAAATAAAAGACATTGAGGCTGGAGTTAACTACCCCCTCTGGGCTCCTCCAAGTTCCTGGGATTTTAGGTGATTGGCAGAGGGGCTGCTAAAGTCTTCCAGGTGCTGTGCCCAGTGTTACAGTGGCTGAGTGTCCTAAAAAACCCTTGTTTAAAAACTGTCCCCCATCCGTTGGGCTTTCCCATAGGAACACGATGGAGGTGCAGCTCCTGGGACAAGACTGGGAGCTCAGGAGCGCTCGGGCTTGAAACCACCTACTCTTTTTTTCCTTTTTAAAAAACAAAATAAAGCTGAAACAACCCCCCCAGACCAAAGCCCAGTTCTTAGCTGGAACCAGGCCTCTGCTGCTCCTCTTCGGCCTCCTCCTGGGCTGAGGCCAAATCCACACGCTGCTCGTCCATGCGTTTGGCCTGCACACGCTGGATGAGGCTGAAAAAGTCTTCATCAGGCATGGTGGGGCCACGGGGGATGGAGTCTGGAGGGGCACAGCGCTGGTCATCGATCCTCGAGGACTGCAGGGGAGAGAGGAGTGTTAGCACAGGCAGGGCAGGGCCAGGACAGCCCTGCCAGGGAGGAACAGGCTGGAGCAGACGTGTCAGAGCTCCCCAGCCCTGTGCCCATACCTGACACTTCATGAGCATGTTGAAGAACTCGTCCCCAGGCTCCTGGGCATCCCCCTCCACACGCAGGTGGCCCAGGTTGTTGTGGGTTATCCGCAGGCCGGGCAGGTTGCCCACGTTGGCACGTTGGTCATCCAGGCGCCTGCTCTGGGAGCTGGCAATGAGGTCGAAGAACTCCTCTGTTTGTGGAGATGCCATCATGGTGGACTGTGCTGGAGGGAGAGGAGCACACGGCAGGGTCACCGCTCTGCCTGAGCTGCAGAGCCCAAATCTCCCTCCCCAAACTCCTCTCCAACCCACACAAAGCCAACAGGCAGCAGTGGGGGAATCAGGTGCCTTGATAAAGCAGAACCTCACACCCACCTCCCATTGCTGGGTTGCCTGAGGGGCTCCCAGCTCCTTGGCCAGCTCCTGGAGGCCACCAAAGGTGCCACCTCAGCCCAGGAGATCCAGCATCCAGAGCTGAAACACTGCCTGGGTGTGATCCCTGCTGTTTCCAGCACAACAGGCAGCTTCCACTGCCACTTCCACTCTGGGTTTCCACCTGGAGCCAAGAGGCACAGGCAGAGCTGTGCACAGAGTTCCTGAGGGCTCCTGTGCCTGTGACAGGCACCCACATGGTCCCGACAGCTGGGATTAATCCAGACAGGCCATCAGCAAAGCCCCGGCCTGGCTGAGCCTCTCACCTGGCAGCACCTTCCCAGGCCCCCCAGAAATCCAGGCTGTTTGCTCAAGGAGAGGCACTGAGGTGAGTCTAGCTGGCACGGGCTGCAGGATCTGTGTCAGCACCAGCAAACACTCCTGGCCTCTGCTCCCTCATCCCACGGAGCAGAGCCAGCCTGGGCCGTGGTGGTGCTGCGGGCTCCCAGTCCAGAACCAGTACACATCATCTATCCACCAGTGACCCTTTGGAAACACCTCTGGGCAGCACTCCCTGGAAAAGAGCCTGTTGGCTCCTGCAGCTGCTGGGTAGGGAAAGGCTCCCAAACAACAGACACTGCACTCAGACAGGGACAAGCAAAGGAAAACTGTGGGAAATCCAGCCCAAGTGGTGTTAATTTCCCTGAGCACAAAGCACTGGGGCAGAGCCTGCTCCGAGCCTCCCGACACAAGTTCTTAGAGCCCTAGCTCATGGAGCTGCAGAAACACCAGAAAATCTCAGTGCTGACGCAGAGATGAGTTTCCTCCCTTTCAGCTCACAAAGAATCCTTGAAAATAACACGTCCAAAAGGCTCAGAGCCCAAATGAGCCGAACAGAACGTGGGGCTGCTCGTGCATTCTTTATAAAGCTCTGCATTTTCAACCCCGTCTCCTAAATTACACAGCTGTTACAGCCAAATGCACTCGTGTGTCAGAAATGCATCTCTTGACAAAGCGATGCTCATTTCCACCTTATTTTTAGATGATAAAAACCCTCTCACCTCACAGCCAACCTGACCTTCTCTGCTTCAGCCCCTGCCCTGGCACCTGCTCCTTGTGCTTCGGCTCTGGGAGCAGCATCAAGGGTCTCCTCCTCACCCATGTGCACTTTGTATTCATTTGGAAACTGATGATGAACAAACCTATCAGTTTAAATAACTGGTTTGAGCCCTTTGTGCTGGTGGTTAAGCATGTGAAGGTGATCTGTACATTTTAGAGCTTCTCCTCAGCTTGGGTTAAACAAAGGCCCTGAACACTGAAAAAGCCACAAAACCCAAGTGCAAACACAGCCCTGCCTTTCCTGCCCTGTCTATTTGTCAGGCGCCTTCCTCAATTTATCCCTGTCCTTCCTAGGGCTGAGCTGTTTGCCTGAGCAGCTTCCCACTGTTTATCCATCCTTCTGGCTCCTCTGTCCTCACACAGCACCTATCACCACCGCATCCAAGAACAGTACAAAATCCAGAAGTTTTTCCTCCATAGCAACGCTATTACAAAAACTGGCAATATTTTAACTTGCCTGAGAAAGCCTGACCCAGCCCCTGCATGTCCCAAGACTCCAGGTTCTCACAAAGCTCCCTCAGCAATGTGACCATCATCATCTTCCTCCTGGAGGTACTAGAAGTGGCACAAGTCCTCGTGCCAACCTCCCTGTTCAGAATCCAAGACCTAAAGACCCACACTGAAAAAAAATCCAAGTGTATTTTGCATTTCTCTCGCTAATTTACTCCCCAAACCTTAGCTCCCATTCTCCAGCCTTTCCCTCGGCAACCATTTACATAAGAATGTTTTTCCCTTCTTTAAATAATGACGGAGATTGCCAAGGAACTGCTAAGTTCAGAGAGCTGAAGCTCGGGGAAAACATCACGGGATGCACAGCAAACCACAACAGCTGGGCACGCCGCGGGAGCAGCGTCACTCCCACAGGGACAGGGACTCGGGAACGCATCGGTGCTCACATATCCGCTCTCCCAGGGCAGGGACCCGCGTGGCAGCTGCCTCCGCAGCCTCGGCTGGGCACTCCTCCAACGGGCAGCGCTGATCATCCATCCGGTTGCTCTGGAACTTGCTCAACAGGTCAAAGAAGCATTCCTCATCCGAAGGGGTCCGGTTGATTTTCTGGGAAGAGAGAGGAGAGTCAGAACACCCTGAATAAGTCCAATCGCTCTGTCCGGTGCAGCCTCAGGAATAGCTGTGCCCTCTCCTTGTCTCTTCAGGGGCTGGCTCCTGGCTGTGCCCCAGATGTGCCAAGCCCCACAGTCTGGAGCCTGCTGAGGTCTCTGCTCCTTGGTCCCTCTGATCCCAGAGGCTCTGGGCACTGCCACAGCCCAAACCCAATCCCGGCACATGGATGAGCCTCGTGCAGAGCAGCTGCTGTCACTGCAGAGTACCCAGAGCAACCTGGAGGCTGAATGGGAAAGAGGGGGGAAAGGGGACAGCATTCACCCTGGCACTGCTCCCAGGGGAGATTCTGGGTTGGAATGAGCTGGGCTCAGAGCAGGGTGAGGGGAACTGTGCAGCCACCCTGGCTGAAGGGCTGCCGTGTGCCCAGCCAGGGCTCAGCCCAAGCTCGGGGTTTCCTTTTTCCACCAGCTAAACCCAACCTTTCCAGGCCACTGCCCCTCACACCCCAACGCTTTCCCTCGGTGACCCTGTGTCCTCAGCACAGCACTTGTAACAGTCACCCAGCTGAAAATGCCACAAAATTACAGTTTTTCAGGACAACTGTTCTTGCACAAAAGCCCCAAATGAGCACCTTGCACTGGACAGGGATATATTTAAGTCGTGCTGCAGGAGGCTCATGTTGGAGGCAGCCTCTCCAAGCCACTTCCAGCAAGGAGAGGAGCTCCCTGTGTGTCCTGATCCGGAGCAGACAGAGCAGCAGGAACAACAGATCTTTCCAAGGAGTCACTTGGACTGGGAGATAAAATTAGCCAGTGATAAGAGGGGCATCTGCCAGGCTTGGGGATATTCCCTACACACCAAGCTGGTCCCACCAGTTGCTGGAAAAAATACTTCAACAGAAAGCAACCAAAACCTCCTAGAACTGGGTCTGTCTGTGCTGAGGTATTTTCTAGCTGAGGCTAGTCTGGGAAGTGGCACTGGGTCCCTCCTGAGGGGCTGCACAGCCCACCAGAGAGATGAAGAGGGCACACGAAGAGCCAGCCAGACTTTCCAGCGGAGCAAGAGATTCCCTTGGCTGCTGATGAAGGGAAGTCCCTCTCCCAGCTCTGCTGGTGGCCACTCTGGGCAGCCTGGGGGCCCTCCCAATCCTACCACACACGGTGCCATTCCCACCAGAGCCCTTCCCCATGGCAGGGGCAGGCAAAGCCCTTTGTGGGAGCTCTGCAGTGGGGAGAGACTTGTGCTGACAGGGTTAAAGCCACAAGTTGGATTGGGTAAATGAAGGAAAACAATTTTCCTGTATGCTAAGCGAAGCAGATGAGATGCACTCAGCTTCTATTTAGGGCAGCGTCAAAATTAGCAGCGGGCCAGAGAGGAACATTGGCAATGTGGGAGCTGATCAGGGAGGGGAAAAACCCCTCTCACCTCCTGCCTGCCACGTGCTGATCCACTGGTGGAGCCACAGCTCCAGTGGACCCTCTGAACCACCAACAGTTGCACCTCGGAAATCAAAGCTGGCTTGGGCTTGAACCGAGGGTGAACTGCATCTCTCAGAGCTCTGCTATGTTGGGTTGTGTGACCCAAATTTCAGGGTAGAGGAGGAAAGCAGTTCATTCACACCGAGCCTCCCTCCCGCTTTTCCACGACTGCATGGAGTAAATTAGAGCAGTCCTGGATCCACAGGAGAAGTTCCAGCTTGCAGGAGCAGCCTGGCAGTGCATGGCCAGAGCCCCCAGCTCAGGAGGGGCACATCCTGCAGAGACCCTGCAATTTGGGGTGTCAGGATCCTGCTCCCAACATGCCTGGCAGAGGAAAGGATGCTCTGAACCAGAAGGAAGAGCAGCCAGAGCATGGAGGTGTGGGATGGGGCTGGCCATGTGCCTGGCTACCTCCCAGTGGCAGCCCAAGTGCAGGAGGTTGGTGCCCGTGGGCCGAGTTAGGGCTGACAGGGCTGTGCCAGCCTGGGATGGCCCATGGGCAGCCCCAGGGCTGGCACCTGCGGGCACCAGGCTCCCTCCAGCCAAACCCTGCCCCAGGCCTGAACCTCTCTAATTAAAATGCCCAAATATGACAAGGCACAGAGTGCTCGGCTCCTTCCCTGCCAGGCTGCTCCCAGCCCCGAGGCAGGAGCTGCGAGGGCAGATGGAGGTGTGATCACACCCTGGGGCTCAGCCATCTGCTCCCGAGCTGTGCTCGCCCAGGGCTTGGCACAGCCAGGGTCAGGAGGCTTCCCAGGAGCCAGGGCATCCCCTCGTGGGGCTGAGCGACAGCCCTGCCACACTTTTACATCCCTAAATGGCTCCTGGGCACCAGCTTCAGTTTCCAGCCCCAGGACCACTTCTTACCTCATGGCCGGTGTCCCTGCCTGGCCTCGTGCCCCATCCTCTGCTTCCAGCACTGAAAGTGCCCAAATTCTGCCAACTGTCGCCTTCCTGTGGCAGCCAGACACCGTCACAAAGAGTAAAACCAACCCCATCTGCACGGGGCAGAGGGACCCGGGGGCTGCTGGCACTGCAGAGATCACCTTGGGGCAGATTTGGCTGCAAACATGCCTTGGCACAGGCACAGAGACACTCCCACCTCTGCCCACACAGGGACAAGGACAAGTGTGGAGCCTCTGCTCCTGCTCCCTGACCTCGGGCAGGACAGGGATCGCCCCATCCCAAGGAGGTGGAGGATCCCTGCTCATGGGGATCAGAGCTTTGTTCACATTTTCTGAGAGTGGCTTCAAGCAGGATTCTCTCTCCCCACACAGACCACTGGAAGGAATCCAGGCTTTTGCACACATTCCCTTGCTGCTGGAGGAACAGGCTGTTTAACCTGCCTGGGTGGATTCAGGATGTGTAAAACCACAGCTGAAGTGTTGGAAAGGCAGCAAATAGAAGCTGCAGAGAGTGACAGGCGCCTGCTCTGCCACTGTCCCCTCTCCCTCCAAGCTGGGACCACCTCAGGAGCCCCAAACCCCAGGCTAAGGTCATTACACCCCATGGAGGAGCACAAATCCACCCATTTTCCTCTCTAATAAACTCTCACACCAAACAAAACCTGTCAGAGTTTTGGGCTGAGAAGGTCCTGGGTTGCCCAGCTCTGCCCCAGAGGTGCAGCACACAGAGCAGCATCTCCTGGGGAATCCCTCTGGCTGGCCACTCCAGATGTGCAGCTGAGGCCAAGGCTGAAGCGATCCCAGGCGAGGCAAAACAAAGACAGAACTGACTCCTGTGCCTCAACCCCCTGATCATTTTCACTCGGATTCAGGAAAGCCATTAAACAAAGGCAGAAAGCCTCATTATAAGAGCTAAACCACTCCAGCTCCCAGCACCTGAAGCCACAGCCCACAGATGCCCTGCAGGGCTTCCACCTTGGACCTGCTGCCCACCCGGGACTGTGCAGAGAACCTTTTTCTGACACATTCCCACTGCCCTATCCTGGGATCACCACGCTGTCCCAAGCTCTCTGTGGCACCTGAGCAACGCAGAGCCCCAGCTGTGCCCCCCACCACACAAACATCTGCTGCCAGAGATCCTCTCAACCCAACGCTCTGGTGGCAGCTTCTCCCACAGCTTCCTGCTGCCCCCACAGCAGCTCGGGATGCAGCTCTTCCCACACCGCTGCTGAGCCCCACCAAAGCCTGTCAGATCTACTCTAGGACAGTGTCCCAGAGGTCCCCAAGCACCACAGCAGCTATTTCTGTGCTGGCCAAATCATGGCACATCCCTCAGCGATTCCATGGTCACCCAAACATGGGTGAAACATCCCCTTTGAAGGGAGCTTCACCCACCAAACCAAACCAAACCAAACCAAACCAAACCAAACCACAGACACTCATGAGCCACCCAAAGGGCCAAACCCTGTCCCTGGTGCCCCCAGGGCACTGACCTGCCTTTGGTTCCCCTCCTCTCCTCCAGGCTCAGCTTCTTGCAGACCTGACCCGATGCAGGACGGAGCAGTCAGGCTCAAGGGCTGCTCACTCCAGCTTTGTCCAGCCCTCCCAGGGGACGGCAAGTTGGGACCCGCAGGTAGAACCCAGCGGTGGATGGACCCTGGCGGGTCTGGTACAGCAGATCCAGCTCAGGAGCTGCTGCCTGAAGGCATCTGGTGAGCACCCAGGTCAGGGATGAGCGAGGACGGCGGCAGGTTTGGGGATAACACAGCAGCTCTCACTGTCACCCCCTCAGAGCGCACTGCCTCGGCATTTAAACGCGTCCACCACAATTCCACCTTATTTCAGGAAGGATACAACCTGGAGATGAAGTGACCTGACCACGTCCCACAGCGATAGAGCTGGGACAGAAGCCAGCAATCAGTCCCTAGGACCAAGTTCTCCTCTGTGGACAGTCCTTGGAAATCTGTGCCCTTGTCTGAGCGGCTCTTATCTGCCCCGGGCTTGGCAGTTATCCATTCCCATACATCCCTGTCCACGTGCCCTGCCCTATCTGCCTCTCCCCCTGTGAACCAGACATGTCACCGCTCCTTACCTCTGCTCTTTTCAAAGCAGCCGACCTCAAAATCTCCAGGCAGGAGCGGGGCTGGTGCTGCTCATGACCACCAGTGCCGGGAGCACCTTATCCAGGGCTGTCTGTCAGCTCCCTGCACGCGGCTTTTCTTTATCCTGCACCACCCCACACCTCACCCTGGAGAACTCACCGTGGGGGCTGCACCTCTGCCACGATCACAACTTCAAACCCCAAAAACATCAGGCACTGAACTTCCCCACCTCACCTGGAGAAAGGCACCGAGGGGGAGGTTTGCAGCGAGGCGAGCGGGGGTGGAGGAGAGGAGTGGAAGGAAATCCCTGGCTGAAATCCACAGCCTGTTTTAGCAGGAGGTGAAATGCCTGCAGAATCGTCCCTGCGCTCCGGAGTGGGGCTGTCCCTGTCCCCAGCCACCAGTTCCTCGGCTGGAGTCTCCACTCCTCGTCAGCTTCAGAGGCAGCAGAGGTGCGTAACTCGCCCGCTCTTTGCTGAGGACACACTTCCCTTTCCGTGCCACTCCTCGGGCGCTGCTGGCACACTCCCCCCGCGAGGCAGGGCTGGTGACAGACACCCCGCGTCCCCCCTGAGCACGGCCGGGCTCAGGCACCCATCGCCCACCCTCGGCACGCTCTGCTGTGAGACACGGAGCAGCCTGAGCACCGCTGCAGCTGCAAAAATATTAATAATAAAAAGTTCACACCGGAGCTACCTGAAAACTTTAAACCCCCGAGCACACGCGGCACATCCCGGCCTGAGTGAATCCTCTGTGTCTCCTTATCCACCTCCTCCTCCTGCTCCTCCCGATCCAGCCTCTCATTTCAGAGAAAGACGGAAACACAAACAAACCCCGAGTTTCCCTCACTGACCTCAGCAGCCAGCTCTTCCCCGGGCTCGGCTCTCACATGTCCGCGGGCAGCAGCGCTGCCGCCGCTGGATGCTCCAGCTGCCCGAGGCTCTCGCAGCCCCGCCGAGCGGGATTTGTGCGGAGCGATGTGAAGAACGTCGCCGGCTCCAGTGACCCGCTGGGTGCGAGCTGAGGCTTAAAGCGACAGCCCCGCTGCCACCTCCTCCCGGAGCCGCTCCGTGCCCTGGCACGGCGTGGGGGGGGCTCCGGAGAAGGCTCCTCTCTCCCTCACCTCGCTGCCACGATCGTCCTGTTATTAGATGATGCTCTTAAACACACAGTGCAGCTACGTGAATATTTAGCTTTCCTTCCACCTCCTCACCTCCCACCCGCCACACTCACTTTACCTTAAAAATAGATTGGGATCGATTCTCCCAAACTACATCTGCAAACACGCTCGGCTCCGCAGGCACAGGCACCACGGAGCAAACGCTCTGTGCACACACAGACACAGTCTGAACGTTTGGATTTAAAGCACCAAAATACTGAAGGACCATTTTTAGCTCCTGATAGTCCTCCTGCTCCTCATATTATTAGATACGTGTGGTTTTTTTGTCTTATTGCAAGAGCCGAGGCTGCTCAGCCATAAGCATCTCTTGATTTAAATGTAACACTGCTCGACAGAGGGAAATTTCTAATTGCAACAGGGTTTTAAACAGGGAAAGATGGAAATGCCACGCAGCAGCCAAAGAGCTGTTCTTACCTCACGTTTGTGAAATGGGAATTTCTGACAGTGAAATGGGGCACTGGAAAGAGAAGTACTTTTCCAAAGGGGCAAAATGGGGACAGAGCCCCGCTGGCACTCTCAGCTCTCTGTCCACACTTGTCCTTCATTCTCATTTTTCACTACAAAAGTAGGAAATTGCTTTAACCCGAACAAAAATGCAGCTTTGGGGAACTGCCCATACTATTCCACACAAGTAAATTCATTTCCAGGAGTCACAGACTAATTTCCAGAGAAAGATGGAAACTGTGTGGGACCTGAGACCAGGGGATCCATGGGTAGAGAGGAGCAAGAGGGGAATGAACCAGGACTGGGACTCTGCCCCTGATCTGAAGAGCTGAGGTGCCTTGGGAGAGCTCTGAAAGGGGGAATCTGCAGCTGGTATGGAGGGAAACAGAAAATGGGTATAACAGAGGAGCAGAGTCTGCACACACGAGGTTGGTGCTTGGAACAACATGAGGAAATGACATTTTCCCTCTGAGTTTAGGATGCAGCAAAGGAGAACGAGTGAGACATCTGTGATCTGCAGAGACACCACCTACAGCGTCAGGTTGGAGCTCAGGGAGCTCAGCATGCCCTGGGCACACGTGTGCCCTGCACTGTGCTGTGCCCAGCCCCTGGCACAGCCCATCCACACCTTGCCCAGGCCCAGGACGTGCACACGCTTCCCTCGGAGCATGAAATTATCACCCTCACTTGGACTGTTTTCAAAGATTTTTTTCCCTTTAAACAACTCGCCCACTCATCCCTATAAACGCCGGTGCTAAAAGCTGGTTCTGTTGTTAAGATTTCAAATAACTCGGGTTTTATTGTTCCAAACAAAATCAAAATAACTCACCCACGCTCCCTCCTTCCGTAATACAGTCAGTGCTGACCTGTTGGGACTGTGCCCTGCTGCCACACACGGCTCAAACCCAGGCCTGTGGCTCAGCAGCAGGTGACAATATCATTTCTGATTGCATTTGGAGGGAGCCTCGGGGGTGTCTGGCTCAAGTGTTACTGACACCTCTGCTGCTTGCAGTGCTGATCTGACTGTCTGGAAGCCACTGCTACCGTGACCAGATTGGGCCACTTTGTGCCACAACCACATTAATATTGGATTTACACTTTTTCCTCAGCTACACAACAACCTGTCCTGAAATTGCAGGTCAGTCCAGCCCTCACTGCTGAGACCGGGGGGGGGAATTACTTCTGATTTCTCTTCTGTGTATTCCAACAGCCCTCTACAGTTAATGTAGCAACTTTTCCACATGGATTTTGACAACTTTTACCATGCCAGGCTGGGTTTCCCTGTCACTATTTAACAGAAACACAGGAGCCTGGATTTAGCACCCAGAGCTTGTTGTATTGACCAAGGACACAAGGTAGAAACATTCTCACTGCAGGTCAACCCCTGCAGTCTGTGCAGAAGATGAGTGGCTCTAGAGGTCAATCTGGCCCATCAAAAACCTGGGGGATCCTTTAAACACCAAGACTGGGAGTGAACCTGAACTACTGCTTGAAACAGCTCGGGTTGGAGGTGGATGACAACAAGCAGTGAGTTTTTGGGGTGCAGCTCTCACCCAGAGCCGTGGTACCTGGCTGTGCACACCAACACACACCCAAGCAGCCAAACACAGGGTTTTGGCTACAACTCATTGCAGTGATTTACTCTGCACTTGGAGAGGGGTGGAACCACGACTGTGCTCATCTGTGGAGTCTCAGCTGAGCAGCACTAATTTGCTAAACTGAAATAACTCCGCTGCTTGAAAGGGTATAACCCATATTCCTGATTAATTAGCACAAGGTTAATATATAGAGCACTTCCTCTATCCACCTCCCCACTCTGAGCCCCATGGAGCAGGGCAGGTAAGCTCCTTTTCGGTGATGGAGACAATCCAACGCTCCAGCTGCAGAGGTGCCCTGCTCCCCCCAGCCCCTGCACTCCCTGCACCTCACACTGGAACCTCCTGACAGTTTGCTTTGAAAACGCTTTGCAAAAAAAGCCTGCTCGTCTCTGGATTGCCAAAACTGTGCTGCTTTCTTGAATCAGACTTTTATTTAGACACCTACTTGCTCTGAGCACAGCGATGTTTTAAGAAGGAGCTGAGCAGATGCAGAACCTTCCTCAGGGGTGGTGGGGATGGGGGAGGTTGGTCGTGGAGCTGTGCACACTCTTCCACATCAGCACCCATAACACATCCAGCCTGCACATAAACACCCCTCGCTCAGCGAACGCCCAGATCTTAATTATTATTTACTCACACCCCAGTAATGCCTGAAGGCCGCGTTCGAGATCAAGGCCTTGTTGTGCAAGGCACCCCACAAAACACGAAATCCTGGCCCTGCTGGGGCAGGGAGGGTTCCTGGGGCTGGTACCTGTGGGTTTGCCACTGCAGCCATGGTCAGACACAGCCCTGCTCAGAAGAGTTGAAACAGGCAAGACAAAAATCACACGCAAAGGCAGGAGCTGCTTCTCCTATCAGCCAAAAGCATCTCCTGCTCTGGTACCTGCTGCTGCAAAGGGCAGGATGAAACTACACCCTGTCTGGGGTTTGCTCCACATGACAGTGCCCAGAGAACCCTGAGATTCAAGTGGCTTTAGATACAGGCAAAGAATCCTGCTGGGACTTTCCTGCAGGTCCCAGGGGAGTGGCACCTCCTGCACCCAGGCAGTGCCTGGCTCTCTGCTGGCCCTCCACACACACAGCATCGATTGCTCTCCAGCGAGCACTGCAGGGAACTGGAACTTCCCCTGTGGCACAGACAGCACAATCCAGGATGGAAAAGTTGGATCCATGGGATGTTTTGGGGCCCTGCTCTAATTGCACATGTCCCCAGGGGAGCCTCTCCAGCCGTCCCTGCACTCAGAGCACTTCACTGGGCTCAGCTCTGCCAGGGCTTCTGGGGCCAGGCAGGGAATGGGAAGAAGCCAGGGGCGCTGAAAAACCATTATTTGGGCTTTTTTAGATTAATTGGTGTTAACTGCCTTGGGAGGCTTAAAAATAGCACTGCTAATGGGAAACGTGGATGCTGAAGGTGAGGTGTGAGCAGAGGCCACGTTAACCCGACACAGGCTGTGCCCAGCCTGCAGCCACTGCCAAAACCAGGGACACCTTCTGTCCAGGGACACCTTCTGTCCAGCTGGGAATTGCTGCCTGCACCTCTAACCCTGACCCCCCTCAGCTGCCTTCACACTCATTTGGGGACAGTGGGAACCCTCCTGTTGCCACAGCAGGTTTTATCAGCAGAGCTCCAAGAAACAGCCCTGGAACCTTGCTGGGATTTATGGATTGCTATTCTTCTCCTGCAGCCATGGAGGATCCTCAGCCAGCTCCCAGGGAGCCTCAGTTTCCTACACCCTGAGTACAGAGGCAAGGACAGCTCAGAGAGACCCCACAGCCTCTGCTCACCCCAAGGCCACCCTAAATCCAGAGGAGAGGATTGCATTGATGGGACAGTGTCCACCCAAAAGCAGTGGGTTAAGGAACAACCTGTCCCCTGAGGAGGTCCCTGCCTCCTTGAACCCTCCTCCCTGACCACAGCCTCCAGGGATGGAGCTGCCTGGTGCAGTGGGGTGGCCTCTGGGCAGGATGCCCCAGTGGCTGCTCTCTGGGGGTGATTTGGCTTCCCGAAAGCTGGGCAATAACAGACAAAACCTAAACTTGCCCCAAGGCTGTGCTGCGTTTGTGTCCTGTGGGGGAGCCTCCAGCTCTGCCCAGCAGCTGCAAACAGCCACGATGGAAGATAAGGCTCAGACAAAACTGCTCTGGTTATACAGCTCTGTCCTTCAGCAAAACCCAGAAAACATAATATTAGCATGCATTTCCTGGTTTTAAATACAATTTACATAAAGACAAACACAAGCTACTGGTACAGAAAGGCTTCTCTGTGTAGCCCCAGCAAACACAGCCAGACCACAATCCCTTCCCAGCACAGGGACCTGCTGGATCCATCCATGCCAGACCCCACCAGCCACAGCTGGGAGCTCGAGGATGGTTGTGCAAGAAAATGAAACACAGCCCCGAGTCACCAAAGGCCCCCCCTTGTCATCTGGTTTGCTCAGCTCCAGGGATTTAGGCCCAGTTGGGCTGATTTACATCCAAAGAGAACCTGGGCTAGGATATTTTTTTAAGCTCTTCTGCCATGTGAAGTTTAATAAATGCCAGAGGCCGGAACTGTGAAGGTACAAAGTGCCCCAGGCACGGCAGAGACCTGAGAAAGGAATGAAAAGTTCCAGATTTTGAGAGAAATCAGACATTTGGAGGTTTATCGCTCTGGGTTTGGCTTCAATTCATCCTTTTTTTTCCAGTGCTGTTCTCTTTAAAGTGACAGTTTCTAGGAAATGGTGAGTGTAACATCTCTTTTACTGTCTCATCCCACTTGATGGCTGACAGTTTGCCGGGAGAAAAGGTTGTGCAAGGAGGAAAGCAGACCTCAATTATGGCTTCAAAGTGCCAATAACTGCAAACTCAGTTGCAATGAGTCAGGGGAGAAGGACAGATGGGGGGAGCTTGGTTTGTCACCTCCTGCCTGGGCCACAGACCTTCAGACCTCCCACATAAGTCTGCTGGGTGACCTTGGACAAGCAGCTCAGTTTTTACCCTTCCTAGAGGAGATTCCTCTGGTAAGAGGCTTTTTCTTACAGTTTTGTCTCCAGAGCTGGCCTCCACACGTAGCCAGCTAAGGATGGAATATGGAGCCCTTCCTACATTCCCCTGATCCTCATCCTGAGGGATTCTGAGAAACACCCAGACCCTGGGGTGTCCTTGGTGTCACCCCTGCAGATGCCAGGGCTGGGACACCCTCCTGCACATGGCACAGCCCGTGGGTTCCTTTCCCTGTGCGTGGCTGAGGCACAGGCACAGGCTTGTACAAATCCTGCCTCCATCTCCCTTCCACACGGCACAGCTTTGATCCACAGCCTGACCTCAGCCTGGGAGGAGGGAAAAACAAGGGGAAACACAGAAAGAGGGTGTGCAAGCAACAGAAATATCCCAAAGACAGGGAGATCGGGGCACTGATCCCTGCAGCCCCTACAGACACTGCCCTGCCAACACCAGCCCTGTACCAGGGAGCTCATGGAATTTTCCTGTATTCTCAGGAAGGGTCATTCCTGGGTTCAACCCCTTGGATCTGCCCCTCAGGAAGGGTCATTCCCAAGTTCAATCCCCCAGGCACGACACTCGCCTGCAGCAGAGCCAGCTCTGCCCAGCTCTGCCCTGCCTCCCTCTCACTCACAGAGGCTCATTGGATAATTACAGAGAAAACCAAGGCAAATCCCAATTTTAGTGCCATTATAAAACAGAGAGGGGGAATTCATTACCTGGCAGCTGTTAATATTCAAGGAAGAAACTGATAATTTGCCTCTGAGGCAATGAATGCAGCAGAGGCAGCACAAGTCAGAAAATGCTGCTGCCTCCCCCCACCTTCTCCGTGCAACCACTTTTTGCAGAGCTTTTCTATCCCCACATTTATTTCCCTGCCTCTCATGTCAGCACCCAAGCCCCAGTGCAGATTTACTGCCAGGGCTCTACAAAGCTCCTGAGAGCCTCAGCTCTGGCTCTGCTGCACCTCCAGATTTGGGAGAGCAGTTCTTGCACCTCTCCTGGCCCGTGCAGCATCAGTGCAAGCTGAGCCAGAGAACAGGAGCTAAAGAAGGACCCTACAGCTCAACAAAGAGACTCAGAGAGAAAGACAGGTCAGACAATTTAAGAGGACATTGGGGAGACAAGCAGATCCCTGACTGCTTCTCCCAACAGTCTGAATCCCTGGAAGAGCCTCCCTGTACCTGCCAGGCTGGAGCTCTCCAGGTTTTCCTGCACATCCTGCCTCCAGCTAAGGAAGCAGCAGAGCCTCCCTGCCCCGAGCGCTTTGGAAGGTCCCACGAGCTGAACAGGAAGATAAAGCACTCCAAGAACAAGCCACGGCTCCGTGTTTACCTGCTCACTTCCAAGAGGACTGACACCACCCCAGCAGCCTCCAGGTGTCATAGGAACAGTCTTAAATTTAGCAGCAGCTGCCTTTCCTCTCTCCCTGGCTCCAGCTTCTCCCTTCCTCTCCACTCCCTGGCTCTCAGAGCACGTTTACACCAGAAAGTCTGACCAGCACTAATGGCATAATTATACCCCTGCAGCTGAGCAAACGTGGAGGCTGTGGGATAAAGGAGGGTGTGCTTTGCAGTGCCCTTGTGTTGTGGGATTCACACATCAGGGAGATGAAGCAGGGACCAACCTGATGTTAAAAGAGAGGGGAGATGCACAGGAACCACAGAGCAGCAAAGGCTGCCTGGTGCAAACCCCACGTTCCAGCTCCTGAGGGAACTGAGAAGTGTCAATCTCCTCTCAAACAAGACAAAGGGAATGATGCTGTCGGACCAGAAGCCCCCAAGGCTGACACATCCCTGAACCCCAGCATCCATCCAGCCCATTCTGCAGTTCCCAGTGAGGTCACAGGGGAGGGATGGGGACACCTGACAGCCAAGAGCTGCCTGGATAACTCCTGATTCAGCAGGGACAGGCAGGATCCTCCAGCTCTGCTCCCTGCCACCTCCCCCAGGGCTGACCCTCAGAGGGTCAACCACGAGCATCCTGCAACCCAACAATGCCCCAGTAAATCCTCAGACACAAAATCATTAAAGAGCTCTGGCAACCTGCCTCTGGGGCGGGGACGTGTGACCTACCAAAAATTCCCTTTTTTATGGTTGCTTCTCATTGTAATCATAAAAAAGTCCTTATAAAAACATTTGTCCCAGGGAATGTTTGGTGATGGGGAGTGCTTGAAAATTGTTCCGTGTCTAAATACATCAGCAACCCATCCCTGCAAGTCGTCACTGCAATCAAACACAGCTCCTCTTTCCCTTGACTATAAATGGACTTGGCTGAGGACAGGGTGGGGGACAGGTCTGGAGAGGGAGGAATCACTCCCTGGGAAGGGGAGAGCCCAGAGGATCAAGACCTTTTCCAGAGCACAGATCCAGAGAGGAGTAGGTTTGATCCTTACCTCGCTCCGTGGGTTCTGCTCCAGCTGTTGGACATTGACACAATAAAGGGTTGGAGCCCTTGAACCCTGGCTCATGCTCAGTCCCATCACAGACTTCAGCTCAGTGCTGACCTTAAAGGCAGAATTGGGGCAGGTCCCCAGGAAGTCTTTTCCAGAATACACAACTCCTTTCTTCCATGGACCCTCTCCTTTTTGCACAGAGGAGGGTGAGGGACACAATCTATTTTTGAAGTGTTAGAAAAATCCCATCCTTCCAGCAACCTTCTAACAACCTCCTAAAACACATCTGCTACCGAGTCAGTCCCGAGCTGGAGCGTTCTGACCTTCACCACAGTGGAGAGAGGGGTTAAATTTATGAGCAAGCCTTTGATGTCTGCAAGTCTCACGTAGTACAAAACCTCTGCTTTGATGTTCCTTTTAAAAGAGAGGAAACTCAGAAGGTGTGCACTGCACGAGTCCCAGGGAAGGATTTGGAGGGACCTGGATCTGGCTGCCCACAACTGCAGGCACAGGGACCAAGCTCTAACGCAGCCACTTTTGCTCAGGGCTCTGCTGCAACAGAGTAAAAACGTGGCCAGAAGCACCTTGTCCTCACCAGATTCTCCCAAACCAAATCCACCTCTGCTGTGGAGAGCCAGGCACTCACAGCCCCGAGTGTTCCCACAGGACCCTATCCTTGCTCATCCCCAGACCCTGGCAGGGCTGATCCTTCTCCTCCCAGTGACCACCAGCCACAACTGGGAAATTCCCTCACTTCAGGGGGCCCTGGGAAGGGTAAGGAAGCTCCTCTCTGCCCCAGCAGGGCCAGGAGCCTCCTGCACGAGCACCATGTCCAACAGCAGCCTCTTGCACGGCAGTGGCAGAAGGTCTGAGGCACAGGGGGGACCTGCCACGCTCTCCTACCTTCCGCAGCACCTGGGCCATGGCTTCTCCCATCCATCCCAGCATCCCCACGGCTTTTCCCGCAGGCTGAGCCCTCCTCTCAGGGCCCGACAGAGCTGCCAGAAGGGACAGGCTCCTCTCCATCCCCTGCTCACTTCGTTTTTCCCTGCCTCCCCTCCCCTCCCCTCTGCCGCCTCCTCCCATGGGGAGTTTCCCAGCAGCTCGGTAATTAGCAGCATCATCACCAATGCTAATAACAACCACCACGGCTCCTGCCATCCACAGCTCCAACAACTTTACAGCCATCATCACGCCTCTGTAACCTCCCCGGGGGAGGCAGGCAAGCAGCATTACCCCATCACACCATGGGGAAGAGGGAGGTAAACAACAGGCAGGGGAGGGGTGGGGAATCCAGGAGCTCTGACTCAGGCACCTCACCCCCAGGACCTCCCCAGAAGCCCCTTGGGATGGAGGTCAGGGGCTGTGCTGACAGCAGGACTCACCCTGAGGTTACCTCCCTGGACTGGGAGTCCTGGGATGAGTTCTTTCCCTGCACACAGCCTGGGTTCTCCTCTGCCATGGGGCAGCAGAGATTGTGGCACCCCACAAAAGCCCCTCAGATCAACCTTCAGAGCTCACCTCTAATTAAGGACTTGTGGTTTACCAATGGATAAAGAGAATTTTTGCTTTTCCATCGCAAAATGAGGAATCTGGGGGAGTGTTGTCCAAACAGCCTGACCAGGAAAAGCTTCTCTCCACGTGGGTGGGGTTTGCTACCTTTGATTCCAAAGGCTCCCATCGATGGAATTGCAGCTTTTCAACTGCCCTGCAACAGCAGAACACAGTGGGGCTGCTTTGCCCTTGGCAAAACCCACAGGACGACGTTGACTTCAAACACCCTGAGGTCTGGCCCGTGCTGCAGAGTCAGCCTGGCAAAGCTGTCAGCTGGGAGCCACCAGCACAGCAGAACTCCGCTCAAGTGACCCTGCCGTGTCCCCCACGGCCACCACAGAGCCCTCTGGCCACTCCCCAAACCCCACATGCACTGCCAAGAGGTCACCAGTGGTTGGCAAAGCCCCACAGGGGCCTTTTTTCAGGCACAGCCCATGGATCCACAGCTACACTCCTAAGGAATGCTTTCCCCAGCTCTTGATGGAGCATGGCTTTTGTTTGGTCTCTGGCTGAATGTCTGAGTTATAAATACAAGGCTATTTCTGGCAGAAGTGAGTTTTTTTTCTGCTTTTGTATCGCCTTGTGTGCCCCCATGCTGCTGTCTCCTCTCTGGCTCAGATGAGCTTTGTTTTCCTTCTCAATGATCATGTTTGCACCGGTGAGCTGCAGGAAATGTTTTTCCCAGCAGACCATTTCCACAAGTGCTGCTGGGAGCAAAGAATGAACTCAGAAAAGTCTAAAAAAAAAAATCCCAGTTGGTGTAAAAATTTGGCCTCCAGTGGCCAGAGAACTGAAAATCAGGAATGCCTGTGGTACAAAAGGGATGTGCCCACACACTCATGCACACAGGTACAGCAGGATCTGTTCTCCCCATGATCCACAGAGGAGGAACAAAGGACTCGGAGCTAGAAACCCCTTCAAGCATCCCCACTCCACAGCCAGGCTTCATCCCAAGCTCTGCAGCTCTGACTCTTTCGTAGCCAGCATGAAAATATTTAATTTCGCTTTTCTTAAATGCCAAGGGAAAAAAAAAAATAGGCCTATCTTTTCTGGCTTGGATTTATTCCATCTGGAATCACTGCATGATCACAGAACTGTGATAGTGTGTTAGAGACTCAGTGTAAAGCAAAAACCTAAATACTTCCAAGCACCCATGAGATCATTGATCTTTCCCGCTACGCTTCGTCTCTCCTGGCAACAAGCTGAGGATTTGGGGCTTCTCACTTGAGATCACTGAGTTCAAACACCTCCAAGCCCCCTCCCACGAGCCAGAAACGTGCCATCATTGTGGGTGTGAGCCTTGTTTCCAGGGCTGGGAATGAACCCAGCACAGCTGCAGGAAAGCTCCCCAGTATTTGTGTTTGCCATGTGTCACAACAAACATCAACAGAGCCGGAAGGGAATGGCCCAAAACCAGCAGAACTGTCAGGTTAAAAACAGCAAAAAGGCACCTGGGGAGCTTCCCAGGACGTGGATCCTCACCATCCTCCAGGGAGCCAAGCACAGACTGATCAGAGCTCCTCAGCACAGGACCAGGAACCTGGAAATCATCAGGGCCAGCTCCTGCTCTTGAGGAAAAGAGCCCCAGCTGTGCTGCTTCCAAAGAAAAGCTCCTGGATGATGATTTCCATCATCTCTGATGATTCTAAGAGCCCACTCTGCCCACCGACCATCAGTGTGATCAGAATGTGAGGTGGAACAGGTACATTTGGCAAAGGCAACCAGCACTTCTGGTAGCTCGCCAAAGACCTGGTAAGGGCTCTGGCTTTTGAAGGCACCAATCCCACTCCTCATGAGCCCCAGGAGCTGATCAAGTCAGCTCCACAAGGCACCCAAACTGCTGGGCTTTTCTGGAATTCAAGGCATCACGTCCTGACAATCCTAAACTCAGCCAAGTTCAGCTCCAGGCTCCTGTGCCTTGAGAGAAGGTTAAAAATACCACCAGTAAGGGCCAATCCTTTGTGATGGAGACTGCACCACTGCTCTGCTCAAAGGACAGTGATGCTGAGGCTCAGAGGGGCAAAAGGATTTGCCCACAGCTGCCCCTAGAGCCAACAAAAAAAGCAGAGCCACAAACAGATTCTGTTTTGCAGCCCAAAGGCCCCACTGCCACCCCCACACCAGGCTGGAAATGAGGTAAAAACAAACACGAGGAACTCCCAGATCAGCGCTGGAGATAAAAATCATCTCCCTACCGACTGTGGCACCTGGACTCGGAGCTCCCCAGCACCCAGAGGGGCTGCACTGGATCCCTGGGATTTCCTCTCCGAGCTGGATTGGTGCTCCCGGTATTTCTTCGTTCTCGCAGGTAATGACAAGAACTCCTTCCCTGAGATCTTCAGCTCTCCCACGTGGTGGCTGTCCCCGTTCTGGTCCTTGGGAAAGCAAGGAACAGTCACTGCAGCAATTGCCTGTCTCAGGTTTTCGTGGAGCTCTGTTGGCTCCTACCCACAGGAGCAGAGTTAATGCTGGGCTCGTGCTCGGTGCTCCCACAGACACAGAAATACAGGATTGTCACCCCAGGTGTGGGGAAAGGGAGGTGGCAGAGATTCCAAACAGGAATAGTGAGAACAAAGAGGGAGAGATTCATTTCCCTGCATGCTGTTGATGGCACCAGTGCAGCCATGCCAGTGCCCACACCTTAAAAAGCAGCCACGTGGACATAAATCAGAAGTAGAAGGTGCCTTGCAGTGCCTTGGTTGGTGGCTCAGTTACAGCATGGAAGCACCTCCAGGGTGAAACCCAGCACGTGAGAAACAGGTTTTAGTCTGGTACACAAAGGAACAGACAAGAGGCTGGGAGATAAAACCAGAGGAGCTCAAATGAAGGAGTAAGAGACTGGAGAGAGTAGGATGAGCAGGGAGCAGTGTTCCTGAAATCTGCTGGAGCTGCAGAACCAAGGTGGGTATTCCCTGTGCAGAGGGGCAGGGCAGGAGCTCCTGTGTGTAACAGGGGGGCTTTGCTAGCTGTGAAGGCATTTCTGGCAGAGAAGGAAGAGAAGGCATGTCTGGCAGAGGATGCTGGAGAGATCACAGTTCACTCCATGGATTTACTCCTCACAGCCTCCTCACTCCCACCACAGCACAAAGCAGAAGAGCCTCTCCCAGGGCTGGAACCACCAGCTCCTGTGAGTGGGAGAGAGAAGAGGAATTGCATCCAGAACACTCTCTGAAGGAGAGGTGAACCCACAGCCCCCCAAGGACCACTGCAGGGGGAACAGGAGTGCTCACACCTGACCCACAGCTCCTGCTTGCTCCATCCTCCCCACGAAACCCCCGAAATGCAGAACCCTGCCTGAACCACCGAGCAGAGCTCAGCTTTTACAGCAAAGAGCTGGAAACCAACAGCATTAGCAGCAAGCCACACATCAGCAAAGGCCCTGGCCAGCCCTGGGGGCTGTGCTGCTCCAAAGAGGACACACAAGCCAATGTCCCCTGACCTTGGGCATGGCTGTCCCTGCCATCGACAGGAGCCACGCTGGTGAGAGCAGGCAAGAGCCAAAACAGCCAAGGGGCAGTGGGATAAAATTGATAAAAATCCATCAGGACATTTGGAATTTAACTTTCCAGAGAGTTAATTCAGGGAGGAGCTTTTGCCAGCGATTACTGGGATTTTTAGGCACCTAAATGGTCTCTCCAGCCTGAGGCTGTTTCCCACTGACTGTCTGCACCCACCTGCAGCCTGGGTGAGTCTTTTCTCTCTGTGACAGTTCTGTAAAGGGGAAATGTGTCTCCCTGGGACACTCGGGGGAGCTGTGCCTGGAAAGCACTGAGTGAACATGAATGATTTGTGCCAAAAACATTCCGAAAAGGTAGGAAGGCTGCAGGCCTGGCCACCTCCTCTGGGCACGGCTGAGCCCTCGGCAGCACCAGCAGGATTTTCTGAGAGACTGCAATGATCCCTGTAGCTGGAAGGGCTCAGTGCCTCCCAGCTGCTGCAGGAACAGCCCTGGGGACACAGAGGAAACGCTGATCTGCTTGGATCTGACATTCCCAGCAGCGAAGCAATCCTTGGAGCCCCTAGAACAAACCCTCTGCCTCCTGCAATGCTCCTTCTCCTGTGCCTGCCCTCCCTGTCACTCCACTGGGGTGACAGAATCAGGACCTGCCACAGTCCCACTCAAGGGTTCGACTGCTCACGATGATCCTTCCAACAAAGGGAGGCTTTTTCAAAAAAAAAAGCCCAGAAGTGGCTTTTCAGCTTTGAGTTAAGTGCCTCTTTAGTCAGACCAGCTGTTCCTCTCCTCCAAGCTCTCTAGAAACCCTCTTTGGTTAATCCCATTGACTCCAATGATATCTGCTAATTGCATATTTCCCTGCAAATGAAGCCAGCCAACAACAAACCAATTGGAATCTGGGTACAGATTCCCACTGACGATCTCTGAGGGCCAGACATCTCTGCCTACCTTTTCTGAAGGGAACTTGAGGAGGTCTAAGCTGTCCATGCTGTTCCTCTGAAGTCTCTTTGGCCTGGCTCCTGCAAAACAACGCACTGGCATCAGGGGGTGTCACCAACAGCACAAATGTCACACAAGGAGAGCTCAAATCCTCTGCTCTGGTTAACTAAAAGTCAAAGGGATGGGATGTTGCAGTGTGCTGACCTTGAGACTCAAATGTGGGGTTTTTTTCCCCTTTTGTTTGGGTTTTTTTAAAGCACTGTCACAGGGCTGTGTGAGGCTGTGGCTATCAGGTCACACCACGACCCTGATCTCAGACAATGTCTCTGGAATTCAGGAGTTACAAACCTCGCCCTAAACCACAAAAGTCATGGGACTGCCATTGAGAAAAATCGTAACAAATGGACAATTTAATGCATCTGGGAATTTCTTGCTTTATCATCATGTTTTTAACTGAAAGAATGTTTCTGGGACTCAACTTTGAGCTTTTCACTATAGCCACAGAGGCTGGAAAACTAAGTGAAGGAGCAAATATTTTCTAACTATCATAGGCTCAGCCTTAAGGGGAGAAAAAAATCTTGCCTTGAACCTGACAGAGGAATCAAAACTTGGCAGGATTTATGATATTTATTTGAGATTTCATAAGATTTTGATGTTTGATTCCAACAACAACAGAGTGGGTGAAATACAGTTCAGTTGTGACTCCTGGCTTCCAAACCCTCTTTACCTCTACCTCTGCCTCCAGCTGCTTTTGCCTTGCTGACAAACACTCAGGATGTACAAAACAGCCCTGGGATGCTTTCACCACATCTGGGAAAGCTTCTGCCCTTCCCTGATGGTTCCTGAAGGCTCAGTTTAGCTGATCCCCATGTGACACTCCACTCCAGCAACACTGCGCGGGGCAGAGACCAAATCTCTCCACTCCAGGTCCTGTGACAGCTTCCAAGCTGGAGGGGAAACCCTGGGGGAGGAATGATCCCCACGCTGAGCCCTGAGAACGGAAACCACGGAGCTCTGTGTGGTTCCTGCAGCAGCAAACTCCCCAAGCCCCACCATCCCCAGCTCCCAGCAAACCCAGCAGCACCAGGGCTTGTTTCCCCTCCCAGCTCAGGGGGGCACAGAGCTGCTCACTGGGCCAGCTGAACAGAGAGGAGGCACAAAATTCACAAATCCAGGCTGGCTGAAAGCAGAGCATGGGGATTAAATGGAAAAAGGCTCCAGGGATTCCTGCACCAGCACGCACCCAGCTCAGCCAGGGCTCCAGATGCCACCACAGCTGTATACAAACTGCACCAGCTCCAAGGACAGCACTGCTTTGCAAAGCTCAGCTTCACAAGGCACGAGCTCACATCAGCTGGGACCTCACCAAGGGCCATGAACACACATCACAGCTTGCTCATAAGAGACCTAAAGTTTCTGTCTGCTCCCCCTCACCACCCTGAAGGGATTTACTGCCTGCAGCTGTAAAGACTCCAATCAGCAAAACATTTCTGCACGTTCTGCCTCTCTACTCCAGAAAGCACATCAGCACCAGCTTCGTTTTAAGGTGATTCATCACCAGGCTTTGAGTTGAGGGGACTGACATCAGGGCTGGAGGTGGAGAACAGACACTGATGTGAGCACACAGGAGAATGAGGAGCACACGTCACGAGGAGCACTCGGCATTTCCACCAAACCCTACCCCTTCCACACAAAGCTGGGGGCCCACCTGGCAGCAGCTCAGGACATTTACATTGGAAAAGACCTCAAAGATCTCAAATCCAGCCGATTCCCACCCTGTCAACCAGACCAGAGCGCTGAGTGCCACGTCCAGTCATTCCTTAAACCCCTCCAGGGGTGGTGACTCCCTGGGCAGCCCCTTCTAGTGCCCAACACCTCTATTCCTGAAGAAAATTCCTATTGCTCCACCACATTCCCACCATCCTCAGCACGGAGGAGGTGGCTGTGAGATGGGTGAAGGACTTTCGGGTGCTGCCACGTCGCTCAGGCAGGAGCTCGGAGAAGGGAAAGGCAGCGCTGGGTTGTTCCCAGTGGCTCCCAGTTACACCCTATGGACACTGCCAGAGCTGCCTGTGGCTTCCCTTGGAAAAACCTACAGCAGCAAGGTGGCTCTGGAATAAAAGTGACCTACAAACAGCTGAGCAGAGGCACATTTGGGCTCCAGAGGCGAGGCCCTGGAAGCGAGCGTGCGTCACAGCTCCGTTTAACAGCCACTTCCAGGAAAGCCAGAAAGCAGCAAAGTGTGCCCAGTTAGATAAACACACACCATTTCCAGCTGTCTAAAGAGTCATTAATTACACACCTCCATCCTCAGGTGCTTTTGTGTGTTCCCAGAGCGCTGAACCGCTGGCCAGCAGCCATTAATCTCCGAGCTGAGAAAACCTGCCCGGTGCTAATTTAATAGACGCAGGCAGCTCAGCCTACCCCAGCAGAACAACTCATCTTTTTCTCTTGTTCTGATGCTGGTGTCTGTGGGGTTTACACACAGTTGAGCTGAGAGAGGAAGAAGTTCAGAATCACAAAAAAATTTCATCCAACTCAGCTGTTTCTTCCAGAAATCCCAGCCAGTGCTGGGGACAAACACCATCCCCGCTCACCACCACTAAAACAAGCAGCAAGAAGAATTGAGAGTGTCCCTATCACTCAGGGCTACCAGAAACTGGATCCACATTAGCAGCAACTCCCACCAGACATGTGGGATCTTCTCCCCTTCTCATCCCACGCCCTCATCCACCTTCCAGGAGAGCAGAGCTTTCCATACTCACAAGCATCCCACGACAGGAGTCCAGCTAACTTTCTGTCTCCATTCCCTCAGATGGCTCCGGACGTAACTTTCAGCCTCTTCCAATTTATTTTTTTCCCAGAAATACCTGCAGCACCACTTAATGCTCAGCCAGAGCTGAGCTCTGCCTCCTTCTCCCCAGTGCTGATCCACAGCAGCGGCAGCAGCCGGGGATGGGAAGGATTGAGCAGCTGAAAACCCAGGTCTGTTCCTCTGCAAGGCTTTTTCCCCCTCTCTCCAGCATTTATTGGCATGTTCGCCAAGCCTGCTGCAGAGTAACGGAAAACCTCAGGGGCCTTTCTAAATGCTCTCTCTGTCCTGGAGGTTTACTGAGGTCTCGAAGAGAGCAAGTTGATGTTCTTGTGAACATCAGCTGAGCAACGCTCCTGACTGGCTGCATTCATGCCCTGTTTTCCTGGAGCTCCTGGGATGTTGCTCTTCTCACAGCTCAGGGGTGTTGTTCCTTTTTTAAATATTTTTTTTCAAAATCTCTTCCTCCTTCCCCCACCTAGGATCTCAACAGCACCATGAACCAAAGGGATTTTTTAAAAATTGTTTTTTTCAACTTTTTGCTTTTGCAGTTTGGCTGCTGAGGCAAGTTCAACGGTTTTTACATTGTTATATTTATTCTGCAGCCACGGAGAGCACAAGCAAGTTTTATCAAGGATGGGGAGGGGATGACCTCATGGAAAAGAGCAGCAGGGCAAGCTGGGCAGACAGTGCAGGCAGAGCTTTGCTCCTCCATGGACAGGCTCCATCTCCAAGAGACAGCAGTTGACAAGATCGAGCTGAACATGTGTAACAGCAGCTCAGGGAGCCCTGGCAGGAGCTCTCATCAAGCTGACATGTGCTTTGATAACTCCCAGCTCTGCCCCCTCTCCCAGAGCTCCAGGAGCTGCTGCCTCCCTCCCGCTCGGAGCCGGAGCAGCAGAGCAGGGCACCCCCACCCCGGACAGAGTGGGGTCCAAACACAGCCTGTCCTGTATTTGCAGGCTGGGAACACTCTGTGTCCCTCTGGGGAGCTGTGCCAGAGCAGGCAGCATCCAACCTGACAGGGAACTCCAGGGAAGACCAACAGGGAAAGGTTGTGGAGCCAACATCAGCCCCCGCAGTGCTCCGGGGCGAGCTGCACGCACAGCCCTCTGCTCCCCACAGAGCACAGGCTGGGCACCCCAAACAACACAACAAATCCAGCACCAGGACGTGCTGTATCCTCATGAAAAGGTCATTTCCCCCTGTACCTGCATTAACCAAGACATTGGCTTGGCTTTGGGTGAGTTCTTGCAGCCCTGGACAGCAGCTCCCCCCATCTGAACAGAGCCGGACCTTGATTCTGGCAGACAACTCTAAAGATTGCTCGGTGTAATTAAATCAGAGCAGCCAGCCAGTTGTTTGGGGTGGGATGCTGGTCTGGAAACCCTTCCCAGCTCCGAAGTGACAGTGGAGATACGGTCCAGCGCTCCCAGAGCATCTCAAATCATACGCTGCTGACATCTAATCAGGGGAGCTCTGTCAGGCTCGTGCTCCATTATTACAGCAAAGCTCTTAAAGAGGAAAGGGGGAGGGGGAAAACAAGAACAGCAGCAGGAAAAGAAAGGAGGAAAAAAAAAAATTAAAAAAAGCAGCCTCCAGTAGGACAAGCATCTCATTTAAGGCTTTAATTAGTCTTCAAACACATAATGGGTTCTGGCACTATAAATCCACTTGACCTCTATTATTGTCAGCACTCGCCTGATAAATGATGGCATTTGTTTTCCCAGTTGCTACTGGGGTGGAACAACACTTTAAACAGAGAAAGCAAATAATATCAGTTATTTACAATGACTGGGCCATAAAACGCTGGTGCCAAGCTGTTGTGTGCCCATCCATGGGAAGGACCATCTGCTTACCCTGGTCCTGCAGGCAGGAAAGGACCAGGCAATCCCAACAGCTTCTCTGCCTGAGGATGCAGAACTGGGAGCCACAAGGACAAGGAACAATCCCTGCTCTGCTGGGAGGACTGGGCTCCAGCACTGAGCTGGATCCACTGGCACACAGAGCACAAGCAAATCTCAGCCACCCAACAGACCCCAAGCACAACAAAACCCTGCTCCAGAACAAGAACCCTGCAGCTTTCTCCTCCCTGGCAAAACTGTTCCTTTAAAAAAAGCTGCACACAATACGTGGCAATGAAGAGAAGCTCCTTTTTGCATCGAGATGCTCGTCTGGCTGATTTGGCAGAAGATGCTCTGTGTTCAGGCTCTGTGTCGCCCGAGTCCTGCATCTCCACAATCCAGTCTGACAGCTGAGCAACGGGGCTGAAAATAACAGAAATAACAGCAATGCTGCACATCTCCACAGCACCCGGAGCCCTGGGGCGTTCACTGACTGCACTCAGGGTGAGCAGCTGGCACAGAGGCTCCTCGGATGGGGAGAGGGAATGAGGAGACATTCTGGACCAAAGAGCCCTTGCATTCACATGGAAGAGGTAAAACCTGGAAAAGAGTCCTCCTTGGAGACACAAACGGCCCGAGGGAGCTACTTTTTTCCTGATTTCTTATTTATTTCCCCCAGTGGGAGTAATCTCAGCATAGGAAAGCTGCAATCTCGGAGTACAAGATGATCTTATTTGTAGCCCTTACAACTCTGAGTAATTGCTGTGGTGTCAGCCACACCTTTGATTTCAGTTTTCCCTCAGAGGTGCAATACGCATCAGCTTTTCTCTAACCAAGGCTTATTTGCAAATAAAACATCGGCAAATTTGGGTCAAAGAACAAAATATTTAGAGGGGGTATTTGCAGAAAACACGGAGCACCCAACCACCAAACACTCGACAAACACAAACCTTGCAGGCTGTGGGGAGGTTGGGCCATGTCAGGCACAGCCTCCTCCAACCATAATCCCCCCAGGCAAATCGTCTGCTTCAGAGAGGAACAGTTGTGGGGACAGAAGGATCTTTTGGGGAGATAAACCGAACTGGGTGGAGCAGGCTGGGAGGAGGTTCACAGCCTCGGGGCTGATTCAAGAGCAGGGTGATGGACTTGGCAGCAATACCTGGCTGGAGTCTAGGGCAGGATTTTCTCTGCCCAGGACACAGCAGAGCCTCTTGACCTCCTCCCATCCATTACCAGCTCGTGTTGAACAAGCAAGAGATCAAACCCAGAGTTTAGGGAGAAAAGTGACACAATAATTAACGGGGGCCACATCTCCTGCAGCCAGACAAAGCCAAGGACACGATTTTGTCCTCCAGACTGACTCGGGGAGGGCAGAGAAGGAGCAACCGCGTGTCAGCTTAGCAGCCATCAAACACCCACAGTAAAATCCTCTCAAAAAAGAGGGGGGATGTACTTGATCCCTCCTCCTGGATGCTGCTGAGATCAGCCACCAGCTCACAGCAGCTCCTGGAATATGCTGCCCACGCTGGACTGGGATCCTGGGCTCTGCCGGTGCTTTTGCTAAGCCAAGGATGGAAAGGGAAGGAGGATGGTCCTGAGGTCACTCAAGAGATTACAGAGACTCTGCTGAGGGTCTGGCCTTGTCCTGCTCAGAGAAGTGCCAAAGCAGACCATGGTCATCCATACGGGAACTTTTAAGAGAGAAAAAGTAATTCTAGCTGGGCAAGAAAGAGAACTTCCTTCTCTTTTTTTGCTCTGTGCTGCATAAAAAGCACAGAGGGCAGAGGAATGCTGCTCCTCAAGGCAATGCTGTGCTGTTGGACACAGCAGCATCACAGCCACAGCATTTCCTACACAGCAGCTACCAAGGGAAACTGTCTGGGGAAAGTGCACTCAGGAACCAGACAGCACAGCAGAGCTGGGAGTGCTGCTGGAGTCTGGAACTGCAGCCAAAGGGAACTTCAGGCTTCCCAGAACCAACCATTTCCAAAAAGTTCTCCCTCCCCACAACAAGAGATTGAATCTTGATTGAATGGATGGCTTTGCCACAAGCCACGTTGTGCCTTCTCTGCCACAGGCTTCAAGAATTGGCCTCTTCCTCATCTTCTTTTCCAGCACTTGCCTTCTCCCCTGGCATCCAGATAAAACCAATTTCAGTAGCACAACATTATCTTCTCCAGTCCTGGAGCATTTCCCCCGCTGTGAGCCAAGAACTCCTGCTGGATTTTACACAGATGCTGGGAAGGAGGCTCACACACACAGCAAGATGAGAGAGGAACACGAAATACTTGGGAAGAGTATTTTAAAACTTCCTAAAGCCAATACTGGGGCAGTCTGAAGTGAGTGCTAAATTACTGAGTTTAAAAATCCAAATGACTCAGAGGTTCATCCTCCCCATCAGAGCTGGAATGATTTAACAGCTGGAAGAGCAGAGGTTACTCAGATTTAGAAAAAACTCATTATAAAGAAGAGGTATCTTTCAGAAGTCCTAAATCTTCACTCCAGAACCCCCCTGTGGAAGCAGCTCCCCCATCCTTCCTGCCTTGCCCCCTGAAGCACCACCACAGGCAGATTTTTGGACACCTTCCTGCAGGAACATGGGAATATTTGCTCCAGCTCTCCCTCTGAGCTCCTGCTGGATCACAGCAAAGCCATCAGACCACCAATCCTACCCTTCCACTCGGGCAAAAGCTGCTCTGCTCCTCCAGCACCTCATCCATCACCCCCCTGCGTCAGCAGGTACAATTAACCAGCACGGCCTCGGGCTTTCATTTTCAGAATGAAAAAAAGGCTGAGCTGCAGCCCATCAGCTCCTGGGAAAAATCAAATAGAGCTGAGGATATTTAATATTAAGCACTTTCAATTGCTGCACTTACTCAGTGTGACTGGTAAGGACAGGGCAGGTTCCGTGCTGGGGATGTGACCCTGACTCGAAGGCAAATGCTCCCCAGACAGTGAAATCGCAGCCTGAGGGAGCAGGGCTGGCCTGCTGTCAGCAAGATGCTGCTCTCACACAGCCACATCTCTCAGCTGACAGTTTTCTGCAGGAGAATTGAGCTAACTACAGGCAAGGAACATCCTCTGTCCCCGAGCAGCATCCCAGCCCCAGGCACAGGCTGGCAGGGGGTGCAGCATCCCCACCTCCCCGCTTGCACCAGCACAGGGATGGTCAATCCTGCCTGTTTTATCAGCCCTAAACACTTTTTAGGTACTTCAAAGGTATTTAAAACAAGCAAACAAACAAAAACAAACAGGCTGGGAAACATAAAAGCAGATTTCTTCTATTCCGGTCTCATTGATCCAAGGGTTCAAAGATTCCTGTGAAGAGATGAGCTCAGAACTGCATCGAGGATGCAAAGCCCCACAACCAAAGCCCCACAGAGCTGAGCAGGGCTCAGGAAGGAGTGGGGTTTTGTGCCTGCTGCAGAACACAACCTGAAGCTGGGCTGGCACACAGGGATGAGCATTCCCAGCGTGGAGCCTCTGGAACACCAAACAAGCAGAGAAGCCTTGTGCCTACCATTTCTCAGCAGGAGATGAGCAGAGGGGGGAAGTCAAGCTCGTTCTTTGACCCAAACTGACAATGCTGTATTTGTAAATAAGCCTTATTCCAGCCTTGGTTAGAGAAAGGCTAATGTGTGGGGGAAAACTGAAATCAAAGACGTGCCCAACATCACGGCAATTACTCAGAGTTCTAAGATCACCTTGTACTCCAGGATTGCAGCTTCCTACGCTGGGTTTGCTCTCAGTCAGGCTCAGGGCCGAGTCCCTCCCTGCCCTCAGAGCTGAGCACGGCAGGGCAGCAGTGTCTGTGTTCTGCAAACAGCACAGAAACCGTGCCAGGAACCAGCTCTGGCAGCATCCCCATGCCAACGCCTCCTGGAGCACCTGCAGCCCTCCCCACCCACTCCCAGCTGCCAGCAGAGGTTGCTTCGTGTCTCCTGACACTGCTGCTGCCAGCGGGTGATGGCTGAGGCTGACGAGCTCCTGAAAAGCAGGAGAAAAGCAGCCCAGAGTCAGTTCTCACTCTGGAGAGGTACAGAGGGTGGCCAGGGCTGCTCTGCCCCCTGCCCAGCGCCTCCATCCCGGGGGTGCTGGGTGATCCCTGGCTCTGTGCTCCCCTCCCAGCTGGCAGGATCTCCCAGGAGATCACAGCAGCACCCCCAGAGACCTGACTGACCCTCCCAGTCCAGGCTGGCACCAGGATGGGCTCAGCTTGGTGCTCCCAACCCACACTGGGAACAGGCAGCTCCTCACTGAGCAGATGCTGCAGCCTCAGCCCACAGCAGCTCCTCTGGAAAAGGGCAGCCAGGGAGGAGGCACCAGGGCACAATTCTGCAACGCAGAACTAACCAGTATTTTGTCTCTCCTGTTAGGGCTCATTCCTCGCTTCCAAGGTTTCGGGCAGAAAGAAACGCGTGAGCAGATAAACTGACAATGGTTGTTTCAAACACTTCACCAAACATCTTCCAGTGCTGTCTGTCTGCATCCCAGGACATCTCCCAGTGCTGCTTCTTGCCCTGGTTGCCTTCACCCCTAAAAACAACCCTGTGGAGCCACAGAGAAGTCTCTCACTCCTCTCCACAGGCAAAGCCTACCAGTACTCAACTCTTAGCTTGCAGTGTGTGAAGGAGAACGAGATTTATTCAGGGCCACATTTTTGGTTGTTTGGAGAAACAAACCCAGCCCCTGTTTATTTACTTCATGTTCCAGCTACTCTCCAGCTTCCTTCAGTTTGTTGCTTTAAGCTCTCTGTGTTTGCCTTTCTCAACAAGGTCGCTGCTTTCACAAGACTTCTGCAGCACTGCCCTGCTTCCCTGGCCTCCAGCTTTGTCTTCCGACATCCAAATACTCTCAGAATATTAATTAAAATCACAAAGAGCTCGGCAAGGGGAGCCAGAACAGCAGAGGAAAACATCAGGCACTCCTTCCACCCCCAGACCCCAGTGAAGGGCAGTGCCCAAGCCCTAAATGCAGAAGTAACCTGTGAAGGACATCACAGTGAAAATGTGGCTCAGCCTTTGCTCTGAAGCTTTACTGTACCTGCTGGATGAAACTGATGTGTTTTATCACATGCCTGCCTTATCAGAGGATTTTAGCATCCTTAGGAATATGCAGCCATTTTGTAACCTTAAGCAGGAAAAAGAATCTGAATGGAAAAAAAAGAAATGGAAAGCTCTCCTCACCATGAGATTTGTCAAAAGGCACGGCTGGTTCAGGAGCCAACTTGAATCTCGATTCTCTCACCTGCTTCCTATTACAGAAACAGATGTTCCTCTGGCTGCAAATTGCTGCTATTAATAATATAAATAATTATGCTCTTCTAATCATTTAATAGGTGCACAGGAGGGTACCAAAATTTCTGGCAGTCATTAAATACATTTCCCTTCCCTCAAGGGCTCAGAGACACGTTGGTGGCCTCTCATCCTCCACTGAAGTCGGGAATAAGAGAGCTGGAGCCGGGATAAAAGCTAAGGAGAAATCAAGGAGTCAGGCTCCTCTCCACAGGCTGTGCCCTCTGCACATCTCCCTGTGCCAGGGCCAGCACCTTCCCCAGCCAGGTGTGATCCCACACTCCCTTCCTGTGGCCCCAGCCCACCAACATGGAGCTGATTTTTACCTCCCCAGCAGATTCCCAGGACCTGGAGAGGGGAAATGCTGCTCTCCAAGATCCTTCCCTCCCTGCACTGCAAATCCCAGTCGTTTGCTGGTGCTCCTCCCAAGAACACTTTGTCCTTCCTTGGACAAACAGCCCCAGCCTTGGGAATGCGAGCAAGGGCACTATGGATTAACGAGGTCACCACAACCTCCAGGACTCTGGCAGCAGCTGCTGAGCCCTTCCCCATCCTCCAGTGTTCACACACACATGGAGCTGCACGGCTCTGCCTCTCTCAGAAACATCACCACTGGCTCCAGATGTTACCACTGCACATCTGGATCTCCGGAGGGCAGCGAGCAGCCCCATGGGCCACGTCCATGCTTCCCTCTGACCCAGAAACAGCACCAACGTTGAGGTTCATTTCTTCTTCCCTTTTCACAACAAAGTCACTTGCCAAAAGGAAGCCCCTGAGGAAATGCCAGGAATGAGTTTTGCAGGAGTTACAAAGGGGAGGTGACGTGCAAAGGGAGGCTGGGGAAGCTCTCGTGGCCCCCACAGCCTTTGAGGTAACAGCTCAGCTCCAGTGGGGCACAGCAGGACACGCTGGCTCCCTCACCACAATTCCATTTCCCAGGAAAAGCTCTGGCACTGACGCAGCAGGCTGTGCCTGGAGATCAATACGAGAGCACACACGCACAGCCAGCCCCTCCTGCCCCTCCCAGGGCTCCTCAGCCCCACATCATCCCCTCCACGTCAGTGCCACCAACAGGAGAGGAACACGCTGCCTGGGGAGCGTGCCTGCGCCAACGAGGTCGTATTTCATCAGTGGACACCTCCTGGGATGCACTTTGTGTGAATTAATAATTCTGCCCCAGCACGGAGCTGCCAGCTGGAAGTGCCCATGCCAGGCATCCACCTGTGCCTGCAGTGGGCAGCTCCAGGACAGGCAGACCGTGCCCAAGCTGGGGACACACTGTGGTGGCACCATCTGTGCTCCCCTGCTCCCTTGCAGAGTGATCCAGGGCCCAGTAAAGCCACTCTGGCTGCTGTGACCAAGTCTTGCCACATCTTGTGCCCGTGTTCAGCATGGCTGCAGGTGTTCCAAGGGTGAGATGTCACCCAGTGCGTGCTGATGGTCCCAACCTGCTTTCCTGGGTGCTAATCAGAACAAGAGCAGCCAAAAATCCCTGCCAGTCACTCCTGAAAGCCAAATCAGTCAAATCAGTGAAAAGGGCCCTGCGGAGCTTTCAGAGACACAAAAGCTGGTTTGCTGCGTGGCACGTGGAATTTTATTCCCAAAGCAGATTAATTCCATTAACTCATTCTGTGCCCTTTTTTGGGGATCTTTCCCTGCCTTTGCAGCTGATGGAAAGCACAGAGCAAACACACCCCAGGCCCCTTTGTGGTGAAAGCACTCGACAGCCTCATCTTGCTCCAGCATTTTTATTTCCTGCCCGCTTGCAAACGCCTCCCATTCCCCACACCACGTAATTCCCGAGACCTCCCAGCTCCCCCAAAATCCCAGAAACTCACCTTGTGCCTCATAGCCTGAGTAGGGCTGAGCTGCACCCAAATCCTCATCGCTGGGGCCCAAGCCAAGGGCTGCCCTGAGCTGGGCCATGTTCACCTGCGCCGTCAGCTCCCCGCTCCTGTCCCCAATCTGCAGCGGGAAAACCAACAGGACAGCGGGTAAAGGCACAGGGTGCTCCCAGCAAACAGCCCCCAAGCCAAGGGTTTGCCAGTCCCACCCCAAAGTCAAACACAGAGACAGCCAAAAGAGAGCTCGGAGACACCCAAAGGCCACGCAGCTCTGCTCCCAGCTCTCCAGAACTATCCCCAGTGATAATTTGGGAGAGGGTGCCAGGAACTGAGAGGGCTCAGCTCGCCCACGGCCACAGAACTGAGCCTGAACGTGCACGTCTGGGCTGTCCTGCAGCCACACATGGCTTGGCAGAGAGCCCTGGAGCTCCCAGCCCCCTTCCTCAAGTATTTCCATAGTTACTGAGCACCAGACAGCCACGCTGCCATCAGCCACGTGGGCAGTGTCACACCAGGGCTCCGAAAGCCCTTCTCTCCTGGCTCGCAGCCATACAACTTCAAGTTGTTCCTAATGTTCTACCCACGCAACACTCCGAAAAAATCTTTTTAAAGTCCACATTTTTTACCCAATTCCCACCTGTCACTGGCCTGAGGCCAAGGAAGTTGATGTTACACGTTTGGGAAGAGATCTGCCCAACAGCTCCTGCTACATAACGTGAGGAGACAATGCTGGATCCTCCTCAAAGTTTAACCAAACCAGAGAAGGGCTGTGCTGCACATCACCAGCGGACACAGAGAGGTCACCCAGAAACAGCCTCTAATCTTCAGAGGAAGAGCAGCCTGTGTGACAGAGGAAGACCTTGGCTGTTCCCCTGGAGAGGCCTGATTCCTGTTAAATGCCTGGCAACAGCTCTTTTGTGTCCCCTGCCACAGACGGCAGCAGGAGCCGTGCTGGAACAAAACCATAAATCCCCACATTATTTATGACAAAGCCCCAAGCGCCAGTAAAGGGAGGCAGATCAAAGGGCTTATCACCAGGCATAAATCCCCCTGCCAATTACAGGAGATTTGCTGTTGACATCATCTCCAGAGAAATTACTATGTCCTGGTTAGGTCTTACAGTCCTTGATGCTCTATTAAGTGCTTTTCTGACTTCCACTCATTTCAGATCATCTCCAAAGCCCTATTAACAACCAGGGCAGGACAACGATCCTGGGCAGGACCTGCCACACACACCACAGCAGAGCCCTGATTCCTGCCCTCAGCCTCCCAGGAGCTGCACTCTGAGATGACAAAAGTACTCCAGAGCAGTGCCCCAGAGCTGGGGTAGCTTCCAAGGTTTTTGGAATCCTTTATTCCAGTGGAATTTTGTGAGGAACCTCTGATCACCCTGCAGGAGCTTCCAGTGTGGTTACCCCGAGCAGGTTTCATTTGGTTTCAAAGGTCACCATTAGATTTTTGTTGGGAAGAAGGTGATGCGAAGTGAATTGTGAACATCAGCATGAAAAGGTTGAATTCCACAAGGCTTCTCCTGGGCAAAATCCTGGTGCTTGTCAAAGGGACAATCTCTGCACTGCTCCATAATTAAGGATGGGGAGACTTCATCAGCCACCTGCCATGAGGAACCCACTCCTGACACAGCTGGAGCCACAGCCTGCAACCCTGGAATGACAATTCTGGGAACCCCCACCCTGCTGGGGCTCCCCTCCACCCCTAAAGGCCCCAGGACCATCAGTGCTCATCCTCCCATGGCCCCTCAGCCAACATCTGGCTCTGAGGACTCAGCCACACCCTGAGCAGAGCTGGGAAAGTTAGTCTGTCCTAAAACGTACAGGGCCAAAGAACAGTATTTCTTCTGTGTGTCTGATCAGTATAATTAAATCTGTAATTAGGTTGCTGTGTCAGCCCTACACGGAGATTTAGCCAGCCTAATAGACAGGCAGGAGAACACCCAGCACACTTACAGATGGTGATTTCAATTAGTGCTTCAAGAGGGCAATTTCTTCATCTGGGGAAGACTAAAGAGGCCACGGCCGATTTCCTCAACACACTGAAAAGAGTAAACAATGGAATTCTGGCTTCCTGCACTTGTGAGCCACCTGAAAGCAGCAGGAAAGCTGCAGAGAGCTGGGCAAGGTCAGCTGTGAAACCCCAAAGGGGGTGGCAGTGGCACAGGGCTGGCTGCAGGTTGTGTGCATCCAGGGTCAGCATCCATTGCATCAGGACACTGCAGCTCCAGCTCAGCTGGAATCTCCTTGTGCTCAGAAAAGTGAGATCTTACAGACTGGAAACCGAGAGGTCCCTGAGTGCCTTCACACCTGCTGGGTGAACAACACCTTGGCCAGCCAGTCCCCAGGTCCTTTCTCACCCAGGAATATTGGTCAAGAGCAAAGAATAGCTCACACTTTTGCTGTAATTAAGGGGAAGGCTGGGAGCCTCCCATTAAAAGAGTGTTTTCCAGCCAAACTCTGCAGTTCCTAAGGACACCACTGAAGCAGCACACAGAGAAGGGCTTTCCAGAGCAGTGAGAGCAAGGTAACTGCATTAATACAACTTATTGGCATGAAATAGTCTTGCTCTCACCAGGGGTCACAGGTTCCCTCTGATTTGCACCAGCTTCTCTTACCTCTTGGGAGATTTCAAGATGTTTCCTTGCAAAGTGCAAAGCCTGTTCGTGGCTCCCCAGGGAGACGTAGGCATTTCCGAGACTCCAGCAGGCTCTTCCTTCTCCCACCCTGCAGAACAGGAAACTCTCAAACCACAGAAATGCTGGGCAAAGCCCAGCAGGGCCTTCTGGAGAGCACTGCCAGCCAGGCTTCCTTGCTCTGCTTCCACCTCCACAAAGGCTCTACACTGGAAAATGATGTGTGCTGGACATCTTAAACCCTTCTTACACTGAGCTCAGCAAGAGCTGGGGATGGACAACAGCCTGGGAAGCAGGACTGTACCCACAGGGACAAAATTTAAGCAGTGGAGCAATGGTTCAGGATGGTTTGGAGCTCCTGCCCAGTTTCTACTTCACACAACCAGGGCTCCTCTCCAGAGCTGCACACAGGGAATGCAAAATCCAACAGCCTAGAGCTAAACCAGCGAGAAAAGGCAAGGAGAGAACATTGCAGGCAGGCAGCAGCTCCAGCTGAGCCCCAGCACTGCACCACCAGGGTGAACACACAAGTAGGAACTGCACCTAGCCAAGGACAGGGACAGATTTCCACGAGATCTCCAGGGCACTGCTGCTGGTTTTCAGGAGCCAGGGAAAGCAGGGGAATGTGGAGCCTGCCCTGTGCAGCCCAGACCCCCAGCCTGGCTCCTGTGTCCCTGGAGCTTCAGCAGCTGTTTGCAGGAGCAGGCAGAGCCTCCTGCTCCCCAGAGCCTGCTCAGCTCTGCAAACGAGCAGATGTGGGGGGAGAAGGGATAAAAAAAGCACCTGGGGGCGCGGGGGGAGGTTCAGCATGACTGCAACTCCCTTTTCAGAGGTTTGGGCGGGTTGATCAGCATTTCAACGTTTTTCTTGTCACCCTGTTCAATACCTCCTGCTCATGGGGTGTGTTCCCAGAAAACGCAGGAGCCCACAGGCCTGCACCCCCACAGCATGATTCACCCTTGGGTGGGATTGCTCTGAGCAGACACTGCCCGGGTGGTGGCACAGCTCTCCCATCCTGATGTCCCTGCTCCATCTAGTGGAGGACACCCAACTTCCAGGGGAATTCAGCGCGAAGCTGAACGAGCTGGCTGCCAAGTCACTTCAGCTGCAAAAATGGTCAGGATCAGAATATCCAGGAAAAGGGAACCAACCTCTCAAAAAAACCCCGCAATTTTTTAAAAATTAAAAGGCCAAGCCTCCTAAAATAATGAGGAGCAAGACCAAGAAACAAAACACATCATCTCCACACCCTCTATGCAACATCATTTGTTTGCACGTGGAAGTTTCCAGCACTAACCCAGAGCCACAGGGCGAAGTAGCACATCCTGTGTGCCTTAAACACACAGCTTTTAAGGACAACACAACTTTTGTGAACGTAAGGGAGCTCTCAAGAGGCCCTCCTGGGATAACACAGCAGCAGCCCCTGACAAAGCACTGAACAAGATGCATTTTCTTGAAGCACCCCTCGTCAGAAATCTCACTCAGCCCACACAGACACAGCATTGAGGGCACAAACTCCAGGTTTGAATGACACGAGGAAGGTGAATTCTGTCTCATTTTTGACACGACTGGACTGAGGATGGGCTGCCCAGAGATTTCAAGAATACACATCACTGGTGTTTAATCCCAGCAAGAGAGAACAGGAAGGCTCAGTGCTCTGCACCCTCACCTGAGGCACTCCCTTACCTGTCTCCCAGCTCCTGTGCTATCACCAGGTGCCTTAGGTGGTACTCGATGGCTTTTTCATAGTCTTGAAGCAGCGTGCACGTGTTCCCCAGACTGTAGCAAGCCTGGGCTTCTACTGCTTGGTCTTTGAGCTGCCTGGAGAGCTGGAGTGTTTTCCTGCAGGGAACAGGTGGGAACAAAGAGAAGTCACCCCTTGGAGTGCACTTGCCTTGTGCTGACCCCTCTAATCCCCTGCATCTCCCACCACACCAGGGTCCCTTGTCACAGCCCCTGGAGCTGAGGGATTGGCACTGACAGCTCTGGACCCCCAGGGAACAGCCCCTGGCACTTACTTGTAGTACTCGGCGGAGATGTCGAACCTGCCCAGGAAGATGTGGGCGTTGCCCAGGTTGCTGTAGGCTCGGCGCTCGGCTGCCTTGTCCCCAAACTCCTTGGCAATGGCCAGGCGCTGCAGCAGACACGGCTCAGTCAGCACAGGGGACACCTTTGTGCCCCACAGCAGCTCCCCTGGGCATCAGCTCCGTAGGGCTGCAAAGCTCCCACCCAGTGAGGCTGTGCTGCACCTGCCTGTCAGGGCTGGGAGCAGCAGGAAACCTCTCCCTCTTCTGCAATTCGGCATCAGGAAAGGCCCTTGGAAAAGGGGGAGTGATGTCACATCCCAGTGCTGTCCCCCCAGCATTTAAAATGCAGAGGAGCAGTGAATTTCCCTTCCACTGCAAGGGAACTGCTACACACACTGCAACAGGAGCTAAATTGCCTCTGAATTGGGGCAGGGACTTTGTCACTTCACCTCCCTGTAAAGCTTTGCAGAAAGTTATCGTGTTCTACAAGCAGCATTTATTCTTGATCAACAGCTCTTTCAGCAGCTTAATTAAATTCATGGCTTGCATTTATTAAAATCTAGACTGAGACAAATTAAGAGCAGAAAAAAAACCCTTGCTAGACCCAGCTGCAATTTGCCCTTGGATACCTCCTTTGGTTTCCAAGCCAACAGAGCCCTTCCCTCAAGCTGCTCACGAGGTGCTGATGGGGACTGGAGTAAAATTTGCTCAGTGTGAGTTGGTACAACAGGGCAGACCTTGGGGTTCACACAGGAGGGAGGAAAACAGCTGGGGGAAACATCTCCCTGTGCTTGCTGGGCTGTGGTGAGGAGGAAAGCTGCTCCACGGCCCAGGAAGGGAGCAGAGGTGTCTCCTACCTCCTTGTGGAAGGCTATGGCCTCACTGAAGTTGCCCAGTAAGTACTGGGTGTTGCCGAGGTTGCCATAAGCACGGCCCTGAGCAGCTCTGTCCCCCAGCTCCTTCACCAGGGACAGGTTCCTCCTGAAAGAAAGCAGAGCAGAACATCCATGAGCCACAGCCCTGCAGGGGACAGGGCGAGGAACCCTGCACAGAAAGGAAGGAGGGACAGCCCTGGGGAAGGCATTTCCCTCCCAAGTCCCTGAGGTGACAGGCTGGGGACACCTCTGGGAGCTCGTGCCAGGCCAGGAGCTTCTGTGTCAGGAATCACAGCTGGGCTCACCAGCTGGTCTGATACACCCCACATGAAATCAGAAATGCCACCCTACTGCAGAACCAGGGGCTCAGGAAGATTTCCCTGTCGTGCTCCAAGGAGAGAGGCAAGAGCCACAGTCCCAGGCCAAGGCTCTGCTCTGGGAACTCTGGCATTTCCTGACCTTTTTCTCTCCCTTTACACACACAGCACACAGAGAATGGTGGAGCACTCACCATTGGCACAAATTTATTCCCTGGCTATGCTACATGCAGCATTCCTTGGAAAAAGGGTGATGAGCTATTTATAGGCACGACCACATCCTCAGATATGAGGGGAGGGATGTAAGATCTTATCACTCTCTTCACTTAAAAAGCCTATGCAAAAAACTGCATTATAAAAGCAAAACTCTGAAGTACGAGGAGAAAAAAACACGAGCCCAAAATTCTGGTGACAACCTTCCCACATGGCACATCCCAATCTTTGAAATGATTTAGGAAAAGGAAGGATGCTACAAGCAAGATAAAGTGCAGATCCTTGAGGAGTGACTCTTCCCTGGCTGACAGGGAGAGGGACACACAGGGACCCATCCTCACGGAGGCCAGCAGAGAGCAGCAGGGGCTACAGGAGCTGAGGGTTCGTGGCAGCAGCACAGCTCAGGGAAGCAGCAGATTGTTGCACTTCATTGCAGGATCACAATCCAAACTACAGAGAGTTTTACAAAGCCAGCACCAGGATGAATTTTAGCTGAAATTTTATAAAAGATGTTTCCTCACCTTCTCGGAGATTAATTTGCCAACACAGCTTGGCATCTCAGGGGAATACTCCTAATCTATTACAACCTGCAAATTCTCTTTCAGTGGCCCTGTTCCCTGCAGGAGAAGAGGCTGCCTGAGCAGGGATACTTACTCATAATATTCTGAAGCTTTCTGCAGCGTGTCCTTGACCTCCTGAGGTAGGTAGCCTGGGTCCTGGGCTGTGTTCCAGGATAAGTGCTTTCCCTTTGCATGGTAAACATTTCCTATGTTGTAGAGTGCTCTGGCTTCACCTACCTAAAGGGAGGAAGAACAGCAAGGCATTAACTTCACATCCCAGTGTGACCTCTCCGCTGCTGGGCAGAAGCACAAGCCCACCTTCTCCTTTCCCATCTTAACCCTCACAGCAGCACAAGACATGTGATGGCAGCCAGAGGGGAGGGCTTCACCCTGCAGCTCCTTCCAAAGCCCACCCTCACCAGATCACTTGCAGACAGATGATTTTTAAAGGCAGGAAATGTTTCCTGTTGGAAGCATTACCTTGTCTCCCTGCTCCCGAGAAATGTCCAAGTGTCTCTGGCAGCAAACGACCGCTTCATCAAACTGCCCCAGTATTTTCAGAGTATTCCCGAGGTTGCCACTTGCCTTGGCCTCTCCAATTCGGTCCCCAATGGTTCTAACAAGAGGAAGGTGTTAAAGAGTTCAGAGACTTTTATTCACCAGCTGGTGGAGGCAGATTCAAGCTGCAGCTTCCCAGCACACACACCTGCCAGGAGAGCTTCCCACAGGCTCCAACAATTCTGAAGGCAGAGCCTTGTTCCCTGTTTGCTGTCTCAGAACTGCTCTAAATGGCTGCAGGGCATTACAGGGAGAACCTGGGGACAGAAGTGGACACTGCCCTGCTCACCCTCCTCACTTCCACACCCCTTTCTCCACCTCCCTGCTCTGAGGGCAGCTGACCCATTCTCATTGTGTCTCAAGTTCTCCACAGGACAATCACCCCCAGGGCCAGTTTGGGGGTGTATTTCTGGGTTCAGACCCCACAGAACCTGCCCTCCCTCAAGCCTGTGTGTGATGAGGATGAAGCAGTGCTGACACACTCACCTGGCCAGGGTAAGGTCATGCTTGTGGTACAGCAGGGCCTTGGAATACTCCTTTAGGTAGAAATAGGCATTGCCCAGCTGGCTGTAGATGGCACTGAGAGTCTTCAGGTCCTCTGTCCCCACCTGCACTGCTGCTTCGAAGAAGGCTGCCCCAGCTTTGAAGTCCCCAGCCTTGCACAAGCGCTCTCCTTCCAGGGCCAGTTCCAGGCAGGATGCCTCCATTCTGCCAAAAACGAGAGAGTTGTTTCTAGAGGAGTTTGGCTGCAGTGCTCCCAACTCTGCTCTGCAACGGTTACAGAGTTTGCTCCATTCACACCTTTAAATTTTCCCCTGGACTCAAAGCACAGGAGCATCCAGATTCCACCTTCAAGTGGAAGGTGTCCCTGCCCGTGGCAGGGGGCTGGAATAAGACAGTCTTTAAGGTCCTTTTCAACCCAAACCATTCTATCTCTGATTTACACACCACATCTGCAAGCAGCCCAAGGCAGCCCCTGGGTTCCCAGCAGGAATCTGGACAAGAAACTCAGGGCTCCTGGCTCCAAGACATGGAACCATCACAGGAGCAACACCTGCTCTCCTCCCAGGTGCTGCAGAAGCCACACATGCAGGAATTTTATTCCTGAACCGTTTTCCCTGGGGTAACAGAGAGGGAAGCCAAATTGCAACAGGTTTTTACTGGATTCCAGAGAAAACCCTGGACTGTGCAGATTTTCTTGGCTGAGCAGCTCCCAGCGCTCTGTGTCTGCTTTTCATTAACTCTCCTGCTGTCACTTTTTCCACAGGCACTCAGCACATCAGCCTCCAGGCCAGCTTTCTTCCCCCATGCATTTTCTGACACCTTTGGCACTGGCATGCTCCACACTGTCAGAGAGAGCACTGTGAGCACTGACACTGCTTCAGGAGAAAGAAAACACTCCTCTCTGAGTGCTCCACCAAGTCCTCTCTAAGCTGTCCCTCTTAGACCACACCTATCCCAAGTTCTCCAAAGGGACTCCCAAGCTTTCACTGGAAATGTCCTGCCTGCTGCAAAGCCTTCCTGAGGGGCATGGACACAGCATGTTCCTGCTCCTCTATTCAGATGCTTCTCTTTGCTCTTTTTCTGCTCAATTTATTTTAAAAACTCACAACTATCTAGGTCAAAGGTGGACATCTGCTGAGAAAGAACCACAGCTCCCTTGTCCAGAGGCAGAAGAGCCAGGGTCTGTCAGAAGATAATAAATGCCCACAGGTGGTTTCTAGTCTGTTCTCAGCACGTGGAGGACGTTTGTGGTACTCAGCCCAAGAGAACAACTTGCCCAGCTGACTCCTCCTGGAGCAGTTTCCTGTTGAGTCCTGGAAGATGCTTCCCCAAAGGCACCCAGGAGCCCAAGGCCAGGCTGGCAATCAGGGGCTCTGCAGAGCAAGGAAAGCCTGGGATGCACACAGCAGCTCTGGGACAGAGCTCCTCATGCCCTGTGCTCCCACACCTCCTGCCACCCCACACCAGCTCCTGCCTCCCCTTCCCACCAAGGGGCACAGGGAGATGCACGTAGGAAGCACCAAGGCTGACACATTTTCCCTACAAACAGGCAGAACGGTGCTTTCTCAGCTGCCAGGAAACAAAGCCAGTTCCTCCACGAGCAGTTCATAAACCCTCTGAAATCCAAGCCCATTTCCCTGGCAATCTCCGTGCTGAGTCGGCTCCGTGTGGTTCCAAACACCCAACGCTCTGGCATCCTCCAAAGCAGGACAAGCTGGGCTCACCAAACAGAAGAAAAATAGCAAAAGACATGGTTTTAAACTCTCCCCTCAAGCACACCTGTGACCTCTCCTGCCTCGCTGTTCATTTGTCCCCAAAGCCACCAGGCAACAAGAGGGAGAAGGGGGTTGTGAAGCAGCTCCTGTGAGCTCCCACCCCAAACTCCCACACAAATGCTTGATTCCAAAGCAAAGCCCACATTTGAGTGGCTATTTAATTTATACAAGAAAGCTTGTGGTGCCAGTGCAGCATTTGTCCCTGCCTCGGCTTCTGTCTGATAGCAGGAATAAAAATATTAAGACTGAATACGTTTAACTTCTCTCTGCCTATCCTCTTGCGAGACCACATGAAAATTAATAAGAATGAGCTTCTGCCTGGGGATCCCCCCAAAATTTCATCAGTCCCAAGGTACATCCATGGTTTGTAGATCCTGCATCATCATCAGGTATTGACAAGTCTCTGCTGATATGTTCCAAAGAGTTGTAGGGAGCTTTGGGACTGAAGGAAGACAAGAAAACAACCTGTACTCAAATCAGCAGGATTAACTTTAGGCAGCTTAGTGGGGATGAACCTTGAGAGGATCTGAAATGCAGGAATGAGCCACTACCACTGGAGTTAATGTTGGATTCCAGTTAGAAGGTGGCAGAGACAGAAGAAAACTAATTTGAGCTCCAATTTTAACCCAACTTGAGCTCAAATTTCAGCCCAAACAAAACTCTTCCCAATATCCAGCTTCTCTTTGAGAAATTGAGTTCACCAGCTGTAAACAGTCCAAAAAACTGAGCTGAAGACTGATTTCCCAAACTCATGGCATTGCTGTACAGCTTGCAGGGAACTTCCTGGGTTACTTTAAGAGCTTGAAGCCAAGGTTCCCATTCCCACAGCAACAAAACCCAGGTACACTCTGCAAGGGTGGGACCATATCTGCCACACCCCAAAGTGAATTTTGGGCCCCAGAGCTCACTTTGTGACACACTTGCACTCTCTGGGTGCTTCCCTGGTGTCCCCATAGTAACTGTCCAGGCACAAGGCAGTGATACGACCTTCCAGTGCACACAGCCCTTAATTAAAATCTGTTTGTCCTTGAACAGGCTGCTCTGCAGAGTATCTGACTTATCTAATTAACATCACTGCTCAGACTGGGACCTGAACAAACAAGGGGAAGGGATGGGAGGTTTTTTCCTGCTCTGCCAAGGCTTCGCTGCCTCGGACAGCAAACAAGGACTGCAATTGTTAATAGAAACACAGCCCACTTGTAAAACCCACCTGCCCTCCAGAGCTACTTTTGGGAAGCACCTCTGCAAGCAGTTCAATCACTTCAGGCTCAAGAGCACTCAGGAACACAATGCCAAGGGCAGAGGAATCAACTAAAGGTCAAGGAACAAACTCGAGCACACTAAAACTCCACTTAAAAGGCTCCCAAAGCCCATAGCTCAACCACCCATAAAATACAACTAAAAGGACAAACCTGAACCACCCTGACAGAGCAGTAAAGGGAGAACAGTCAATGACAACAAGGTCCAAGCCCTCCCCTACCTCTTCTGCTGTCCGTGCATTTTCTGAACGTGCACCCAGAGCTCCAAAGCTGCTGGCAGAAGGAAGCAGTGGAGCTGAGCTCTACTGGGAACAACCCTGCAGGCAGGCACAACCCAGGCTTCTCCAGGTGCTGATGGCATCTTCTCACCTATACAGCACCCTCTGCTCCCCAGTTTTCAGCTGGTCTCCAGTCTCCACTTCATCTGCACAAGGCAGCACAACCATTAATTAAGGAGCATCGCTTTTGTTTCCAGAGGCCTACAGAGACCAATGTTTTCTTTCCTCCAGGAAATCCAATATCCTCCATCCACCGTTGTTTCAGGTAGCAGAGAGGTGAGTTCACAGCCGAATTCCAGGAACAGGACTGTCTTGGTTCACTCACATATTTTTCAGTGTGCAGAAGAAAATGAGCCCTAGAAGAGCCTGTGAGATGGTCAAAGGTAAGCAGCTCCCTCCCTTCTGGACTGGTCTTTTCCCAAAGCACTTTGCCTTGGGGTCCATCAGCCTTTCCTGACGCTGCCTCTTTGCTCCAAGAGCAGAAGGGCTTTTCAAACCTGCCCTTGTCAGGTGAGGAGCTCAGGGTTCCTCCAAAAGGTGACCTTTGGGCAGAGCACTCCTTAACCTGCCAGGCTCCCAAGAGGCCACCTAGGAAGCTTTGCAAGTTCCAGAAACGATCCAGGCAGTTCTCAGACCTGGGAAAAGCCGAAGGCAGATCCCACAGAGCACATCCCTGCCCATTTAAACGGGCTCCAAACCAGCCCTGCCTGAGAGGCACATCCTGCCCCCTCCCAGCCCTCAGGTGTGAAGTTTCTGCTCTGCTGACACAGAGGGAACACGCCTGAGCCTGAGTCACCTCAGCAAGCACCTGCTGCTCAGGCCTTAATGCCAGGAAAGAAGATTCCCATCGTCCAGAGTCAGCAGATACCTGGGACAGGCTGGAGGAGCTGGGCTGGGCCATCTGGGGTGGCTCAGGAGAGATTCTGCACAACAGGAGCTGCTTAACACAACTCCCCCACCGCGCTCAACCTTCTCTCCACCAGCACGTCCTGTGCCGTGAGCTCACCAGGGGAGAGGAGGAACATCACCTCAAGTGGCCCCTGTTCATAAGCTTTGTCCTAAATCAGTGCAAATCACTCAGACTTGTGTGTTCCTCCACACAGGTGAGATTTCCAAACAGTCCCAGAATCACAGAACAGTTTGGGTTGTAAGGGAGCTTGAAGATCATTCAGTTTAATCACCTCAGACAGAAAGGTCCAACAACCTCCCCAGATCCAGTCCCAGATCAAAACATTTCATTCAAAAGCAGGGACACGAGAGGCTGTGTCAAGCGTGGCCAAACAAGAACGATGTTTGGAAGGCACCAGTTGTAATTTAGAAATCAGAACAGGGCTGGTGTGTCCAGCAGCAACTCCCAGCATCACTTCCCAGCTGGAGCTGGGCAAGTCCTGCAGCTCCTCCACATCTTGGGTTACACAATCCCATAAAACAGTGGAGAAGGAAAAGGCTCCCAGAGCACAACAAAAAAGAGAATATTTTTTGGAAAAGCAGTAAAAGGCTACATATAAATGTAGTGTTTGGCCACAAATGCACTCAGCAATCTGCCCAGAACTCTGCCAGGGGTATGAGAGGGTGGCACAATGCTGGCAGACGACTTGGTCCCCATCAATGTGATACCTGCCAGTCTCCAGCTCAGGAATGGATGTTGTTTCTCACACTCATGAAGCAGAAAAGGGTGACCTTCCACTGTGCAGAGACAGGCAGGAGGAAATCTCTTCCCAATCCAACATGGGCAGGGCCTTCCTCCCTCCTCCTTAAGTTTTTCTTTAAAGGATAACTGATGTGAAGGCAGAAAGAGCTGAGAAGAACGGGAGGAGCAGCCTTGAACAAGAATTCCCAGGGTCACCCATCACTGTCAGGCAGCAGCTAATGAGGAGCTGGAGCACAGATTGCCTTTTGCTTGCTGCAAGCTTCTTCAAAGAATTCCACAGCAAAAATGTGCCTTTGGAAAAGGTAAAATACAAAGATTCTTACATATCAAATGTTTTCAGCAATTTGGAGAAGGCAGGGACAGTCCCAGGAGTGCTGGGGAAGCCAAGGACATTGGCAAGCGAGAAATAAAGGGAGCAGCTCGAGGTGTCAGCAGTGCCATTATCAATGATCACCCTGACTGCTGTCAGGCACCATAATTAGGATATTATAATTGGTGATGATAGAGGTCCCCAGAGTGGGAACACCACGCTGGAGTGTGGAGCCCACTCAGACCTCCCAGCACCCTGCTCAGGGCTGCCTTGCTCGCAGAAACCTGCAACTGCTGACAACAAATCCATCAGGTTCCACAGAGAATTATCCTGTCACCAGACAGAGCCTGGGGTCAGTCGTCTGCTGCCTTAAATATTACAAATACCACAGGGCAAGAGAACCTCTTCCTGCCTGCAGGGTGAAACTGCCTTTAAAAAAAGGAGAAAAGGGAAAAGGTATTTATAGATATTTGATTCATGTTAGTGGGGGCGACTGCAAAACTCATTTCCAATCAGACCCTGTGTAGTTCAAAACTCCAAGCTTTTAGACAGAAAGAAGGCAGAAAAAAACCCAACAAAACAACCAAGAGTAGTAAAAAATCCCCCTTAGTATTTCTATTGAAATGAGTTAGTGAAGCAACAGATTTTAGCATCTCACTTGCAATCTGATGAAGTTTTGTACAAAAATAAATCTAATTCCGGAGCGCTGGTGACGGGCAATTAAACATTTTTTTCTGAAGCAAGAAAGGATCGAATTTACCAGGTGCTCAGTGTAAATGCATATTCACTGCCTTAACGAACTAAATATGCATTTAAACGATGACTTTCTTCAAGGGCGTGCTGCCAGTCAACCGAGCTGGGAATTATTCCCCTTTAGCAATTTCCTTTCCCAGCCCTGCACGGCTCCTGTACCTGTGAGGCAGCTGAGGACTCTGAACCTCCAGGTCCAGGTGGCCCCAGGCCCTTGGGGAGTGTCCCCTCTGCTGATGGGGACACACCGAGGCAGTTCCTGTTTTCCCCTGTGCCAAAGCCTCAGTGAAGGGTCTGAATATTTTCCTGTGCTTCCCTTCCCCTGAGGAAAGCTTATTCCAGATCCTCCTGAGGCACAGCCCGAGTTTATTCACGGTGAATTTTTACCCATTTAGCCTCAGGCCAGCCCTGCACTGCTCTTCCCTGCCTGGAGCACTCTCCCAAGGGGTTTTGAGCAGTTTTCCCTGGTTACTCTGCCCCAGGCAGGGTCCAGCACATCCACATTGCCTCTCTCTCACTTCCTCCCAAACGAGCTCCAATCTTTAAGAAAATCCCATTACTTGCTCCTAAATACACCTAATTTCAACCTCCTGCCCTGAATCACCATCCCCTTGCCACGGCACTGCATCTGTCCATCACTCAGTCCCTTTTATCTGTATTGCTCCATATCAACACACCCAGCAGCAACCTGGCAGGAGAATAATGAAACAAACTCAATTATCTCACTCCCAAAAGCAGTTCTGGTGGAACGTGGCCAGCACAGCCCCTCACTCCCCACCCACATCGCATCCCCAGCGCTAATCCCCTCCTGACAAGCAGTTTTCTGTAAAGAACACAGAGGCTGGCAGGCAGGGTGACAAACAAATCAAGATACACGTGAAATTAGCCCGATTTAAAGCACTTTTGGAAGCTTGAAAGCAGCACACAGGAGCTGGTTGCCCTCCAGCCAAAGGGCAGAACCCCTGGGCCACCCTGACCCACACCTCACCTCAGTGAGGGGAAGGAAACAAAACCTCCTGTGGAGTTTGGAGAGGGAAAGGCGAGAGGTGAAACCACGAATGCTGCCCCCAGTGCTCCCCAGCTTCTGAACTGGTTCCAAACATCTGGGCCAGACCCCTTCACATCTCTGTGCCTCCAGCACATCTGGAGGGGAGGAGGTTCCCACTCCACACACTCCACACTGGTAGGAACATTGCAGTGAGTCCTTTCAATGACCCCTGAGCTGAAAATAATAATGTACACACGCACTTGCTGCTGCTGGGGAAGTGTTTGCTCAAGCTGGAGCTCCAGGGATTACCCAGACAGAACGATTTTCACCACAGTCTTTCGCTAAGGGCATCAAACAGAAAATCCAGAGGGAACAACTACAGGGTTCTTCTGGAAGCTGCTGGCTCTGCGTGCTGGCTCCAGATTTCCTGTCCCCTCACTGATGCAGCATCAGTGCTCCACAGTAGTCATTTCAGCTAATTGCTATCTACCATTAGCTGCAGAGTACTTACAAGGGATTCAATTCCACTGCATATTTGCTAATAAATCCCAAATGACACTGAGGAAGACAGCTGTATTTAGCTGCCTTTACCCTCTTATTAGCAGTGCTGAATAGGACCCCATTTCAATGCAGAATGGCTCCAACAAGCTGCGTCATTGTCACAAATCCAAATTCAAACTCCCCACTGCCTGCTGGAAAGCAAAAGTCATCCAGCATTCCCCTGCTTACACAACCTCTGTGGCTTTGATCTGTGGGGATGGGAGAACAGAGGACAGATGGGAGTTATTTGCTGGTTTCAGAGCATTTTGTGAAGCAGTTTCTGATGTTGAGTCGCTAGGTGCAGAAACTTCAACCTAAGGACTCCACAATATTTTGCAGAAGTGCGAGGGCAGTAATTATGCCATTTTTCAAAAAGGCAGCTGAGGCTCTGTGGGCAAATGATGCCTTGCTGTGAGTCAGCTGTAGAGAAGGGAAAGTACCCCAGGAGCCCTGGGCTCCCAGAGCCTCTGCCAGGCCCTCCCAAGTGCCAAGGGCAGCTGCTCCTTTGGGAATGAGGTGCAGCATCTTCCATCCCAGCATCCAGCTCGTGCCAAACAACCACTGGAGATGCCCAAAGAAATGCCCTCAACTCCAGGAGCTGAAGGTGTTCTTGACCTGCAGAAACCTCACCCACACCTGGAAGGTTTGGGTTCTCAATAAATGATACACTGGCAACAATTATCGAGAATCCATGACCCAAATCCTGCCCAGAAATCCAGCTGGACCCACAGGAAGAACAGAAAGCACAAGGAAATTTTTCTGTGTAAGCTGAGGAGTGAAATTTCTATCAGGCAATGAGCACAAATTTAAGTCATTGTGCTCCAAAATTACTCAAGTATCAAAGGACTACCATGGATGTAATTAACTTCCAGCACTTGAAAATGCTCAGACGAGATTAAGGTGCAAATGTGAATTTCATCTCGTCCTGGTTAACAGTTTCACTTGATACCCAGTTTCAAAGCACTTAAATTATAAGATGCAAATACTTTGCAGGGTCTGAGGAAGTGATGATTAAGGAGATATCAATTTGAAAATTAATTCATTAAAACATGTTCTGACTCCCAAATGAAAAAAAAAAAAAAATTATAAATCCACCAAGTGGATGAATTGATCAAACTCTCTGAAGGAGAACTGTGCAGGAGAACTCCCTTTCAAGAAGAGTGAGAATGAATTGAGTCTGGAACACAATCTCTTTTCACAGCTCACCAGCAGGGCACAAACTCAACCACCAGCAGCCATCTGAGAAAAAGAGAAATAAATGCAGAGGCCAAGAGCACCAGTTTGCCAAATACAAGTGGAGTCACAATGCTGATGCCTGAGGATGCTCTTTCCTTCCCAGAAAGGCAAAACCCAGCAGTTTGTCTCGTTCCTGCAGCACCTGACCCCTGAAATGTGCCCTGCAGAGCACCAGGCAAACCAGCACCTGCAACAGGACGAGGCTTTAGACATTCCTGTTTGGTCACAGAGGAGATTTGGAATGAAGTCAGCACAATGGAGGAAGCTTCCTGAGTTTTCCAAGAGCATTTTGCTTTCTTGTACAACACTAGCACCTCTAATGAGGTTAATCCATCACCCTGCCATTAAACAGCACTCTGGGGATGATTTCAGCAGCAGTGAAGTGCTATTTCCTTCAGTCACTTCCAGAAGCTGGAGAGCAGGAGAGGACATGCAGCCTGAGAGGCTTTTCACTGCAAACTTACTTTGGCAATCGGGTCAACACATCTCTCACTAAAATATATGCTGTGATTTAAACAAACACCCTGCAGAATACAGCAGGTTACAATTACCATATACATTAGCAAAAACGAGTAATTGCCTTTTCAACAACCACACAATGAAAACAACCAATTTATTTGTTACCCATTTTATTTATGCCATTCAGCTTCCATTACCCACCAGTACAGAGGAGCTCATTCAGGTCAAACTTAATACCGAAAATGAGCAAGTCTTGGTTTGGGGGCTTCTTTCCAAATTCAGAAGAACCATAAATGAGAGATGTAGAGGCACCTCCTCTCCAAAACTGCCCCCCAGACACCCAGTGGGGGCCAGAGATGAGTCCCCATGGATCCCAGTGGAGCTCCACCACAGCAGTGCCAGCACAAACCAGAGGGAGCTGCTCGCCACCAGAGCTGAGACAGCTTGGACTGAAAACATCACAGCCTCCCCCAGTTCCTGCCCCAGGGTCCTGCCACCCCCAGCTGCTGGCAGGGTCAAGCTCAGCTCCACAAGTGCCACCAGCACAATCGTCCCAGTTGTTCTGGGCAGCTGCACAGGCTGTGTGAGGTTTCCTTTCCTGCACGACCCTCTCGAGTGAAAGCAAGGCTTGTTTTCCCACAGGCCTCGGTCTATTCTCCCTTCAAGCTGCCTCAAACCTCTCCAGCTGCAGCCCCTGCTTCTCCTTTCCCTCTCAGCCTGCCAGTCACTCCTGCCTCGGAGCATGGGCTGGCAGCAGGAAAACAACTGTGTATGGAAAAGGTGCTGCCAAGCCCCAGGAGCACCAGGGACTGCCTTACAGAGAAGCCCAGCCAGCCAAAAGAGCCACCTCTGCCTGTCCCAGGTTCTTGCCCATGTCCCACCTCATCCCAAACCCCCTGCAGCAGTCAGAGGATGCAGACACACCCCACGTGTTGCCTCTTTCCTGCCCACAGCCCCCTGCAAACCACAGACCACGCTCAGGGCAGGGGCAATGGGATTGTCATCGTGATGCAGCAGAAAAGGAAACCATGACAAAGTTCACACCACAGTTTTTTCCACTGACTCCACAGCAACCTACAGCCAATTTGGTTCTGTTCCCTTCCTGTCTCATCCGCTTCCGTCAGCCCTAAGCCAAGTGCTTCAGTCCAAGAGAGAGCCTTTGGGATCCATCAGAAAACTCACACCCTGACCCTGGGCCATCCAGGCTTTGAGCCAGGGAGGTGCTGAGGGATCCCAGCTCACCAAGAGAACGCTGAGGATGCTCTGCAGCACCAGCACTTGTACCTGAAAAGGGTTTGGATGGGCCCTTAGAGCCAGCATGAACCTGGCCCTTGAACTCGCTGAAGAGCAGGAACCAGACAAATCCAGTGAATCCGAACAAGCAGCAACTCCTTTTTCAAATGACCATCTGGTAAAGCCTGTGAGGAGGGTGAAATCAATCCAGAGCACACCACTGAGAGCCTGTGATAGTTCCTCCCTTGACGATTACAGCCCTATGTGCCCAAACCAGAGGGATGCACAGAGGTGGCTCTCCCGGGTCACACAGGGCTCGCGGGCAGAGCTGTCAGGGCTGAAGCATCACCAGCCACCAGGACAGATTGGTGTTGGCAAAGCTGCAGCACAGCAGATTGCACGGATTTCACATTGTTTTCCTGCAGCTGTGTCCTGCTCCGAGGGCTGTTTAAAAGCACTGTAGTGCTCTCCCCGAAAATTCCAGGGGTGCCAAAAATCAGGCATCAGCCCAGAGACACTCATGGGTTTAAAAGGTTCCCTTGGCCAACAGAGCAAGAGCTCACACAGGACATTGCCCTTCTCCCTGGCTGTTACATAGCCACAGGGCAGCATCCCTCTGGATTTTGTAAAGATCATTCCACATCTGTCTGAAAAACAAGGAAAGAGGTTCCCCACGAGCTCAAACATCACCCAGGCGTCCACTGCAACCCTCGCCAGCACCTCCCAAACTGCTCCCGCAGCTCCTCTGCGCAAACCCTGACCCAGCAGAGCAGCACCAAAAGCACTTTTTGGGTGCTCTACGGTGGAAAAAATCTGCGTGTGCCATCAGATTAACGTGCAAGCCCACGGAGCCGAGCGTGGCAGGATTCCCAGGGAGCCACGCAGTTCCCTGCACGGTGAGGATCGCGCTCGGCTTCGCTCCTCGGTGGGGAACAGCCCTGCTGTCTGGCACCGTGCTGGGCGTCTGCTGCCTCTGCAGGGAACCCTCCAGCACCCTGCAAGCTGCTTTCGCTGCTTCTACAGCACCGTGGGACCGAGTCCTCCACTGCATCTCCCCGGATTTTCAGCGCTTCTGTCCCGGTGTGGCTCCGTGGAAAACGCCTACCCTGGAAAGGCTTCGCACGTCCCCGAGCGCAGGAGGCAAGTCCTGCTCCTCCCCACACACCACACCGGTTTGGCTCTGACACTGGGGCATTAGTGCAGTTTAATCACTGGTGTAAACAGCAGCAAACGTGTTTTGATAAGAGTTTGTCGTGTAGATCACATCCTTTAAGTGTGAAGTAGGCTCCGGTCCTGTTCCTCCACAGGAGGAGTTTGTACAAACCTCATGTTTCTTGAAGTCTTCCCAAATACAGCAAGGATGCTCCTCTCCACAGGCCTATTTTAGGTTTAGTTTAGATCCTTCTTGCAACCTCACAGGTATTGCAATGAGTTTACAGACCACAGGCTGCTGCTCTGGAGCACTGGGAGGATTCCCTGCTCCCCTCCTGCCTCACACTGATGAGAGAAGGGAGGATCCAGCATCAGGCTTACACACATGCCCAAATCCAGGGAGCCCATTTATCCTGACAACTGAATTATGCATGTCTGCAGGAAAAAAAAAAAAATCTCTGCTCCTGCACAGAGACATCATCATCATCCAGCAGTGAAAAAAACACATGGCACAGCATCAGGCTGCATGGAAAATGTGCTTCAGGAGCAGAGATGGGGAGGAGGAGACAGGTGACAAGACAGCTCTTACCTTAACCCCTAAGGGTGGTGGGCTGGAGGAGCTGCTGCCATGCAGGAACAACTCTGTTTCCACACGGATTCCGTGTGCCTGTTCTAATCCAGGGCACTCCAGAGTGGCTGCATTGTGCTGCACAAGCAGCCTCCACGAACCTTTCAGGAGCAGTTACATCCACCAACACACATGGCTTTAATTGGGGATGCTTTTTTTTCCACTTCCATTGCAGTCACATGTTGGGAGCTGTTACTTTTCTCTCCTCTGTGTGTATCTGGACGGCTGCATTCTCACTCTCCTGTCTGAGCCATGCCAGCCTCAGGCAAGCAGCTCCGAGAGCGTCAGCCTCGACAAATGACTCAGTTCTGTCTGGAGCCAGGTTTGCAAAGCATCTCCTGCCTTCCCTTCCCTTCCCAAGCTGCTCCCCACACAGCTGCCCCAGCCAGGTGAGCTCTGCCCTCGGCACATGGGCTTGGAGCTCCACAAAGCAGAGCCTGACCCTGCTCCAGCAAACCTGAGGGGAATTCCTGAGTCACCCTCACCCAGGGCCATTCAGGAAGGGATTTCCACCACAGGAGAATCACTTTGTTCAGGGAACACAACAGTTTTCTCTGCTCACTCCTCATCCTTCTGTGACAGAGCCGCTGCTGGTCCCCTCTGCAGAGTGGTCACTCCCTGGCACAGCTGATGACAACTTTCTGCCAAAAACACTGATGCCAAAGGATGGTTTTATCGAAGAGAACACCTTGCAGAGTGAGTTTTTCTTTTCTTCAGAACAGCAGAGGAAAACCTGGCTATTTTCAGTCATTTCATTATTAGCTCCTCACACACCTGAGCACACTGTGGAAGCTCCCCATGGACCAGGATCTCCTTTACCTTCTGGAACACTCCCTGCTGCCTTCCCAGCAGAGCACACGAAAGGGATGAACACAGAGAAAACAGCAGCCTTCCTTTCCCCCCTGGCTTTACCCAGGAAGGCACCAAACCACAGACTTCCATCAGCCAAGCAGTTCATGCTCGTAGTTTCCTGGATTACTGCCCTGATGGAAGCAAATTCATACGAGAGCTGGCCAAGGGCTGCGGCCTTAAAATTCTGGGCACATCGCAGTGAACTCATATGTTTTATAATTTAGACCCATGCAGGAGCTCAGACACTCGGCTGAACTCAGAGGCCAGGAAATGCCTGGAGGTACACGTGGAGTATCACAATTCCAGGACATTCAGCTGCTTTTATGGATGCAAGTCCCGGCTCACTCGCCATGAGATGTTGGCCCATGGGCTTCCCAAGCTGGAAATCACAAGGGTTTGTTTGTCAGGAGGGAAAGAGGGCTCAAGAAGCTCAATATTTTCATTTGTTGGTCGCTGGTGGTTTGTAGTCCTGCCTTCATGCTGCAGAAGGCTTGGCTGATAAACAAGCTGAATCTGATGGCTTCTGTGTTTTGCAGCGAGATCCAATCCCCAGAGCATTTCCTCCATACAAATCTCTGCAGACAGCTGCTAAAAAAAGGGGCTGTTGCTGCTGCAGCACCAGCTGGGATGTGGTGAGTGCACAAGGACAGCAAGGACAGGACCCTCCTCAAAGCACTGGCAGCTCCTGCCCATCCCAAATCCTTCCTGCCCGACTGTAACTACAGACATGTGCTTTCCTCTCTCCATCTCTCACCATACCCCAAAAGACAGCCACCCCCAAGGCAGGGCAGCTCCACTCACTCACACTATTTAACTTGCACCATTTTCTGACAGGGAACGTTGCTCCATGTCCCTCTCTCCCCTTTTAAATTACCTGCTTTCTTCTCAAAGCCTGAGAGACTTGTGGAGACACAGGTGCCTCAGCACTCAGGGCTGTTCTCTTGCTGTCTTCAAGCCAGTCCCTGGCACTGGGCTCTTCACAGTGACCAGACCCCAGGGCCACCCAGGCTGCTCCTTCTCCTGTGGTTTGCAGCGTTCCCACCATATGTGCAAGGCACACCTGGTAAAAAGGCAGGGCCTGGTATTGAATTCCTGAAGGAATTTCTGCTCCCCGTTGGAACAGCAGAGCCACTGTAATTCCGTGTGACACTGGTGCTGCACTGCCCAGCAGGGCTCAGCAAAGGACAAAGCCAAGGTCTCCAATGCACAATTGGCACAATTTACCCTCACTCTGACGTGGGTGAGGAAGTGCTGAAGGAAAGGAGTGGGAGTCAGGACATTCAGCTCCCAGTTTTGCCACCCCTATTCTCTTTCACCCTGAAGACTGTACAAATTCCCACCCTCGAAAACAGGAACAGTATTTCCCATCAAGGTTGCAATAAAATGCTGGTGTTTGCCATGCACTCCGAAATCCTGGAACGGATGCAACCCTGCCAGGATCCACTCAGCACCATCATACAAACCATGAATAACAGTAATTAACAAATAGCCCCAGAGAGATGAATATTAATCAGCACTTCCCAGCTCTCCTCAGGCACTGGTTATTTAATACATATTATAAAAAAATGGTTATTTCCCCAGATGGAGTGCACAAAGAGCCACCTCAACTCTGCAGCATGGATCACAGGAGAAACTTGTCCCACACCTAATTTGGGCTGAAGCTGCTCCAGAGCACAGGAAATTCACACCAAAGCGCCTAGGGAGGCACCACCAGCTACAGGTGAGCACTCAAACGGTACCTGCTGTGATACCCACCCCAGAAAAAATACAGCCTAGCGCTCTGCAAAATCCCAGGAATGCCAAGAAAGTCCTGGAAACACAACTGGGAAGCCGTTTGGTACAGCAAACCCCTCTGTTCTGCCTGTAAATACACATTTGTGCAGCTCTGTCGATCGAGGCGTGGAGAAACTCCACCACACACACACAGACCACTGTGCCAGCAGTGCGGTGGAGCTTCCCCTGGGAAACTCAGCACAACTATTAATTATTTGTGTTGCCCTATGGCAAAGCTAATCTCCTTGTGCTGAGTCTGCTGCAATCCTACAGCAGAAGCCAAATCTCCCAGGCCCAGCAGGGAGAGGCTACAAATGAAGGACTCTGTCCCAGGTCCCATCGGGGATCAGCAGCTGGAGCTGCAATCACAGCACCCAGGAAAGGACTCCCTTTGTCAGGAGCCATCTCTGCTCCCTGGCAGCCAGAGAATGGGAGGGAAACAGGATGCCCAGGGCAGGAAAGGAGCCCTGTCACCCCCTGTGTGCTCAGAGCTGCCTCCAGCAGCCACCCTGTGCAGCTCAGAGCCAGCTGCAGACAGAACTGACGGCTCCCAGTCCTACCCGTGCATTTTTAAAAGCAGCTTCCAAGACAAAACATCTGCTCCCAGGTGGAACATGAAATAGCTCTTACACTGTGCTGTGTTGTTGGTGTTTTCCCCCTTTCAATCCTTTTTCTTGATCTTTCTCCTGCATTAGCCCCAAACTCCCAGTGAAGAGCCCCTCTGGCTGCTCCAGGGGGTGGAAGAGCAAAGGGTAACAGAAAAGCTTGAGGGGAGCCAAGACAATCCAATATTCCTCTTTCAAAAGTCCCTCCAGGGGCAGCAGCTGCACAGAGTTACTGATTCACAGCAGAAAGTGAAGCTTCTTTAGACAGATCCTGTCTAATCTCAGAGTCAGAAAGGAAACATCTGTGGTTCCAGTGCCTGGCATCCTTGGGCAAAACCCTCTTGCTGAAAGTAAACTGGGAATTGAAGATTTTAAAGCTATTTACTTCTACCCTGAAGGTACTGAACAGACAGCAGCACTGCTTTCCAAATAATTAATTCAAGGGTTTGTTGCTGCTTCAGTGTCCAGGGCCTTGCAGAAGGTCTTTTAATCCACTGAAATAAGGAAGGGAAGGTATCAATGAGGTGCTTCAGCAGATGCTTGTGCCCCCTTTTCCAGGCTTCAGTGGGGCAGGGATCCATCAGGCGTTTCCAGAACCAGGCCATTACACTGGTTTGGGTTTGGCTGCCCACTTTGAAGGCTCTCAGTCCAATGCCTCAGACTCAGTTCTAAAAAGAGCCTCTTTGCCCCTCTCCTGGTGGGAACAGAGGTCATGGCTGTTGTCCTTAACCAGCCCTGTTAATTTTATCTCAGGAGAAGGGAGTTAAGTCACTTAAGTACAGGGCTGTGCTGCAAATTGCTCATTTAATATTGCCCTTGAAACTGCACTGTAATGATAATTTTTCACTTCCTTCCCTAGGCAGTTGCATAACATTGCTGGGCATTGTTTAGAGAGCTCCAAAGCAGAGGCAGCCGTGTCCCTTTCCCCTTCTCCTCACCAAGCACTGGCAGGGATGTTGACTTTCTGGTTGTGGGGCTTTTTTTGGCTTTTTTTTTTTCCACTCTATCAGCTTATTACATTAAACAACAGATGGACGTGACTCTGAATGCAAATAGCCTTCCAACAAAATTATTTCTACTTTCTTCAGCTTTCAGTGGAAAAAAAAATCCATTTATACCAGTTAAATTTAAGCCAATTAGAAAGTCAGATCTGTCAAATAACATTTAATTAAAAGTATCTTTAGGGAGGGAACATCTCAGTCAATGAAAAGCTTTCCCACTGACAATATAAATAGCCCAAGCCCAGAATTCACTTTGTGGTTGGGATACTCAGCCTGTGTGCCCAGACCAGGAGGAATTTGGGTTTCATGGCTTTGGTTGGCAAAGGATTTTAAAACAGAGAAGTGGAATTCTGGAATCTGGGCTGGCTGATCAAAGGGGCACAGAGAGCAGGACTGGGATGGGACACAGCACTGCATACACCTGAGAGCAATTTGGAGATAAAATTGCTCTTAAAGCAAAACAGAACCAAAAGTTTAGTAAAATCCATCTCCCCCCTTTCAGAAACTTGCTGCTTGTGGCTCCTTGCAGTGTAAGACCTGAGAGAGTTCAAACCTGTTCTTCAAGCAAGTCTGAATGCAAGTTTGGACACCACCTCAAGTGCAAAAATACAAGACAGCAAGAAATCAACACGGCTCAACAAAAATACTCTTCATGTTCTCCAGTAACTGAAAGCCTGAGCTGCTGGAGAGGATGCAAGAGAGCACAGGGGGGAAGGCAGGAACACGAGAGTCAGGGAGATGAGGCTTGAGACAAAGCAATGTTTGCTTTAGAGAGAGCTCAGAGTAAAGACAGCAGTGACAAAGCTGTGTCCTGAGCATGTGTTAGAACAGCACAGGTGAAGGGAGCCACATCTACAAGTCCCTGGCTGTGCAGGGGACCCAGGATCACCCCAGAGGCACCTGAGGGCAGGTGGCAGCAGGTTGGTCCTGCAGGGACCCCGTGCCAGCACTGCCACCCCTGCCCACGCTCCAGCTGCGAGCACGGAGAGCCAGAGGTGGGAATGTCACCTCCTGCTCTAACAGGAACACACACACACACTCCAAAGGTTTGAATCCAGGTGGGATCTTCCATCCTGATGAACTTCCTTTAACAAACTAAGCCATTCTATCACTGCCAGTCCATAAAAACATCCCTTCCTATCTGCCTCCTGCAGATGCTCCCTCCAAGCCTGAGGCCTGGATCAGTGAGGAGAGAAGCTGAATCCCCAGACTTTTACCAGCATATCCAATTTTAAGCCTTTCTACTCCTGGCTATGACTTTGCTCATCCTCAAGGCACCACCAAGGCAAGGCTTTCCCCTGTGGTTTATGTAATACATCAGGAAAAAATCCAATGTCTGGGACACTCATCACTGAGCTGGAGGAGGGGAATGCCAAGGGAGCTGTGCAGCCTGTTCCTGTCTCCTATCACCACAGTGGTCATGGTCCAGCTGCATTTGGCTCAAGAGAGGAAGAGCCAAAAAGGATTTTAAAAATCACTCTTCTATAACAAATCAATTTCTCAGCTTTCATAACACATTTTCATCCTTTGGTGTAACAGGCACTGCTTCCCCTAACTTTGAAAATATGAGGCAGCAGATCCCTAATTGGCCACATCCTCCAGGAAAACAGAAATTAATCACACACAAGATTTTCCTGTGGCATAAGCAGCTCATGCTACAGACACCAACCAAAGCTCTGACAGAACCTGGAGCCAGAACAAGACCCACCAGCCACGGAGTGAACAAAATTCCTGCACTTGGTCACCACGATCCAAACACAAATCTCCTGGTTACAGGAACTCTTCCCAGTGTCCCTCCTCTCCTGCAGACTGTGAGGTCTTGGAGACACTTTCCCAGGAGGGAAGCATCCAGTGACCAAAGCAACAGGCAGCAAAAGGCACCTCGGTAGCTGGGCACGGAGCTCTGGGCAGCACAGCTCCCTCCTGCCTCCCAGCCAACATTCCAGGTGGGAAGGGGCACAGCTGTTTCCAGATCCAGCTCTGGTGTGATTATTAACATTTATCCCACAGGGAACTGGCTTTAAGGGGCATCCTCAGGCCACACACGAGTCACAAACTGATTGACTTCAGTTGACTCAAACTCTGAACAACCACAAGCACGTGGCCAAGGCACAACGTTCTCTTTCTTGTGTGCTTGGACAAACACCCCGTACAGGGCACAGGATTTCGGGATAAAGCATCCTGAGGGACTGCTCTCACCCCAGGAGAGGCACAGCAAGCAGAATTTGAATCAGTGAAGTGCAAGTCAGCACAGGGAGCAGGCAGAGCATCACCTCAGCTCCATTTCCATGCACACAGAGTCCAGTCAATGCCCTGAGGACAAGAACTGTTTGTATTGCAGCAGCACCTACAGGGCAGAGGCAAAGCAGGATCAGAGAAGATGCCCAAAGCCCTGGGGAAACCTGCAAAGCCCCAATCCAAGGTCTGCCAAGAAGGATCTCTCTCCCTGCTGAGGTGCACACTCAGTGTCCTGCTTGGCTCCACGTTGGGATGACCACGCGACTCACCAGAGCTGAAAGTACAAGTGAGTTGTTCAAAACATCCCAAAACAGATGTCAACAAAGCCAAGTCTGCCTGCTAAGCTATCATATAATTTTTGCTCAGGCCACCTATTATGCAGCACAGCTATTTTGGGAAGGCTTGTCCTGTTTTATGCATCCTTCTGCCTGGTGGAGACTGAGTGCAGGGGCCAGCAGAAGAAAAATCAGAATCTTTCAGAAACCTCTGAACCAGCATTCACAAATGTAATAACCAAGCAATTTCAAGTTTAATCTGTGGAGTAAACAGAAACCAAATGGTCATTCCCAGCTTTCTGGTAGTGCACCTGAGCCCTTTCCCAACCCCACAGAGGAAGCTGATTGCACTTTTCCAAAGCCAGCACTGCTGCTGGTGCTAATTTTCACCTCAGGCAGATACAATTAAACACCACCCCTTGGAAAGAAAATAGCTGAAAGTCCAGATTTAAAAGTCATGCAAGTTTACTTTACAAGAACTAGGGAAAATATCGAAGTATTCCATGGTACTGTTACCCCTTGGATACAAACAGAAAACCATTCCAGACAAAGGTTCACCCCAACAGTGAATTTTCTCCCCGATTTTCTTTGCAAACACCAGTTTTCTCTGCCTCAACCACCACACTGGGTTGTGCCCTCTCTCACTGCCCTCTGTGTCAGAAGGCCAGCAATTTTTCCATCCCAGTTTTCCCATCAGAACAGGAGGAAGCTGCCTCCTCTCTCAAGAGCTCCGTGGTGCTCAGAGCTCTCTCTAATTGCCCGATCCTCATTCAGGTCAGGTCCTCGCCGTGGTGACACTAATGAGTGAGATGGGGACTGTTTGTGACACAATCAAGAAAAGTTTGTAAACATCACAAAAGCCTACGGTGCTTTGGAAAACAAGAGACTGCAGGAGAACAGAGCAAGGGAAGGGAGAGGGAGGAACAAGGTGTGCTTTCATCTTGAGTTCTCAGGCCAGATTAATGCATTTCTGGACTGATTGCAGCATTATCTAATGTTCTGCGTGGGATCAATAACATTGTCAGTGCAGTACAGTGATGGTTTCCCCAGGACATGTCCACATCTCCCTCCCAGACCCAGAAATCTCCAGAGTGGCCTTTTAAAAGCAAGGGGCTGAATCCAGGGCAGCTCTCTGGATACTGGTGGACTTGTCCCCAGCATGAGCTTGTCTCTGTCCAGAGTCCAGGGAATCATTTGATGGATTTGGTGCTTCCTACACATTGAGGATCAGCCGCCAGCACAAAAAAAATCAAGTTAGAGCACCTGCAGCAGTGTGGAAGAGCAGGACACCAGCTGCCAGCAGGTACTGCACAGCTCCCACAACCCCTGTCCTGCCCAACAAGTCCTCAGAGGTTACACACAGCTGAATTAACACACTTCAGCTAGCACCAGCCCAAAACCTCGTGGAAGGTAAAGCAGCAAGTCAGGCTCACACAGAACTCGGTCAGCTCGAGTTTGAGGAACACGATCACAGAACTGGACAATTCCAGCAAGCCCCAGGAGTGAGCCCACAGCCAACACCATGAGCTGACCCTCAGACACACCAGCCCTGCAGAGTCACAGCTTCCAAAGCCCTGACTTTGGGCTCCATGTAGGAAATGGCATTGGAAAGGTGAGCAGGAGCACATGAATGGAGCTGCACAGGGGCACAAACACCCCAGTTTTGTGGTGTGAGACTGCTGCAGCAAAGGTTTTGACTTCAATCTCTGTAAATCGAGATGTTTGGCCCAGTCAGCACCTGGGTTGTTTGCTGCCAGCATAACAGAGCACATGTCTTTGTTTAGGAGGGGTTGAATTTAGGGAACCACTAAGGGATGTAATAAAATGAATAAATATGTCCATTTTTGGCACGCTTCTCCCCACCCACCTCCATTTCCTAGAGGGAATATACCTTCCCTCAGCTCCCCAGAGAAGGAGTCTGGCACTCCCTGCCTCCACAGAGACCTTCTGCAGTTCTTACACCTCAATAAATGTTCCCAGGCCAAAACACCCCCTCACATTTGAAGATTTTGGTACCAGTTACTATGGCTTTACCACCCAGTCACCTTAAGTTTCCACCCATCACGCCAGATGGAGGCACTGCATTCACCCCGATGCTTCTGCACTGCAATACAAGTGAAATTAAGGAAGAAACTAAGTTACCACTTATCTCACAGAGCAGTAGGGACAGAGGCTCCACCACCACCTGCTTTCAAGGCCTAAAAGGCACAGCAGAGACTTTTAAAACCACATGCCCTGCCAGAGCCACCCAGATAAGCCACAGGAAAAATGCTTCCCATTTCTCTTCTGTTCTCTCTTCACCAGCAGCTGGGAGCAGTGTTCATGTGCAGGCACACATTTGTGATAAGCAGCTTCCCACTAAAATTTCCTTTGCATAAGTGACCAAAATCTCATCCCCAAAAAGTTTCCAAGAAAAAAAAAAACAAAAAAAAAAAAAAAAACAAAAAAAAAAAAAAAAAAAACAACAACAAAACCAAAAAGAAAGAAGAAGAAGCCCAAGTTTGGTTAAAATCCAGCAGGTTTCTCCACAGCTCATGATATTAACTCTGCTTCCTTCTTTTTCCCTGGAGTTCTCTACAATACAACGCAACCAAGAAACACCTGCTGCCCTAATGAACCAGCACTCATTAAATGAGACAACCCACTAGCTGCTGAGCTAATTATTGCAGAGCATGCAAAGAGAATTGATGAAAAGCTACTGTATCTCATACACTTTAAGCATTCTTGGGCTCTTTTAGCCCTCTAGTCCAGCTACTGCACCACCTCCCCTTCACACTGCTAGAGGAGAGATAAAGCACAACCATAGTGAACAGCGTGAACAACGCTGTAAGGCCTCAAAGTGACTCATTTAGTCTTCTTTGGGTTTAGTCTTTTCCATTTTTGATCTAAATTAAAAGAACGGCCAAGACACGGCATTGCCGTGAACGCCGAACACCCTGGAGCTATTTTTTTTTTTTCCTTCCAGCCCTGTGTGAATTTCTGTAGCGCCCAATTTTAAAGCTGAAGACTTGGAAGTCTCTGCAGTGCGATCAGGAGCCTCCCATGCGATTTGCCCAGCGCCGAGCAGCTCTGAGCATCACCCTCCTCAGCAGAGGAGCCTCTCGCTCCAGGCCAGTGCCAAGGATCCCAGCGGGGCATCGCCAGCTCCCACCACGAACGAGCGGGAGCTGCCCCACGGAGGGAGAACCGCGTCCTCCCCGGCTCCTCTCACTCTACTCCGGCCGTGCAACAGCTCCTGGCTTCCCACGGCTGAGCGCTCCCTCCCTCCCTCCTTCCCTCCCTCAGCCGCGACCCCGCCGCGCTCCCGGGGCTCGGGGACGGGCGCAGTGCGGGGCCGGGCTGTCCCCAAGCACCGGGCTGTCCCCAAGCACCGGGCTGTCCCCGGGGCTCCCCGGGCTCGCCGATGGGCGCAGCTCCGGGGCCGTGTTCCCCCTGCTCCGGGCTCCCCCCGGCCCCGCTCACCTGGAGTAGAAGCGTCGGGCGGCCGAGCCCGGGCTGTCCCCGCCGGGCGGGCTCGCCATGGGCGCCGGCCCCGCGGCGGGGAGCGGGCAGCGGAGTATGGCAGCGCCGGGAAGTGATGCACCGAGCAAAGAAACTCGCGGGCAGGCCCCTCCTCCGGCTGATGTCACCCGGCCTGCCTCCCTCCCTCC
>VZRF01002180.1:104586-184657 GCA_013396875.1 Vireo altiloquus
CCTCTCATCCCCCGGTGCCCCCTCATCCCCCCGGTGCCCTCTCATCCCCCGGTGCCCCCTCGTCCCCTGGTGTCCCTTCATCCTCCGGTGCCCCCTCGTCCCCGCTGTGCCATCCCCGGTAGAGCCTCACGGCTCACCCGGGAGCGGCCCCAGACACGCAGCGAGCCGCGGGCACCACACGTGCCCGTTTGTCGCCCAGGGAGAGCGGAGTAGCATCGCTGATTTCTGACCAGGTAGAGGTGTTGAGAGCCATCGTGAGGTGTCGGGTTTGGCTTGGTCAAAGCGCTTTTGTCTTCCGAAGTGTCAGCACCTGGAGGCAGCCAGGACGAGCAGCAGGGAGCAGGCAGGAGCTGGCAGGGCTGCGTTTGGTGTGCTGGGTCAGCAGGGCAGTGTCGCAGGCAGACTGAGCCACCGAGCAAAGTCTGGCTGCTCTGTTTGGTAGTCAGGAATCCACCAGGAAAAGGGATTTTCCCTCCAGCCCACAGTAGCTTCTTTCAGTTAACTATGTCCTGTTGAACCTTGGGGGCCTTAAACATTTATTTCCACCCAGACACCTAGAGAAGGATGCAGGTCATCTTAAACATTGCATCCAGCTCCCTCTGTTCTCCGAGGCTTGAGATGCTCCTGGAAAAGTTAGGGAGTTGGTCACTCAACAGGAACCTGTCTGAAAGTCAGGACCACTCACCCAGCAACAGCAAGTTAAACATCATTATTGTCACAGACCTCCCACAAAGAAACACAGCTATGAAGTGTGGCTTTCCCCAGGTTCCAGCAGCTTGCTCTGCACGCACAGAACCCTGTGGTCGGAGGGAATCCAGAGCCATGCCTATTTTCTGGACTGTTTCACCCTGGGGACCTGCACAAAACCCCTGTCAGGAGTAAACCCTGCTCAGGAAAAAAACATCATCAATAACACCCCACTAGCAAACCACAAAAGCCTCTTTTCCAAGAGCTAATTGATTGGGCATTTAAATTTGAAACAAAAACCCATAAACCAACCTGTGTCTGTGTCTCAGCTTAGGAATAGTCTCAATTCTGTAGATAAACCACAGCAGAGAAAGCTGAAACCATCCTGCTGAGAGCTGGCTCCTCACTCAGGGAGGTGTAGTGCTGTCATGAGTGCCTTATTATCCCAAAAAATAGGAACCCCTCTGCACTCCTGAGTAACCAGCAGCAGGACCCTCACTGGAAGGGCCAGGCTGGGACTCTGTGCCTGACACCAGCCAGTTTTTACCCAGGTTTGGGGTTTCCAAGAGAGCAGCAAACATCCTGGTGCAAAGCAGCTTTTCACAAGCCCTGGAAACATGGGACTGCTCGGCCCTAAGAGATTTTGGTGCTTCAGAGGGGGTGTTTGTCCATGCCTCCCCCCTCTTCCAGACAAGGATATTAGTGCAAAAGATGGAGCCCAGCTTGTGGTGCTGCAGCCCTTCCTCAGCCCTGGGCACTGAGGATGCTGAGCTGAGCTGGGCCCCAGTGCTGGGCTGGCACTCAGCGAGTGTGGGAAGACAGAGGAATTGCCCTTCAGAGAAACAATGCTGGAAAGGAGAGCAAGGGAAAGGAGGGAGGAGGCCAGCTTCCAGTTTGGGCTGCAGCCAGATCTATGGTGTTCCACAGAGCTCTGGGCAAGCTCGGGTCACCCACACGTTAATGACACAGGAATCGCTCGGTCAAATTCCAGGGCCTGGGTTGTGCAGGAGGTCAGGCTGAGATGAGCATAATGGCCCCCTCTGGCCTTCAAACTCATGAATTTGCAATGGATAATTTATCATCTGACAAACTCAGCTTCTCTTTCCTCTTGTACAAGTGGCAAATAGGTCGCAATAGATTTGAATTCATTAGATGAAATAATTCAATTACTTTGCTGTGGGTTGGGTTTGGTTAACCCTACATGTTCATGCCAAGAAGCTCCCTACAAGGACTTGGAGCTCAGCCACAACTCAGATCTACTTTGCTGAAATGAAACAGGAAAATTATAAAAGTTCAGAGAGAAAGAAACCCCAGTACTTCAGAAATGCCACTAATTCCTCTGGTGAACTGTGTGCACATTGTGCCGTGTGCTGGGAAGGACCCAGAGCAATTAGAGAGGCTCCAGATGAATGTGACAAATGTGACCTATGAGAGAAAGATATGAGAATTGATTTGTTCAGTGCAGGTAAGATCAAGAAGTGGAGCTGGAATCTTTAGACGTTAAAAGGGCTTCTGCAGAATGGAAAAAAAGAGGAGTGGATCCTGAAGAGCAGTGCAGGGTATGACACAGCCAGGCCAGAATCCATCAAAGGCAATGCAGGGTTCATTTTCCTGTGACCTTATGCACCTCTGCACCTCTAACATCTTTTGTTTCTGCAATCTTAAAGCTCAAAATCCTGTTCCTCCCTGCTCCTCAGTGTCTCTACACCTTCACTTACAAACACAGGCAGAATCACAGCTCTAAGGAATAGGATTGCAGGATCCTTAACACTTCCTGGGCAGTTTTAAACATTTATTTTTATAAATCGATACTCAAAGCTACCACAACACAAGATGAAAGAGCTCCAGCCATTGCCATATTTCCTTCCACTTGGAAGAGACAGCCTTGAGAGCAGGAAGGCACAGAAAGCTCAAGGGAAGACAGTGAGGCAAAAGTCAGCAGTAAATTTTGCCAGTCATTTAAGTATTGCCAGGACATCTCTCCTCTGCCTCCATGTCTTCATCATCCAGACACACCAGAGCCAGGCACTCCCTCCAAAACACGAAGATTCATCTTAATTAGCACGGCAGCTTTCATGCAGCTCGTGGAATGGATTGCTGGGGGCCTCTGCTGGGGCTTGTGTGCAAAAAGAGCTCTGCAATTCAGACTCCGGAGCTGACAGACCCCAGCTGAAATCCCTGCACTGAAATTGTGTTCTCTTTCTGGCAACAGCTGTGATTAATCACCAAACTTTGCACTTTTTTCTCAAGCTGGCAGGTTCCAAAAGCACCTTGCTACTGTCCTGCATTCCATTCTCTAAATCCCTCTAAACGTAGCCTGCAAGGAAGATCTGGGTTCAAACCAGCCTAAAAAAGAACCACACAGCAAAACTGAAGAATCTTTGTCTTGCCTTATATCAGTTTCACAGCCGCGAATTTAGATGGAGATAAACTTAACTTTGAGCAAGTTTGCACCTTTTAAAAAACAAAATATCCCAGTGGATGTTGCTTCCTTTGTGTGCAGGAGATGAGAGCTCTCAGTGGGTATTTTTCAGCTGGATCCTCTTCCCCAGGCACCAGAGAAGGGAAGACACAGGACTGGAAGGGAGGGGATGATGAGCGGCCTTGGCCAGAACCTCCTTCCCGTGGAACATCACTGTTGGGGCTGCCCCAAGCCAGTTTGTAAAGTGGAAATAACAAAATAACTTCTACCTCTCCCTCCCCGGGGAAGGAACAATGGCTGGAGATATTTAATGTGTCACCGAGCTGTGAGAACAGGAGTTTGAATGAGCCTGACAGCAGTGTGAAGATGGGTAAGAGAGGAGCTGGCTTTGTGGAAGGCAAAGGGAATAATAAAAATGCCCCTGGAGGGTCTGAGGGCTGGTGTGCAAATCAGGGCCACACGAGGCCTGTCTGAACCAGGAACGTTTGCCTTGGCTTGGGGATTTTCATAAAGCATAATTACATGAGTTTGCAACAACATCCTCCTCAGAACAGCCCAGAGCCAGGCAGGAAAGTGGGGAGGGAGCAGGGATGGGTTTCAGCAGGAGCACTTAGCTATTCCTTTACTTAAAACAACAAATTAAGAGCAAGGTTCAGTGTCTGTGTTTGGGGAACAGAACCCTCCATGCTTCTGAAAGATTGAACAGGTCCAAATAAAACTGCTGTGCCACACAGCTGTATTTTCAGGACCTGGAAAGAAATTACAGTTTTCAAGGGCTTTTACAATCCTTCTTTCCACTGAGTCTGGTCCTAAGGCAACAAAACTCCTCTGATCAGAGGGAAGGACTCAGTGAGGAACCATTATTTTACCTCCAAAGTAGAAGCACAGAAGGTTATTACAATCTGCAGATAACCCGTAATAGAGACTCACAGCCAGGAATATTATTCATACCTGAAATAAAGAGGATCATCTGAGAGTGAAGAGTTGTTTTGCTGACTGTGATTGTCTCTTTTAAAAACCTCTCGGAGCACAGACATTCAGGAAAAGCTCTGAGTAATGAGCACCTCTGAATAATTCAGCTGTGTGCAGGCACTCCTGAAACAGCAACAGCTGCTGAGCACAGGGACCCTCTGGGGCTCAGGAGAGCTCCAGGCTGCCCAGTTTGGGGGTGGGTAAGATTCCTGTTGGGCACTACAGCTGGATGAAAACTCTTCTCAGAACCTGGGCAGGAGCACAGCCAGTGGGCTCTTACCTTTCTTTCCCCACCCCTCTCCTCTCCTGGTACAGCACTGAAAACACACCTCAAGACCTTAATGGTTCTCACCCGTTACATTCCCTCGTGTTTGGATGCACCTGAGGGTTTGGCCTTTGCTTGGTGGATATTTATACACCCTGTGTCTCTGATGTCCCTGAATTTCCTTTTTATTAATTCTCCTCTGGGCCTCAGAGGAGGCAAACAAAGCGACAGAGCTTATCCACTTCCTTCAGCTTTCAAGCTTGACTGAAAGTGCTTCATTAAATAAATAGCAAGAGACCTTTAAAATGCCCTTGCTCCCAACCTCGTAGAGAGTTTGATGAAATGGAACCCCGTGGCCTGGCACTGGCCTGCTGGGGAGATGGGGATTTTTTAGGCAGGGCCAGAGGGGATTGTCCCGATGCCTTTGTGCTAATGCCATGTATCCCTTGGATCCACAACCCAGCAGCTCCTCTTCCACTGCAATCCTGCTCTTTACCTCGGAGCAGAATGACCACACAGAGTGCCTGGGAAGGCTTTTGGACTTGTCAAGTTTCAAGCACAGGAGCTGAGCTGTGTTGTGGCACAGTTCTGCCCCGTGCCAACCTCCTCTGTGCCCTGGCAGCTCCTCTGTGGATGCAGTTTCCTAAGGGATGCTGAACCAGCTCGCCCTGGCTCCCCTGTGATGTCTGCAGCAAGCTGGAGGTGCTCGAGGAACACCTCTGCTTTTTTCTTATCAGCTCTTCTGTTCCTGCAGGAGAATTCAACATCCTGGCAGTGCCTGCTCCAAGAGAGCTTCAACCAAGACCCCAGCAGGGTGGTGGGAGAATCTCTTGGGGCTCACCAGAAATATGCTGGATTTTTCTGGCCTTGGAGAGCTTTTTTTGGCCTTGGGAGCTTTTCTTGGAGGCACCTCATCAAAACTCTGTTGCTCAGATAAATATCCCAGAGCTCAGTCACGATCAGCTTCTGTTTACAATGTTGGCAGCAGGTTTGTTTAACCAACTTCAATTTCCAAGAGTCAACAGACAAAACCCCAATTTCTTCTGTTGGAAGTCTGGGAAAACCTCCTGTTGGCATTGACTGAAATAAAGAGCAATCTTGCGTTAAGAAGTGAAAGCCCAGGGGGAGGAAATACATATTTTCACCTTTGAAGGGGGTTTTATTTCCTCTTTATGTTGCAATTGTCGGTAATGACATTAATTACGAGCATGTTTGGGTTTGTTTTAAAACAGATTGCTGATACTTGCAGTGTAATTGCATTATTTAGTCGAGCTTCTGCAAGTGCTTTCCAAACACTCAGGGTGGAACTTGTTTCTGTTTGACTCCCAGCAATTCTGTGAATCAGAGGCAGGCGGAGCAGAAGTTGCTGGTGGTGACTCTGTCAGCAACCACAAGGTCACCAGAGTTCCTGCAGCAGAGCCCCTCCAGTCCCCAAACCAGCACATGGTGACAGGAAGCACATTCTGGTTATCACCAAAACTACATCAAACTACAGGCTCAGGTCTGAACCCATCGAGTTCCTAATCAGCAATGAAAGCCAGTGCAAAAATAGCACCATTTACAGCTCAGCTCTGCTCAGTTTATCCCCATTTTTCTGCATTTCTTGCACCGAAGATAAGACTGTTCTTAACATTCAAATAGAATATTAGGATGATATTGTAGCAACATTCAGCAGCATTCTCTAAAAGCAATAATTCTCATTTTAGGACTGATAACCTGCAGACAGCATTCACCATTTAAGCAAATAACAGAACACAAGGAAAGTCTCAAAAGGCCCAAAGAAATTCTTCTCTTTGAGGATGGTGAGGCCCTGGCACAGGGTGCCCAGAGAAGCTGTGGCTGCCCCATCCCTGGAAGTGTCCAGGGCCAGGCTGGACGGGGCTTGGAGCAATCTGGGATTGTGGCATGTGTCTAGTGTTGGAATGAGATGAGTTTTAAGGTCCCTTCCAACCCAAACCCATCTGTGATGCTGTGATTTTATTAAATATCTTAGAATAAAAGTAAGTGGGATTACCCAAGTACCTCATTAATCCAATATTGGTGCAATGCTAATATGGGATGCAGTCAAAAGGGTTGTGGAATGTCAATCCCTTGATTCAGAAAGCTGTTCATCAAACAAGCAATCTTTCATATAATTTCAGTTAATAAAGATAATTCTGCTGACATAATAGATTTAGACTTCAGCAAAGCAGTTAACTTAATCTTGCATGACATTCTGTTAAAAACAGTACCCCAAAAAAAATCAATGTAGCTTATTTTAAATGGATGGAAAATCTAGTGACACGCATCAAAAAGCAATTATCTGATGAAGGAATTTCTGGTGTGTCCAAAAGGATTTACAGTGTTATCCAACATTTTTATCAATCCCCATTTTATCAACGATCTAGAGAATGAGTAGGAAGACGTTAGTGGTAAATTTTATGGTAAAAAGCGGGATTTAGAACAGTAACAATTAATGGGAGAGGTGGAATTGGTTTGTTTGGTAGGGCTGTGAGAGGAGAGAGCTGCCAAACCAAGTGTAAGACCCCAAAGCCACTCTGCAGCCAAGACTGTAAATGTCACCTACAGGAGGGATGCAAAACTGCCAGGTGAATTGGGTCCATTTACTTAAATGAATTTTAAAGTCTGACTTCATCTTAGGTGAGAGTTAACTTTATAGACAAGAAATTTTCTGGGAATGAAAAGTGTTTCAGTCTAGGAGAAAGTGGCACATCCAGAACTTGCAGCGAGGAGGGAAATTCAGCCTGAAAATAAGAGGTGATTTGTAAACGCAGGTAATTAAACAGTGGCACAATTAATGCTTTAGGAGCAGAGTTCAGCCTGCATTAGGAGGTGTCTGGAAGAACCCTGGTTAAGGATGTTGCAGCTCAAACACAAGTTCTGGGGCTGCTGCAGCTTTCACTGAGTGTTTGTGTAATGCCGGATCTTTAATCAGACAATCGGCCCTGTTAGCTGTGAAAACACTCCTCTCGTTTTACCTATTGATCAGGGCTATCTACCGATATTTGATATTTTCCCTGGCTTGGCAAATCTCAGCGTGTTTGTGGTGTATCGATCCCCTGGGTGATTAACAGCCTGCATGGCCCGGGGGGTGACATGAATGGGGACGTTTTGTCCAAGTGGCTTTTGGGATCAAACATTTGTGTCCTTTGTTGTTTGCAGGCTGCGCTGGCCCCTTGGAAAAGGACGGTCCTGATTCTGAGGGAGAGGTTTGGGACCGGCAAAGCAGTGTTGGTCTATGTCTGCAACCTCCATCCCTCTCTTTTCCTTGGGAAAGCAAAGGCGGTGAAGGCGGTGGCTCCTCCGAGCAGAGTCCCTCCCTCCTGCCTGCTGCTTTTGACTTTCACTCCAGAGCTAAATGATGTTGTCATAGAAACGAAAAAAGGGGCATGTGGGAACCCTTCCAGTCTGGGATGTGACAGGACAGCACATTTCCCTCTCCTGGGTCTTGATCTCTACAAACTCAACGCCTTCCTACCACAAAAATGAATCGAGTCCACATTTTCCTACCAAATGCTTGCACAGTGCTGGGCACTCCTTGCTCCCAGTGGCTCAGCCCCTACATAACCATCTTTTCCAGGTGTCCAGGATCTGCTCTTTCTCTACCACGCCCACTCCTTGCTGCAAGCAAACAGAAACTCCTCGGGTCAGCTTCCCTGCTTACATAAACTGGGAGAGCTCTGGTTGCTGGCACCACTTTTCATCAGCAGGGAATTGAGCCTTCAACATATGCCAGCTTTATTTTCCATTGGAGATGGGCAGGCACTGGTATCTATTTTCCTTTGCACTCAGCTCCATATAGATCCGTTTTGTCAATAATAAGGCAATATTTTTGTTGGTTTGCATTGTTATCTGGTGAGACAGAAGAAAAAAAAAAAAAGGCAGACAAACAAAATCCAGTCAGTCATAAATGATCTTGGGTTAAATGACTGTGCTGCCTGGCATCCCAGGGGAGAGCAGGAATGAAACTCCAGCAAATCTGAAGGCAACCTGACTTGACGGAGCGTAACAAGGCAGGAGATGGCCTGTTGTGTTGGCTTAGCCTGCTGCTTCTCCACTGACACTGGTTTGGATTGGCATTTAGTGGTGAAACAAATATAATCGAGGGGAATCAGGTGAATTTATGAGCAGAGGGTCAGCGACCCCAGGGACTGTTCTTTGCAGGTGGGATTTATAAAGCTCCTCTGCTCTCATAGTCGTGCTGGCATCCCAGCTGGGACCGGGCAGAGCAGCGCTGATGCCAGGGCTGAGATTAATGGCCTGCAAATTGCTGAGCAGATATAAAAAGCTGAAAGGTGGAAGGAGGGATTTCGAAGGCTGAAGGCCCAAGGAGAGCACTCCAGGGAGGAATAAATGCAGCAGGGAAGTGGAACTCTGGCTGGCAGCATCTGCTGTGTGGGCAGGACTCGAAACAGGCAGCAGCAGAGGTAGGACAGGAGGACCCAATTCCCAGATTTTGATTGGACTGTTTGGATTTTGAACGTATCATTCTTGTTGAAGGAAGAGGCTAAATATTGCCATTCTTGGTAGCTGTTTGATGCCTTGTTGAAAGGTTGAAGCAGAACAAAATAACATGTGAAGAAAAAGCTGTGGAGCACAATAAACCACGCTTAGAGAGTGCACAGAGCTTTGAGATTTGCTGCCAAGGACTCTGCATTTTCCAGCTCAAAAGGAATTTTCCTTCTTATATTTAGTGACACAAATATACCCAGGTGTGTGGCAACCTGCGCATTTCAATCCAGTCACACCAAGTCATGGTAAATCAGGAGATTTTGAGGTTTACGAGATATGACAACAAGGCAAATTAGTTAAACTTAGTGGAGATAAAGCCCCATGGTGGTTCCATGTAAGTCGGATTTAGCCACTGCCCTTAGCTGGGAATGGGATCACACAGATGTGTGGTGTCTGATCCAGGAAATTATGGACTCAGGCACTCGGGACCTGGTAATAAATGGTGATGAAGGCAGCACTGCAAAAATAATGTTGTTGCTGTCTTACAGCACTCCATAGATCACTGTGCTTGAGTGTCAATAAATGGGGGCATCTGAACACAGTAAATCATTCCCCACTGATCTGATCCCTTGTTACAGAGCAGGGCCTGGGGCTCACAGCACATTTTGTCTCACTTTCAGGTAAACAGGCTGGTCTGGGGGCTTTTGCCAGATGGACTCCTCCCCAGCTCCAAACTAAAAGAGCAATTTGGGAGCATCCCTGAGCTGTGGGATCTCCAACCTGTGGGTTATGCAAGCAGGGAATGGACTCTGCTTCTTGTCCCTCTGAAGCTGTTGGGCACAGGTATTGTGCCTGCTGCTCTGGTTTGGGGCACAGGGAACACAGAGCTGCTCCTGCTCCCACCAAAATCCACAAGAATCTTTGCATCAGCTCCTGAGTGTTTTAGGTCAGGCTTTGAGACATCTCATCACTCTGTGCTGTAATTCTCACCACCCACGTACCCTTCCTTTCTCACCTTGCAGTACGGGGAGACAAGGTGGAGGGAAATGTGCCATTTTACCTGTAGGTTGGTGATTTAAGTTGCCCACTCCCGGCCTGGCACTATAAATCCTCTCCTGCAGCTGGAGAGCCCCGTTTACTACAGCAGGTTTCCATGGCAATCCTGTGCTCTCCCACATTCCACTGCACAGTGCAGGCAGCCCCCCCCCACCCCTTTTCACTTCAGATTCCATTCACATAGTCTCCTATTGATAGGAAAAAAAACCCAAATGGGCCATGGATAGCTATTTCCTATCTTAACACACTTTCCCCCAATAACTGGGTGATGGATCTGTATTTTAGCACATCAGGAGAACACTTGCCCTTTGCCAGACATCGCTTGGCAGGCAGCACAACATCCAGATATTCTGGAGGTCTGCTTCTATCCTGACACACATTACTCCTGTTATTTTAGGACATCAGTAGGAAAATACAAGCTTGATATTCCCTTGTGTTTCTGGCTGTCAGCCAAGCAAAGGCAGCGTGTCTCTGTTGCAGCAAATCCTTCCCTGAGCTCGGGCAGCCTTGTGGCAGCCTCCCACCTGCATCCGAGCTGTTCTCAGCACTCAGTGCAACTCAGTCTGTTGCATTTCCCTGGTCTTAAAATAAAAAAAAATTAAAAAAAAAATAAATAAAAACTTGATTATGGGGGAAAAGGGGTTTTTACCTTGGGATTTATTTAAGGACCCTTAGGTGCAGCACTTTGTCCAGGTGGAAATGCACAGAAGTGCACACACCAAAATGCACACACCCCGATACATCCTGTATACAATTTATAGGCCTTGCAAATTAACACATCTATCAAAGATTCCCCAATGAGAGACTTGAATGAATCCCCATTCTGAGGAATCTCTCCTCTGGATGGGCCTATCTGAGTTTACAGGATGTGTTCTAGAAAGGACCATGGTGTCTGGGAAACCTGTGAGGTTTCCAGGATGTTTGGTCTCCTGGCCTAATAGAATGGTGGGTCTTAGCTAAATTATCAAACTGAAAGACTTACAAGTATGTGGGCTAAAAGCACATGAACACTCTCTAAAAGGGTATATAAAAGGAGTATAAAAGAAAAGGCAAAAAATCATCCTGGCAGCAAGTCACTGAGGGGATGGAACAGCCCATGGGAAAAGGATCTGCTGCTTCCCAACAATGTGAGAAGCAATTGGGAATTTCATCTGCTAGGACTGAAAACGAAAAAGAGGAAATGTTATCAGTGGTACCAGCAAAAATCAGTCTCTGGGTGTTTTACACGAATACTGATATCTCACAACACTACCTGTGGGGGAAGAAATTTGTGTCTTATCTCAGGAACGGTGACATGGCACCACTGATGGGGCAGCCTGTTTGTCTCAGTCTTATTATGCTGCTGATTCGAGAGATGATAAGTACTATAAAGAATTACTTCAAAGCCTAGTGGTCCTGTAAGCTCCTTGCAGGTTCAAATCAAATCCCAATTTATTAAGTGGCTTTACCTTTGTCCCTTTTAACTTCAGGTGGTGTTTTGTCAGAGATTCCAGCAGGTGCAGGATTGGGGCCTTGGCTGTCAGGCTTCAGAGCAGTGCACTTGGTTTTTTTATCAGCTGCCTCTTCCCTCCACGTGCTTGCTACAAAATTCATGTCACATCCAGCTTGCAATCGAAGTCTAGATTTGGGCTTTGATTGTTTGCTAACTGAGAATTGCTGTGAAGATGGTTTACAGTGAAAATTGCTTAGTCAGGCACTGTAAAAAAAAAATCAACAGAGAAATACCATTTTCTTTCCTTTTATCTGGACGAGTTTCCCAGAAGTGAGGGAAGTCACAACACTCCCACAAAGCCAGGCACAGGGAGCAAACCAGCAAGAGAATGCAGGAGTGTGTCTGCCAGAGCTGTGGGTTGTTTGTAAGATTCTTGGAGCATGCCTGGAGGGTGCAAGAATTTCAAAATTGAGACTTAGGAGGAATTTCTGGGTTCGCTTCACATACATCTGCACTTCCTGAATTTTGCTAGACCTTGTGGGTTACTGGGCGAAATATTTCCTAAACAGTGACAGTGCACAGCAGCAGAAACTGAAGCTTCTGGGAGGTGAGTCCGTGTCAAACAAACCTCCAGACTCCAAACAGCCTCACACAGGGCTGAGTAAATACCAAAGCCACCAAAGGTTTGCAAAAACACCAGAAATCCACACTGAGTGCTGCAGTGGGGCAGAGCTGGGCACTTCCTGCCCCATTTACCATCCTGTGTGCAAGTGGGAAGTGCTGGTTGGGAAAAAGAAGACTCACACCAGGACAATGTGCTCCCTGTGGAATTACCCCGTGTGGGAGTTCAGCTGCACCTCCCTTGGCAGGTTCTTAGATGAGAAACTGCAATATCCTTTTGAGAAAAAGCTTAAAATTCCTTTGTAAAACCTCCTCTGAATATGCCATAGCCTGTTGTCTGATTTGCTAAAATGAGTAGGTGGTAGTTGGAGTATCTCTGTAGGGGAAATTCAGTGTTTGGGGGCTGATGCACCATAAATGCCATAGGAGTGAAAACTCAGGCCCTGTTTGTACCTTGGTTCTGTGTTGGCAGGAGCTGTGCAGTCAGCAGGACAGAACTGTACATGACTGGCTCATTTCTCTCGTACAGATCTAAAATAGAAATCCTAATGGATTTGCTCCTCTTTGCCTCAGCTCACACTTGGCTCCCTGACTTGGGAGTTTCACACGCTGCAGAAGTGGGATTTGGCCCAGCGATAGGTTTCACTTCATCTCTCAGCAGATTTGTGGTCTAACACTCCAAGATGTGCAGCATAACACAGTGGCAATCTGTCACTCTCCTGGCTCTCGTCAGCTCCAACAGCTTGCTGAGAAAATACGGAGCCAAAATAAACCCAGTCCGACCTGAGGGACCGGAGGAGCGTCGCCTGCCGAGAGCTCTGCCTGTCACAGCACAGGCATTCCTGCTCCACTTGGCTCTTCCACCATCCCAGCAGGCTGGGACCAGCCCTGGGCTTTCCTGGTTGCTGTCACAGCTTCCCATCTTCCCAAATCTTCCCCGAGCGTTGCCCTCCCGCTGCTGAGGCTGCACGTTGTGTTCTCTCCCCTCTCTGAGGTTCCCTTGGCACAGGGGCTGCCCCTGAGCCCTGAGACTGCAATTAGGGCTCTTATCACTCATGCACCCAGAATAGCTGTGGCTCCCCTCTTGGACAGGCTCTGCATTCCCAGCACTGAAACCTCTAATCAGGCCAGAACGTTGGCTTGGAGCAGCTTGAAAAGGGAACTTTGTGACTCCAGTGTGCAGCTCAGGAATTCCTTGTTTGGTTAGACTTGAAGAGCTGAGCTGCTGGGGATATCTGAGCACAGGCTCTGAGTAGGGACCTTCATTAGATTAGGCTGAGTCTGTTTCTTCAAGAGGACTTCTTGGAGACCACAGGGATCCGTGGGCATGAAAGGATGTGGTGCCAGTGTCTCGCCTCACCCTCTGAGTGCTTTCCAGTAATAACCAACACTCACCATCCTGACATTGCTGCGAGAAGCAAAGCTGTAGAGTTACGAAGAATGAAAAAATAATTGAAGATATAAACCAGAAAAAGGAGTCAGAACATAAACCAAAATGCTGATGGAACAGCACTCAGTTCGCTCTGCTGTGCAGTGGGGTGGGAGAAGAGGATACAGAGCCTGGGGTACTCACTGGAATTCAACCCCCAACAGCAGTAAGTGGGGCAAGAATAAATGTGTTTTATGGCTACTTGCAGCCATAACTTTGAGGGGTTGTAAGAAATGCGGTGTCAGGCCTCAGTCCAGGACGTCAGAGCCCACTGAAGTCCAGCAGATGCTCTGTGAAAAGACTGGGAATGAAAAGGAAAGTGAATCGTTGCTGTAGTCAGAGTTTTGCTGCTGCTTCTCAGTCCAGGTTGTCTTTGTCCAAGGTGGCATCTGCTGCTCTCCTGGGTTGTCCTGGCAGAAACTGGGGCCGGGAGGCTCCCAGCACCGAGTGCTGCAGCTCCAGTGTGCAGTCTGTGTTTGCCCTCTGCTGTTGGCTCATCACACTGTTCCCTCCGGATAACCCAAAACCTGGGGAACCTGAATGGTTACCCCCAGATTTGAAACACACTTAAAAAATTGTGACACTTAAAATGAGCGATACCCACAAAGGGGGAAAAGAATCACCTGAGACTTTAGTATACATTTATTTTATGTTATAAAGCTTTTGCTTTTAATCATAAAGACTGGAAACTTTAAAGAAAAAATTTCCCCTAAATAGAAACCAAAAATTAAGCCCCCTGGAATGGGAAGAGCTGCTCTGCAATGAGGAAAGACGCCCTGGGATGAGGACTCCAGGAGGTCTGGTCCCTCTGCCTGCTCTGGCACCCCAGAAATGCAGAGCTGTTCCCACCTGGGCACCAGGCTGGTCACCCTGCCCTGTCCTGTGGTCACTGCCAGGATGCCAAATGCCCTGGAAGGGACACAGGGGCTTGTCACGAAATCTGCTGGCATCTTGCCACGTGTTTGCAAGCTGAGATCAGCACTCAGGCTCCTCTTGTTGCTGTTTGTTTTCTCCTGTGCTCCCAACAGCCCCTCCCTGTGCTGTCGCCCTGCACGGAGGGGCACAAACAAAGGTGTGGCGATGGCTGAGCCCTGGAGGGGCTGCTGGGACTCCTCTGGTCCTCCCACGACTCCCAGGCAGGGCAGGGACTGACCTGGGATGTGTCTCTTGTGCATTCCCAGCCGGTAGCAGGGAGCCTGTGGGTGGCTCAGCCAGGGAAGGAGCAGCACATGGGAAGTTCAGTGCTGGGGTGGCTCTTACAGCTCCCTTTGGAAGTGCCTTGGGGATTATCCAACCTTGAAAGGCTGAAGATCATCTCCAAAGAGCTTTTGTGCAGCTCGTGAGTGGAGATTTTGTTCCATGCAGGGCTGAGGCTTCAAAAGGTAAGTGTTGAACTGGCAGGAACAGGGAGGGGGATGGATGGAGGGATGGAGGGATGGAGGGATGGAGGGATGGATGGATGGATGGATGGATGGATGGATGGATGGATGGATGGAGGAGGAAGCTGTTTTTCCCAACTCTCTGACCATTCCTGAGCTCCCAGGCAGCTCTGCAAAGTGCACTGACCCAGAGCAGGACATTTACCAGCTCTGTCATATCCCTGTCTCTCCTAAGACTCCTTCACAAGGCTGAGAAATTAATAATAGCATGTAAGATTTGCAAACACCACAGAAATGTAGATGCTGAGGCTCTTTGTGGGCAGCCAGCAATTAGAGATGAGAAAATTTATATTCATATCAGCATATAAACACCCTGGGCTGTTCTCAGAGGGCAGCAGCAACCAGTCCTTTTGCATGGTTGTTTCAGACATGGAGACCAAGTGAGCAGAGCTGGAGCAGAGCTGAAAGATGGAGAACAGATTTGCCTCTGGAGACTTGGATCCTCTAACTGGTATGCGGGTAAAGAGCTTCCACTTTGCTCTGCACAGTCATAGCAGATACTTGGGTAAATTTATTTTTAAACCCAGGATTTATTGCTTGTGGAAAGACTTTAGTACTTAGTTTAATCTGGATTGTGTGACTTCAGGCACAATGGAGCAAATATTTTGAAGTCTGGAGAGTGCTGGGGAGTTTTGTAACTGTTCATAGTCCTTAGAGCAGCACCAACCCCCCCATTTCATGCTGCTTTCTAAAGAAACCCTCTCTGTGAACCTTCCTCAGCCTGAAAGCATCACAGCTCAGTTTCTGTCCAGTGTATTCAATGAGTTCACAGCAGGAGGTTCTCTGTATCTGATGTGTCACTTCTTTTTTTTTTTCCCATAAAAGGACACGAGCCATTCTTTCATGATTAATCCTGTATGGGTTTTTTTTTTTTTTTTTTTGTAAGCAACTACTACAAATAGGACTGAATTGGGAAATTCAGCTCAGTCTTTCGCAAATGTGTGCTAAAATCAGCAAGGATTTTGCTGAATCAGCACTAATGTAGCCCAGAGAGCTTTAGCTCTGATGGAGCTCAGCACACACAGAGATACAAAAGCAGCCCAGACACAATTTTTCAGGAGCAGTTTCTGTGTTTTCAGCCACCACCTCAATGATCTGTTCTGGCTTGGGCCTGAGGGGACACTGTCAATAGTGAAGAGATGCTAAAACATCTTTCCTCTCTTGATTCCACAGCTGTAGCCTTGGCTTGGAAGAGTCTCCAGGAAGCCAAAGCAGTGGTATGTGCAGTTCAGGGAGCACTTGCTGTCACACACCTTTATCTCTTTCTGTCAGCTGCCTGTGCATCATCTCCACGGCTTAACTCCATGGAAATATTGCAATGGAAAGCAATGTAAACCTGCCATTTGTTTGTTCTTTCCCAATGAACACATCACCTCTTTATTTGTTATTAAATAACAAAGAGAGGATAAGGGGGAAAGCAAGGAATTTTACCCAATTTCACAACACTCACAAAATCAATGACAAGAACAGACAAAGCTTTGCCTCACTTGTGTTTGAAGCCCTGAGCAGAACAAGAGCTGGGACATCCTCTGGATTCTCCCTGTCTTATCATCCTCTTCATAGGGAACGTGATGGAGCTGTGAGCACAGCAGCTGCCATCATAACTGACATCTCTTGGATAAATGCAGAATATTGCCCAAATCCACAGGGTGTTGCTTGCACAGCAAAGGCCTGACTGCTGGAGTTGGTTTTGGCTGGGGTCAATTCCAGCTTAAGCTGTTTTTAAAAACATCAGTAAAAATCTGAGGCACACATACTTGCAAAGTGTCAATAGAAGAGAGAGGTGGTTTCACCTCTTATCTTCCCAGTCAATTGCATTCTTTCCAACTGTAGGAAATACCACAAGGAACATGCTCAGACAGGCCAGTATTTACACAGTAACTAGGAGCTGCAAAATTAATCAGAGAAGCAGCGGATGCCAGCAAAAAGCTACTCCAGAAATAAACCAAAACATATGTCTCCCTTCAAAAGAAAAATCTGCCTTTTCACAGCTACAAAGGATTGAAAACAAATTTTATCATCAGACGTGGAGCTGTGCCAAATCAGAGGCAGCCAGAAGAAAGCTTTGGCACGAAAAGAGCTTTGGTGAGTTCTGAGTTACTGGGACACTGCTGAGATGGGACCTGGTGCTGGAGGGAAGGGAAGGTGACAGGAGATAGTGAAAAATCCCCTTTATTGGGGAAAGTGTGTATTTTCATCAGCTTTCTGTAGTGTTCCCAGCAAAATATCCCAATGCACAGGAAGTCACACCTTGCTGGGGAGAACTCAAGCAAGAGCTGCAGCATCAACGCCCACCAGCCACAGTTCTGTGCTTCTCCTCTGAGGGTTTCTTCCCTGGAGATAACTGAAGTGATGTAAATGCTGCATTTTGTTTGCTAACTTTGGCAGGAAATACATAATGTGTTTCAAATCGTTTCTAAAAGATAAAGTGGGAGAAGAAAAAAAGCAGGAAATTTAACCCAATTCCAGAACGTTCTTAAAAACTTAATGACAAGAACAGATTTCACTTATTATTTTTACATCTGTTGGTTATTTGTTTTTGAGGTGGCTTATTGGCTGGGAACAGTTTCAGCTGCAAACCTTTAATATATATTTAATATTTATTTAATATTTTTGTAATATTTATTTAATATTTATGGGCCAGGCTTGTTTGGGGGATAGTCCCCAGTAAAAGTTGCTGTTTGAATTTAATAGTTAAGGGATATTTTTGACGTTTTGACACTGACATAGTTTTGATGTGCTGTAGATGGTGAGAGCAACAAAGATGAAACAGCTTTGAGTGAGAAAAAGAGCAATGAGATTGCTCCAGGCCACAGGTAAATAATAACCTGAGAGTACAGCACTTGGGGGGTGAGCTGGTGAAGGCACACATAAAGGGATTTAAAATTCTGGGATGCAGAAAAAGTTTAGAACCTTACTGTTCATGAGGAAAAAAAAAGGAACAAAAGAGCCACAAAACAATTTCTCCCTCAGTTGTGACAAAGAAGGCAGAGGAGGAAGGCGGTGCCTGATATCAGTTGTCTGCCCATGCTCATAATTTCTCTTATCAGATCCCAACTTGCACTGTACTCTCCTTATATTATCTCCATTTGCCAGACTGCTGGTGACTGGCAAAATGCTGATTCTGTGGAGATGCTGAGGTCACCATCAGAGCATGTACAAGCTCAGCAGTCACTCATGGCAGTGTATTTATATAAATTTAATAACACCTCCTACATACTGACCCTTGCTCCTCTTTTCCTTCAGCAGGGGAAGCTGTGCTGCTCTCTCCCCTGCTCGCCCACAGCCCTGCTTGCCCCAGAGCCCTGCTGTGACCTCTGGCCTGTCCAGAATGACCCCTCTGTCCCTCAGGGCAGCTTCAGGACCTTGGAGCCCTGCCAGGCATCAGGCTGTGGGTGGCAGAGCTGGAACGTGGACCCCTGCAAAGAGCCTGGACAGCCCAAGGAGGGACAATTTCAGGCAGCAGGGAGATTCAAGAGGATTCCCAGTCCAGAAGGAAAAATCTCCCTGCTCCCTGCATCACCCACTTCACTCCCATGTGGGGAGCAGCACTCCCATGCCCACGGCTCTCCTGCTCCCCACATCCCTCCTTTCGGCAGCCAGCAAGGCCAGAGATCAGATGCAGGAGGAGCCGTGGAGAAAATCACCCCAAAACAAGTTAGAGCAACTCAAGAAGAGGATCCATGAGCAGAAGAGAAAGCAGCAAGCAGCACCTCGAGAGCAGGAGCACCTGATTTTTGCTAAAGAGCCCCTGCCAAAGAGAGCCCTGAAAAGAAAGGTGTGCAGGGTGGCCTCTGCTCCTCCTGCTCCAGCTTGCAGAGGTCAGTGACAGTTTGGAATCCATGGAGAAAGGCTGGAACTGGGTATTCCCTAGCAACAGTTTGGCACAGCTGAATAGCTTCCCATGGATTCGACCCCTCCCTGTGGTGTCCATGGGGCATCACCCATGTTCTTGCCATAAATCCATTTATTTCTGCAGCTACAAACCTCCCTGTGCTGTACGTCCCACCCTGCTTGCTGAGCTCACTTCCCCACCAGATTTACTCCCCAGCACAAACAAATTCATAAATTTCTTTCCTCAAAATAGTAAAGAATTTGCTGCAAATCTATCCTTTCCTCCCACATCCTTCCTTTTACCACATATAAAACATGGAATAGGGGCCAGCAGTACGGTAAGGAGGAAAGGTATTTAAAGCACAGGTATTTAAAGCACTGGCATCCTAGTTCAGAGGCATTACAGGGGATTTTACAGCTCATTCAGTGGAACTGGTGTGGATCTGAAAGCAAATATTATTAGACCTCCTTATCCTGCTTTGCTGCTAAATTTGGGGCTGAGGAACCATCCATCTACAGCTGTCACTTCAGTTTAGTGTGGTTTAAGATCTCAGATTGCTGCGAGCAAGGCGTGGAGTCGGGAGCTGCCCGGGGCCAGCCCAGCAGCCTCAGCCGAGGGGGATTACTGAGGGAATACAGGACTAGAGGAGCCGAGCTGAAAAGCTGCACGTAATAAATCTTATTGCTGTAATAGCATTAGTGTTAATTCACTGGGCACTGGCATCCCTGTCACATTGTGCCAGCTCCCAGGGGCGTTTCCCTTGGATTTGCTCCCTGTCACCTTTGGCAGGGATGGTGCTGTGCTGCCCTCGGGTCTGCAGGAGCCTCGTGTCCCTTTCCAGCTGCATCAGGCAGCACTTTCTGCCACCAGTGACTGATGTTACCCTTCCTAAAGCCAGAATCCATGGCCACAATCCCGGCTGAGCCTCCCTGGGACATTCCCAAGGGAAAGCTTGTTTAGTTTGTTTTTTACCCAGACTGTTTTATGTAACTGAGCGAGGGAACTGCCAGACAAACTGTTCAGCTTGCAGGACAGACACAGACTCGGAGGCTGGGGATTGACAGCTCCAGACACTCTGTTCAGCTGCATCTTGTTCACTTTGTCTGCCTGTACTCTACTACTGAAAGAAGTGTGTCACAGCTGCTTTGCCAGATATTCCCTCTGTCGGACACCTGCAGCCCAGCCCTGGGAGCCCAGTGCTGCTTTCCACACAGCTATTGAATACCAGGAGCTGCACGGCTCCAAATGGGACTCAAACATTTGTTTTTCTGGGTTTTAGTGCTCTGAACCCAAGTCTTCTCTCTCCTTCCCTGATGAAGAGCACAGAACATCAGGCAGAGAAGGATTTAGCATCCCCGGACAAGGAAGGGATTATAAAAAAGCCCCAAAGATCCCAGGTTAGCAGTGAGGTATCATAAGTGGGAACTTCCCCAAGTATTCAGTGTTTGCTCTGCGTGGAAAGGTTGGCCTGGATCTCCAGAGACACCCAGGGGAAGGAGTCCCACTGCAGTCACTGGATGCAGAATTTAGGCCAGGGCTGTGTGCACAGTAAACTGTTGTGTGGATGCACAGGGTCATGGATAGAGCCTCAGGGATGGATCCAGGCCAACACTGCCTTTGCTGGGACATCTCTATCACAAAAATACAAAAGACAGGGAGTCCTGTGTGTTTTGTGACCAGTTTCAATAAAAACACTCCTGCTTTTGCATCCCGAGGGAATGGCACTGGGATTGGATTGTTGGGTTCAGCAAGTTTGATTTTAGCTACGCTGATTCTTTTCTGTGTTTTATTTTCCCCTCCTGATTAAAGACCAAAGAGAGAGAGGCTCAGCATGGAGAATTAAAACAGAACATCAGAGGCAGCCTCCACCCAAGTCCTGTGTTCTGGAGAGAGGAGTGGCAGGGAAAGGTAAGGCTGAAAACCATGAGAAATCACAAGGACTGATGGACAGAACTGCCTGGAGCAGTTGAATTCCAGACCTGCCAGGATTAAAAATCATCAGAAATGAAAAAAATAAATCATATATCCTCGGTGGGAAGAGCTGTCTGTCACCTATTCAGTTCTGTTTCCCTAATGAATTAAGGGTGTCACCACAGGCAGGGATTTCCTGGCCTGCCAAGCAGGGACTGAATCAAGGCAGTGAAAAGTCAGATGAATTACCCAAGTCTCAATTGCAGGTTCTCAGTTTTATTTCACAGGTATTTCTAAGGGCATGTTTGAATCCCTGGTGTAATTTTACCCCTTTAATGCTATTGATTTGCATAGAAGTGGTTGCATTCAGATGTTGTGGGGAAGAAGGGGAAATGCTGTGGGTTGTACTTTACAGCAGCCAAGTTACCAAGTAACTTGTGTGAAGCAGCAATAAAAGAACCCAAGCTCTCTAATCCCATGCAGATGGAGTTATGAGCCTAAGTGTGCTCTAGTCCCTAAGTATGATTTAAAATGCATGAAATATGTAATAATTTCCTTCTCCCTCTGTGGTTTTGGTTTTTTTTTTTTGTTTTAATGGATTGTTTGAAAAATGGCTTGCTCTTCCTCTGAGAGTGGGTCATAATAAGACCATGCCACGTGAAGCATTCATCATTGTAACTGCCAGTGTCATGGTGTCTTTATTGGCTATTAGTTTCTGTCACTGAAAGAGCCAAGGCAGGGCTACGAAGAGATGAATGAGGGGCAGGGGTCAGAGCCAGAGTACTCAGGAATTTGATGAATTATAAATTTGCTGTAGTTAACAAAAAATTAAGTCACCACGGCTATAAAATATTCATCTGTTCGTAGGTAGGAAAAAACCCAGGAGAATATTTAAATCAAAAGATTTTCTTCTATCAACTGCTCCCATCAGGAATGCAGGCTGCTCTTGAACTTTAGCATCATAGTTTCTGCAGTTAATGAACACGATGCAGATAAAAAAAAAGATTTAATTGAAATAAACAACACAGTGAAGAAAAGATTGTTAGATCCACATATTAATTTGTCTGGTGCATTCAGAGGAACTAAGACAGGCTACAAAATAAATGCACCCTGCATTTTTGGTACTGCTAAACACAAAACAGAGTGATACAGCAAGACACGGATGGATCCCAGCCCTCTGAGCCCAACAGATCCTGGCAATTCCCTCTGTGTTCCTGCTGTGAACACCATGCACAGCTCTGGTGATAATTCCTCTGAAGGCTTCCAGAGGAAGTCCATGGGATTATAGGAAGTGACTTCAGTCCCACAGGGAGTGCAGCTCTTCCCTGCCTGAAAAACATCATTCCCCTTGTGACAGATTCACATGAGCCCTGCAGAGCATCTCAGAGGCTGCTGCAAATGAAGAAATAAGAATTGGTGTCTGGTACTCCTTCAGTGGCCGTGGTACAGAGGAGAAGATGTTGCCTTGTCCTATTCCCAAAGCACAGGAGAGTCTCAGGGCAATCCCACTGACCAGGCAGTCTTTGGAAAGTCCTTTGTGTCCAGCAGCTTCCCTGACTCTGAGGTGCTGCCCACAGCTCAGCACACAGACAAGTTATGAGCAGCAGCTTGAAAAGCCTGACTCAGTCCATTGACTGAGCACTGAACCCCACGAGCTGAGGCTGACACTGATTTCAGAGTAAAATCTTTCCTATTAAAAAAAAAAAGCTTGAGTATTTTATTGGGGGAGATTTTGGGGGGTGAGGATTTCCATGCAGAGCCCAGCTAAGTACCTGTTCAGCCACCTTGTGCTGGAGAAGTGTTTGCAATAAATACATAATTGTGCAAGTATTGGCATGCTGTGAATGCAATCTGGAATTATGAAGTAAAACAGTGATAAATGTTGTCTATTATGTGACACCACCTATTAAGCAAGAGTAATTTGTTTGTGCTGCATTCTGCAGTGTTTATTTCTGCATTATACATTGTCCCTCATCCTGTATCCTCCATTGATTCTTCCACACCACATCCTGCTGATTCTCACCAGTTTAAAAATGAATTTGTTTCCTCTGGTGAGTTTGAAGTAATCACAAGGAAAAGAGTAATTTTGTTATCCCCTTCCCTTCAGTTCTCAAATGTGCTGGTACCCAGGAAGTCCTGGCCTTTTCTCAGAGTTCTTGAGGCCTCTGTGAGTTAGTGGTTTCTGAGTAAAACTTGTCAGAACTGTGTGAACATACTACAAGTGTTAAATTATATAAATGCTGATGGTAAAGCCTTAGGAAAGCACTGAACCTTCACATGTGGCACTCATGAACTCATCTGATTCATGATCCTGGCAGCCTCCAAAGTTTGAGTGCTTCAAAAACTTTTTATTATCAAAGTAGCACCAACTTTTTTTATTTTAAACCTTCTCTGACCAAAACTTTTTATCTCCCCACACCTTGATTGTGATTCCTGGAAACCACCATTAAATAGATTGAATAAGAGATTCAATAATCTTTCAAAGAACATGTTGGGCTTCAACAATGAAATACAAACTCTCTGTTTCAGGTGTGAATCTACCTGGTGTTTCTGCATGGAGAGAAGGTCAGAAGTTGGCTAGAAGGCTGCTGGGTCCACCCCCTCCATTTCCACATTTGAAGAGCAGAACTGGAGAGCAGAGCACAGCAAAGACCTTTGGTACAGCTGCCCCTCACAGCACTGATTGTTTTGGCACACAAACTAAAAAAGGGTTTATTAAACCAATTGAAACAAAAGCTCTTCTGAGCACCTTTCTATAATGGCTCTTGCAATAACAATTGGCCACTGTAATTTCAAATTTCACCTTTACAGATCCATCTTCTCCCTTGAATATCACAGATTTTACAACAGACACAAAATAGTCCTCAGAGCCGCAGTAGGAAGCAGGTTGGGAGATGCACACTACAGATACAGGAATTCTTACTCTCTGAAGTTATTACATCATTGTTGTTTCCAAATCTCTCCCACAGAACACCTGGAAAGAGGTCGAGGACTTGGGGCAATGCCAGTGATGGAAAACAGCTCCAGAGTGAAGGGAAATGAACCTGTGGGGAAGAGCTCTGGATGCCAAAGCTCTGCGGTTGCTGCTGGCAAGGCTGACAGGAGCAGCAGAGCACCAACAGAGGATACAAGCCAAGCACTCAGGAACCTTCTCTTGCAAAGCCAGTCCTGTGAGGAGCACAGACATATCAGGTTGCCCAGAGATGCTGTGAAGCAGCAATCCCCAGGGATCCATTCTCCTGCACCTGGAGTTTGGGTCAAAACTCCCTCTGCCTTCAGTGGGGAAGGGATACAACCTTCATTAATGAAAGACAGAGCCAAACTTAGCACCTCAGGGAGCTGCAGCAGAGGAAAAAGTGCATCTCCTCAGAGACAGAAAAGGTCTGAGAAAGAAAACCTGAAGCAGCCTTCAAAGAGGAGGGTAAACCTTAAAAAACCTCACCCCTACAGCTCTGAGAGCGTTCGGGAATTTATGTATCAAAAAAAGGCAGAAAGAAAGAGGAAACTCCTCGAAGAGAAAAAGTCTTCGGCACAGGCTGCGGAGATGAGGAAGAAGAGGTTACAAGAAGTGTACAGGAAGCAAAAAGAAGCTATTGGGAAGAAATCGTGTCCTGAGGAGATGCACAAACCCATTGGGAAAACAGGTTCTGCCAAAGGAAATCCTCAGTGTGAACCTGAGCAAGTAAGTCCTAAGGCGTGGCAGATTGAACACCCTCCAATCTTGATCAGTGCAGCACCATGTAGGACATGAAACACTTCATAGAAATGCTTCGAAGTGCCAGGGAGAAAAAGGTTTATCTAGAAAAATAGAGCAATTGGCTTATAATTATGGCATAAACTGCTGGGCTCATTAGGAGGGCTGGAACCCTCAACTTTGGGCCAAAAACCTGGAAATCTCCACTGCCTGAGCTAAAAGAACAGGTTTGCTGTGTGGTGTGAGCAGTTTTCCTGTTACATGAGGCAATTATTAAGGGGAATAAAAGCCAAATCTTACCCTTCTGTTGCCAGATGTTGAGAGCTCACACTGATGGGCTCTTCTCTTTCAGGAGCAAACCAGTGGGGGAATCCTGGAAAGGAGTTTCATGGCCTGGATGGGTGAAACATCCTCTCCTTTATCACCTAAATATCACAGAGGCAGGTACTTACACATAAAAGGCATCCTAGAAAGCTCTTTCTCAGCTCATGCTGCAGACATCTCTCTGTTGTTTTTTTAAACAGGAATCAACTCCCAGAAACAGCTCAATCACCTAAAAAAGGAGAGGCATCAGATCCTCCAGCACCACTGGAATCCCAGTGCTGGTTTCTCAGTCCTCTGAAATATGAAGACTTGAAGGACTGTTCTCCCCCAGCTCTGGATTCATCTCCTCTGAGCTTTTCTGCTCCTCAGGAAGATGCAAAACCTTCCTCCAAGGACTCATCTTTTGGACTTTCTCCACACAGAAGCAAACAGGATCAACTGAAAGCCATTCACAGTCTGTCCAAGGAGCTTGCAGAAAAGATTGATGTGGCAAGGAAGAGGCTGAGTGCAGCAAGCTGGGTTAGAGCCTCTCCTGACAAACCATCAACAGGCACAGCTCTGGACCTTTACAGTGAGACTCCTTCTGCCTCAGGACCTGAAACTTCCAGGGATGAGCAAGACAGGACAATGACTGTACAAATGCTTCTGGACACCACAGATGCTGATGTGCTACATGTGGCATCCGACAGGGAATGTCATGGACTGGGCAGGATTGGCCTGGTGGGCAGCACTGAGGGAACAACAGCTCTGGACAGACAGAAGGAAGTGCCAACTGCTTTGCCTGGTGGGAATGCTGAGAGGGAGGAATTGCCCTGGATCACTCACAGTGCAGGACAGAGGCACCTCAGCTCTGGGGGAGACCTGAGCAACACATTGCAAGGTAAATCCTTTCGATGTGACACAACACAAGGTGCTCAGGTGCCACTGCCCAGGTCTTTCAAAGCTACAAGCAGGGGTTAAGCTTCATCTCCCCTTGCCTGTTTATTGGAAGAGTTGTGACTTGGAAAATCCCTGAGCAGTGGCTCTGCTAGGTTTTGCTTTCCTCCCCCCTCCTTGCACCTGTGAAAGTACATCTCTTAATTTTATCTGTGGCTTTGCCATCGAGTTTGGACACTTCACCTTCTGGTGCCTAGGCTTTCCCAGAAGCAAAAGAATTACAAACCTAACCCGATGTAGTTAAAAACCTGTGGATAATAAGAGCTGTATGGAAGTGAAGTGCTCACTCATAAGTAGGCACTTATAGATGCCAAAGCTTGGGCCATTTCATTTCTACAAAGAGCATATTTATTGAATGTCTTCATTTGTCTTTTTAAAAGGTTTCCCTGTGAATAAGGGCTCCAAGGTGGATATGTGTCTATGGCACGAAAAGCCAATAACCAGCCCAGCCTCTCCAGCTCACAGATTCCTGGCTAGAAGGTAAACAAAGCTGGATATTTTATTCTCTGCTAAATGCACTTCATGCACACATATTTAAAATAAGCAGCACATTTAAAATAATCAGCTTGGAGCCAGACTCAGGGCAGTGGGTCCTCTAGGCTTCACTTTCCTCTCATTGCACCTGTGAAACGACATTTCATAATTTTATCTGTGGCTCGCCACTGATTTTGGACACATCACTTCCCCTTCCACTGCATAGGCTTCCCAGAAGAGACGAAATATAAACCCGACCCCACATAGCTGGAAAACTGTGGATAACAAAGCTGGATATATTATCCACCTCTAAATGTGCCACACAGGCTTAAAATAAATAGTGGGGATGGTGAGTTCCCTGGAGCTGGTGGATCCCCGGGAGCGGTGGGTTCTTTAGGAGCAGTGGTTTCCCCGGGAGCGATGGGTGGATCCTAGNGTTTCTATAGGAGCGATGGGTGGATCCCGGATCCGGTGGGTTCCTTAGGAGCAGTGGTTTCTTTAGGAGCGATGGGTGGATCCTAGATCGGGTGGGTTCCTTAGGAGCAGTGGTTTCCCCGGGAGCGATGGGTGGATCCTAGATCGGGGGGGTTCCTTAGGAGCAGTGGTTTCCCCGGGAGCGATGGGTGGATCCTAGATCGGGTGGGTTCCTTAGGAGCAGTGGTTTCTCCAGGAGCGATGGGTGGATCCCGGGCCCGGTGGTGCCCCTGCCATGACGCTCTCTCGCCACCGGAGGGCGCCGGCAGCCGCGGGCACGGAGCGAGCAACCCTGGTGAAGCTGCCCCGGCCACCTTCGTGAGGGGATTAATTAAAAAAAAATAATTTCTAATAATTGCTTTCACTCGCTTTGCTACAAAAGTGGGAGAAAAGTTCCCACCAGTGAAGGTCTAAGGGGTCTTACGCACAGCAGCTTTCCTTGGACAGCACGCGTGTGGAAAATTGGTTTGGGAATGGGGAGTGTCAAAAAAAGAATTACATTAATGTAGGTTGTTTTCAGCCTGCGTTAATTAAATTGTTAATGTAGACAGCAGCTGAGAGAAACCCCTTTGAATTTGGCCTTAGAGAGAAAACTGCCCCAGCAAGTCCCCTCTGGTGACAGGGGGGACAGTGAAGGGACAAACATTAACTGCAGGTCAGAGCGTGTCCCTGCCCAGCCACAGAGAAGGACAAAGCCAGAGTCCCCAGAGAGGACACACCACTCTGCAGAGACGTCTGCCCGAAGAGAATAAATCCCCCAGGCCCTGGAAGATTAAGTATGACCTGGACAGGCATTACCAAAGAAAGGAGATATGTGCAGCAAATTGGCCACCGTGTCCCCAGTGTTCTGTTCAGAGACAAGGATGAGGAGCTGGTCCTGCAGGATCCTGCCCAGGCAGGAATGGCCTGGCTCTGCTCTGTGGGCACTCTCATGGGGCTTGGGAATGAGCTGGCTGGGCCAAGCTACCTGCAGCTAAACTTCTCTAGTGGGAAAAAAGTATTTTTTCTCTTTTTAACTGAAGGTGGGATATTAGACACAGCATTCTTTTCAAGAAGATTGTTTACAGCTTTACAGTGCAAAGTAAACAGGAGGAAAAAGAAAATTGGAAAGATAAGTCCAGACAGATGAGCTTACCAAAGTTATGAGGAGTAATTACTGGAATTACCAGGAGTTAAACTCCTGTTCTTTGTGCCCAACCGCCACACTCACAAAGCTTGGGCTGATTTCTGCTCTGAGGGATCAGTTGCAAGGATTATGGAGCTGTTCTGTCACAGAAGATGGAAAATGTATAAAACATGAGCAGCAGGCACTCAGAGTGTGCAGTGGAGAGAGTCAGAGCTGTGCCTGCACTGCACCTTGGGGAGCACAGCCCAGCAGCTGTGGGGTCCATCACTCCTGTCCTGACACAACCCAAATTCACAGTAAGTGCTGGTAGGTGCAGGACCCCCTGGGCCCAGTGGGAACATCCCCCCAGCTGTAAGGGACAAGCATCAAACCAAGGAGAAATAAGACAGATTGCACTGATCTGCTGAACAATGCAATTACTGAGAAAGCAAAGCAGCCAGAGTCAAAAATCCTCAGAGCATCACTGAAATAAACACCAATAAAACCTCTCAAACAATAAATCACAACCCTCCTGCACATGCTGCTTCAAAAGATGAGGAGAGCTACTTGCAAATAAAATATCTCTGTGTTTAGAGATTAGAAGTGGGAAGTGTGGCTGTATTGTGAATAACTCCAGACTCATCTCCTGGTGGGCTGAGGGCTCTCTGTGATGCAGCAGCAGTGACAGTGAGGGAACAACATAAAGGAAAGGCCACCCCATGCCTAACCCTTCCTTAGCTCCTGGTAAAGGAGATAATCAATACAAGGGCTCAGAGTAAAAGCCTGTCTTTTGTCCTCATCTTTTATTTGCATATAATCCAGAGTCTAATTTTGCACCTCTCCCGAAGTTTGGACGCTCCTGAAGTTTATCTGGTACACTACAGATCAGGTCAGGTAGAAAGCCAGCTGCTAAAGGAGCACCAGTGCGCTCTGGAGGCGACTGAGGAACTTTCCAGGGCCACAATTTCTCCTGCTCCAGGAACATTTGCACTTTGAGTGCATGAGCTCTCTGTGGGGAGTGTTAGCAGGCAGTGAAGGCAGCCTGTCTCTTGACTTGCACACAAAACTTCACAGGCTGTGCTAACAGCTCTGTGTTCTCGGTCCTGTAAACCTGTTTGTGTAGAGCTCTCATTGATGTAGCTAGAGCTGGAAAATGTAATGGTAAAAGCAGCTGAGTCGGGTCTGTGCTCTGACTTCCACTGCTAAGGAGTCAGGAGTCCACATTTGGCTGTAAGAGATCAAGAGTTCTCTCTCTCCAAGAGCTCATCTGAACAAAGCCACCTGTTAAAAGCGACCGTGTGCCGGCCTCATTCACAAACACAAAACACGCAGCTCTCCAAACCCAGCGCTCTCGAGCATGACCTTCTCCACAGCCAGTTTGAGCAGCACAGTTTGCTGTTTACATGTTTAATTATAGCCCTGTAAACAGCAGCTCGTGTTCATGCACAGAATCCCGCAGGTGCCTGTTTCCATAAGAAATGTTCCCATTTCATGCCCGGCTGCTCCGCTGTCCGCAGGGGCGGCTGGCAGAGATTTGTTGCTGATGCAAATGACTCACTGATGGGAATTCTCCAAACTGTCAGAAAATGTGTGGGCAATTCCATCTTACTTTGTTTCGGTTACCTTTCTAAGAGGCTGCATTCTCAAGAATCAAAAAAAATCGTACCATTTTTGCTGTAAGTTCAGATTTGAAAGTGCTCTGGGTGGCTTCAGGGGCTGGGACAGAGGGTGGTGGAGAGGGAGAGTCACCTGTTGGATCACAGCTCTGCCTCCTCCTGTGGGCCCAGCAATGCTTTCTCTTTAGTGCAAACCCAAAGAGCCTCATCTGGGAGTTGTGGTGGTTAATGCAGAGCTGGCTGTGTCTGGAGGGCAGGCGTTGCTGGCCACTCCTGTTTAAACTCAGTATTTTCTGTAGAATCTGCATTGATTTCCACCGATGCCCTTCCCAGGACACAGACCCAAACAGAACAAGGCATTTCCCAAGAGCCAAAACAATGCTAAAAAACCATCCCAACACAAATGCAGAGACAAAGCTCAGTGCATTTAACCAATGAATGTTAGGACTGCTTTTTAAGAAATCCCTGTTTCCTCTGTTCTTTCTCTCCCTTCCACCTTTGCTCCCACTTTCCAAAGACTACATCCAAGACGCGTTAGTGGAAGCTGTACTAATCGTTTTAGCAGTTTCTGGGTCATGAAAAACAAAGAAAAGCTTATTAACGAGAAAAATGAAATAAGATTTCCCTAAGCTGATTGCCGATCAAAAAAAAAAAAAAATTTCCACATTCATTTTTCTGTACAAAAAAGAAAACATCTGTCACCATTTCAGTGCCTCAGTGTCCCTGCACGTGGTTCACCTGAGGCTTGATCAATAAATGCCCATTTTCACACCTTCTTTCTTAATCTTTTTAGTTAAGCTCAGAGAGTTACAGACCAAAATAAAGTAAAATCAGTTAGCTGAGGTCTTTGTCTTTGGGATAGGGTGCTGACAGTGTTTTGAAATATTAAAGTATATCTATCACTCCCAGGTCTTAGCTGGGCCAGAGCCATGCTCAGCACAAGTCCCAAAAACACTGGAACAGAGCTCAGTACTTTGTGTTTCTAAACAGATTTCTTTGCCAAGGTTCAGAGCTGGATTGTGCAACCAAGTCCCAACAATGGCACGGATTGTACAATGCAGCCCTCATAAATTAAGCTTCCACACTGCAAGGTTGTTGTTTGTATTTGCCACCAGGTTGAAAAATACCCAGCTCTTTAGAGCAGTAATTAGAGTAGGTAAAAATGAGTGTTGTTAGCTTTCCTGACAACATCAAGGCACAGGACAAGAGATTTTGTACGTGGGCAGGTATGACTTCCCAGGGAGCCTTTTGTTTCCATTTGACAAAATGTAACAGTTCTGTTAAAATGAAATAACCTTTTTTTTTATTATTTTTTTAGTTCGAAAGATTGCTTTATGCACATCTCAAAAACGTAATAATTGTTGTTGTTACCTCGACACAGCCTGCAGGGAGAACTCAGAGCACGGGGGGATCACTGTGGATGTGAGACTATTTTGAAAGCTCAGAACCAAGAGGAAATGGTCAGCCAGTCTCCTGGAGAGAGCCTGAGGATTTGGGACAGCCTGAGCTTCCAGCCCTCTGCCACTCCGAGCACTGACGGCTTTGAGCAGCACTGGGGTAAGGTGGCATCTCCCAGAGGGTCACTCAGTGCCCTCCCAAAGAACTTCTTATGGTATGCTAATAGAATGAACAGCCCCTCATTGCAACAGGATTCTTGCTAATGGTTCTGGCTAGGGCTGAAAAACCTTCTGGGGTGAGGGGGAATTTCAAAAAGATGGTTCTGTTCCAGATTTCGAAGGTGAGAAAGGGGTATGTGAAAAATTGCTCGCTCAACGTTCATGTACAATCTAAAAGATTCTATAAAACTATTATTAAAATTGCATAAAATGCAATAGAAACTCTTTGCCTATTCCACGCTGTGCTGTCACAGGTGTGAATTCAGCTCACAGTGAACAGCTACAGGTGGAACAAACCTCATTTAGAGACATTTCCAGCATCTCCCAGCATCATCCAAAGGTCTCTGGGAGCCTTACAATTAACTCTTCATAACGACCCCATCCGAGCAGCATGTCCTGCTTGGACAGCAAGAGACACCAAGGCAGGGGACATGGGCAGGGGGGAATGGAGGGATGTGCTGCAGGGTGCTCAGGGCTGCCCAGGGCATCACTGCTTCTGCCCAGAGTAAAGGTTTGCACGGAAACAAGGGAAAGTTTGTGGCCGAAAGGGTTAAAAGCTGACCGGTAGCGTGCAGACCTCTGTCTGAAGAGATCTCTGCCTGCTCCCACCAAACAGGAGCAGATGGTGCATTGTTTTAAGGGCTTTTCCGAGACAAAAGAACAAGATCAGATAACCTTTCCTCAAAGAGGGTACTTACAAAAAGCCTTTGCTCTTATTAAGGATTCTTCATTGTTTTCCTCACAACATTTTAGACATAATATTGGATTTTGGGGTGGTGGAGAAGCCAGCATTGTTTACTGTGCTTCTCCCTACCCCCCAGGGACCAGGAGGGCATCTTAGAGGATTGGGCAGCAAGGCTGTTGTCTGAAGTGTTTTACCCTAAGCGAGAGACAATCTATTTATTTACTATTAATAACTAAGGGCCCCAATTCTGCAAGACCCAGCCATCCACTATTCACCACAGGAACAATAGGAGCTGCTGCCTCGTGTCTCTGCCAGGAGAAACCTTCCCCTTCCCTGAGCATTTGCAGGAGCTTGCCAGCCCAAGGCTGGACTGGGGAGCAGCACTCCCTGCTGCTGCACAGGAGGCACAGAACTGTCGTGGTGGACACAATGTGGGTTTGAAATATGGGTCACAAGTGGGTCTGTCATCACCCTGAGCAGGGATGGGGCATTCAGACTCGAGGCTGCATTGTCTGAGGCATCACCCAGCAGTTGGCTCTGTCCTTTCAGGGGACACAGAAGTCACTGTGCACACGCAGCATAATGAGGTGTAATTCCACAACTGCTGCCAAATGCACATATTTACCTTCCAAAGGGAAACACATCACCTGACCACCCACTGCTGCGCCAGAGAAAGATTTTCTGTAGTAAACACACTTGGCAAAATAACAAATTTCATTTCAAACATCTTAAAGCAGAGAGAAGAAGATATTCACAAGATATTTTTATCTGTTTACTACCTGGGGAAAGACAGTGAACTTGTCCTGAATTGTTGGGTTTTCTTTTTAAACACAAAATCCAGAATTGCAAATCCTATAAGCACATGCTGTGGTGAACAAAAATTGTCTCCACAGGTAGCACTGGGAAATATTTCACATTGCTCTTATATGAATTTCTAATTAGTTTAGGCACAAAACTTGGTATAACCAAGTGAGCTGATAAGGAAGAGATTTGCATATTACACCAGCATGTAAAATCTTTGTGTCATTCCTGCCAAACCATCAGGTCTATCCCACAGGGAGCTGAGGAAATGAGCTATACTCTCCTTGCTACCTCAGCGTGTCCTCTGAATACTGGCCACAGTACCCAAATTCCTGTTTTTCTATTAAATAAATAACTAGACGATTTTTTAAAAAAACACAACACTTTGCCTGTGCCCCTTCCTACAGTCCTACAGTCTAAGGAATGGTCTTTGAGCCAGACTGGACTGAATGAGCCAGAAATCTCATTTCATCAGACCAGACTTTTTGTTTCCTTTTTTTTATATTTTTGTATTTGAGAGATAACAAAATTTAAACTCAAATTAATTGTGAAAAAAGTATTTTCTAAATGCTGAAGCTTAAACATGGTGACCACTTCTGAGTAATTTGCATTAGAAAAGCAAATTTAATATTTCCCACTGTTTTTAAAATACAGATTTTTAATCTGAATTATCTGAATTACAAGGGAAATATATTTATATGCATCATCTTTCCCCTAAACTGCTGATTGATGTATTTTCTTATATCACTAGAGGGAGCTGCCTTCTTGCTTCTGGAAGAGGGAGAAATTCTTAAATTAGTGGAATCAGCACAGAAGTGTATCAGCATGGTTTCAGCTAATTGTGCTCTGATGGAGAGTGTTGAGCTAAGGCAGCTCTTGGTGTTCCCTCCCAAATCCTAGGCTGTGGTTTGTATTTCCCACAGCTCCAGCGAGCTCCAGCCCTGCCTTCCAGCACCTCTGCAATGATGGTGTCGTTGATTGAAGGAGTTTGGAGTAATTGATGAGGAACAGAAGGAACATTGCATGGAAATTCAGGATTCTGGTTAGGTCCAGGTTCAAACCCAGCTCTGCTGTTATTGATGCCTTAAATGGCTCCCTAGAAACAGAGAGTAGACAGGAATAAAGGAGGGATTTATTTGAAAGGCCTTCAGATGTACACTTTTGGGCTCCAGAGGCTCCTGCCTCAGTGCATCCCAAAATGGACAACAGGTCACAAGTTCTTCACACTTTATATCAACATAAATTCCCCAAGCAGAACCCAGGCAAGGATGGAATTTCCCCAAGCTTGCCCTCCTCTCCCCAAGATGAAGGTTTGCAGTTCTTGATCTGGGTGTCCTTGGAAAGCAAGTTTGAGAGGTTTTGTCTGTCTTAGTATAAGAGAACAGCACTTAATGAGCTACAGGAAACTTCAGAGTTACACTGGGCACTGCAGGATTTGAAAAATATAAAAGCTAAAACCTCAGGCATCACTATCCTGAGCCAAGAGCTGCCCTGCAGCTCTGTGTGAGAAGATATAGCAGCAGGGTGAGGCACTGCCATGTGCTGCAACATCTGGCTGGAAGCTGAACCCAGGCCAGCCCTGCACACCAGAGGATTTAGATATAAACACAAAATATGCAGAGCACAGGAGCAGCACAGGCCACATTAATCCCCTTGTTTGGTAAGCAGCCACTCTTCAGTGACAAGTGGGATACCAGACGTGTTCAGAGAGGAGAGAAGGACCTGATTCAGCAGCTGTGGAAATACAGCTATTTCACCTTACCTGAAGAGCATCCTGAAATAATAAAGCAATTGAGCTAATACAGTAATTTTGGAGAGGGCAAGGACTGCCCAAATTGGGGAAAATGGAGCAATTCCTTCTGGATCTGCTGTGCCACTCCACAGCAGCATTTCAGGACAATTTACACCCCATGTTCGTCCACCTCCAGGCAATAATGCAGCCAAAGTTGTGCTTACAGCTGAAGTTGCAAGTATGTATTTTTATAATAACTGGGTTGGTCTGATTGCTGACATGGGCAGAAAGAGAAAAAGCTGTCCTTGAGTAAAGCAGCAGTAAATGCTTCTGCCTTGCTTCAAGTGATTAGAAAAATGAGACTTTTAGCCTGGCTTTTTTAATTATATGTCAGGGAGATTCTACAGGGCTTTGCTGAGATTCTGCAGGTGCAGCGGAAAGTGATTTAATAAATAGCATTTTTTTCACGAGGCTGAGTGTATGCACATTGAAGCTATCTGGGTAGGCAGTAAATGCCATTCATCATCACCTAAAAGGATGTGAAGTTTAGCCAGATGGTATTTTCTTTAATGCAGGATGTTGCAACACAAGAAATGCATCTGGAAATAGCCACAATTAGGAAAATTATGTTCAAAAGGAAGGGAAACAGATCAAAACTTTTTAATCACTTTGAGGTCAATACCACTGGTTGGGCTTTGAGCAGAACAACAAGAGCATTGTTCAGTTTGAGGCACAAATTGAAAATATTTGTCAGGTTTTAAATTATATCCTAATAGATGATCATATTTCTGACTGGCCTGATTTTAGTATTAAAAGCTACTCAGACAACTTAGCATCAATAAATACAGCTTGTAACTTTTTTTTTATATAATGACCTTATTTGTTAATATTGAAGGAGCTTTTGAAAGTGCTGTCTGTTGATCCACTGAAGAAATGTTCACTTGTCTTTTTTTTCTATTGCTTTGCTTAAAACCACTGATAAAACTCCCCTGTGCAAAAATCAGCTCTTTCATCCACTCCATTGCAAAAAATTGCACAAAATTGCACAAAATCATCTCTAGTAACTATCAGCATTAAAGAGTCTGACTCAGTCCTCAAAATTAGAAAGACTGGCTAAAATCAAAAAGCTTTCTATAAGGACGAACTCATAATTTGGCATGTCTAGATAATTCAGTATGATTTTGCCTTTTCAAACCACCCTTCAAAACCAGGAAATGCCCATTACCAAAATAAAGGATGAGATTCCCATCCAGTCTCTTGACTCTGAAAAGGAGGGGGTTAAGAGAAACCTCCTATAGTGTCACTGTAGGAGGAAAGTGAAATCTGCAATCGAGCTGTTTATAAAAACTGAGCAGCATTCTAATAGAAAATCTGCACCAGGCTCAAAGATTTAATATTTTATTTCACTCACACCCACATAAACACAAAAGCCTGGCATGCAAACAAGCTCACATCTCTGCTCCTTCTGTGTTACAGACCCTTCAGTCTGTAAAGCAAAAACAAACTCTGCGTGTCACAGGCTTATCCTGCACCATGGGGTAATTTGGATTCAGGTGACCTACATAGAGATAGAGATTTCATCTCAAGTTTCCAAGTCAAACCTATTTCTATTTATGACCCACACTTCAATTCTTTTATGACTCTGGTTGCTGTGACAGTGGCACAGCACAGAATAAACACACAACCTGTTTGCATAAGCTGAGCAATTCATCTGAGAAGCTCAAACAGCCAAGAACATTTTGCTGGTAAACATAATATCAGCTGCACTGTCACACATACACAGGGGAGGTAAGGCAGTAGCAATGAAATAGGTGCACCTGGAGCAAGAGGGAAAACATCCTCATTTAAAAGTTTTTTTCCAGGGGTTTGTGTCCTCCTCTGGCAAGAGAGAGGAACCAGCCTGCATCCCAATACACATGGAGGGGACATGGAGGATGCTGCTCGAGTTCCCAAAGTGATCAGGTTGGGAAGTTTTTCTTTTGTATCCAGTGGCTCTGATCCTGTTGGTTCAGCAAAGGAGCAGTGGGACCTAGAGTGACAATAACCCACACTCTGAAATTCAGGCTTGGTTCCTCACTCCTTCTCTCTTCTGGCACAAACCCTCAAGTCCTGCCTCTTCCCAATACTTGCAGGACTTGATGCTTGCACATTTCTTGACAGGACGTAGGTACTGACATTTTCCTTCTACAGTTATGGTAGAAGAAGTAAATGTATACAGAGAAGTTATTTCAGGAATAAAGGCAGATGTCAGATTTGGGAGGCTTCCAAAAATAGGCCCAGGGAGGATTCAGAAGGAAAATGCAGTTAGGAACAATGTACACATTCCTCTTGTGATGATGCCCTAAACTCCTGCAGGTGAGGGAGACCTTGGCCGCCTAGAGCTGGAAGAGGAACACAGGAGCCATCTGGACATTTTGAGACAAACCTCCCTACTACTAGCTCACAAACTGAAGGTCAGTGGAAAATGTGTAACAAGCAAAGGGAATTCCAGTTCTTCTGTCCCAGGTATAAAGGTGCTCCCTATCCCCAGATTCAGGTGTGCTTAGGCCACAATAAGTTGGCATCAGCTGAGCTGCATCAGGTTTATAAACCCCATGGACCACAAAGGTGAGGTGCCAGCTCCCATTTGCTGTTTGGAGACCCTAGTGTAGCTCTTGTGGGTGAGATGATGTTGCTGTGCTGCAGCCAAAGCAGCATTTGTGCTGCTTGCCCAGGGCAGCAGGATGTGACAGGAGCTGGCTGTGCAGCTCCTGTCCTGCCCTTTGCCCCCAAGCTCTCAGGTGTTGTGTCACCTGGTTAAAGATATCATTTATAATGTGTCATTTCCTAACACAGCTCCAACAGAAACAGCAGCTAATGGTGCTGAGGGAGAAAGCAAAGCAAGAGGTTCAGGAAAGCCACAGGTTTTTGAGGGACCTGCTGCAGCACAGTTTAGAGGTAAGTTATGATTTCAAATCCTGGGTCAACACCTTAGGCCTCAACTCTCACAAGAGCAGTTCTAAACACGCAGTGATTCGTGAGCTGTTGTACCACCTTACCTTCATATGCCCCCACAGATTTCTCCCTGAGAGTCATATCCAGCCCATTAATTAATCCATCTCTTTAGGAACTGTTGGCACGTGAAAAGCATTATATACAACCAGGGGCTTAAATGTTGTGCCTTTCAAATAGATCATTGAGGTGTGTGACAATTTCTGTGTGTGCAGGAGAGCAGCAATTCCAGAGGCAGAGATCTTTCTGTGACAAGGCTGTACCACGCAGAGCAGACACAGAGAGGACACAGGCTGGAAGGTGACCTTGCTGCTGGCAGGTACTGGAAGCAGGATACAGCGAGGCACACCTGGGATTTGGCCTGTGGTTTGCCTATGTGAATATTTTGGGGCACTAAAATAATTCCAATAAAGTCTTTTTGCTGTGATTTATGCCCAAACTAGAGTATTAACACCTTTCCAATATTTTGGGATATCTTGTTTTTAAAAAAGTAGGAACTCCTCTGAAACTTGTGTGAAAAGTATAATTTTCTTAATTTTGCTTTACCATCATATCCTTGAGGTGAATTAGAATTACCATCATATCCTTGATATTAATTAGAATATTGTATGTGCACTTCTTTATGCTCATTTAAAGTGGCATAAAGACTTGAGAATTACTTCCAGGGTCTTATGGATGCAATTACCAGAAAGGCACCTTTGCACAGGTAAAACTTTGAGTACCACATAAAAATGAGCAGCATTCTGCTTTGAAAAAGATTCAGTCTGCACAGAGGACTTGGCTGTGAAAGCTAGGAATTGAAATTGTATCTTTGACTGCAATAAGAAAACATTTCCTTTTTCTTACCTTCAGTAATCAAGAGATGGGTTCACTGAGACACTCTGCACTGAAGACAGAAAGAGATCACAGTCCAGTGGATCCTAAAATAGTGAGAGAAAGAAAACCTCTAGAAGGAGGAGGAGGAGGAGGTTCGTATTGGGCAGTGCTTCAAGGAGGTGAACATGAAGCTAAAGGATTTGGTGATATTGGGAAAACCCCATTTAACCTGGTCTGGAATGCAACTTTCTAACTAATTTTGGAAATTTTGACCTGAATACTTCTGTTCATTGTGCATATTTAAACTATGGCCACCTTCCGTTGTATTCCTGGCCCTTCTAAGAAAATCATGTTGGGAGCTGGGAGTTATTTACCCTATTGATGGGCCCCGTGTTTAATTTTTACCTGTTAACATGATCTCACTCGTAAGGGGTGTTAATGTCCTTACCTTGCTCCTGGAAGTGAACAGCTGTGGGGTAACTCCTCTGGCTCTTACTGAGGGTGGTGCACAGGTCTGGCTGACTACTTGCCAAAGGCAACTTGAGTTCAGGAATGAGTGTTAACTTTTACTGTGGGAGTCATTTTTTGGGTCTCTTTTCTTCCTTCTGTTTCAAATATTTTATTTTTGCTGCTGTTAATTCTTTGCCTTGGGATCCCTGCCAGCAGATCACAGGCAGTCACTGCATGGCCACCAAACCTTGAATCTGTTGTCATCTTGGGTGAATCTGCCCCACGGAGAGACTTGGGACAACTCTGGACAGAACAGTGACCAGGCCAGCTCCGACAGCCAGGTAACACCAGCTCTCTAAACAGTCTGAGGGGTGTTTCTTTCTCTGGGTTGGTGGGTTTTTTTTGTTTTACTCCTTCTATCAAACTGATAGATGATGGTTCACCTGATGACGCCGATGCTCTGCTCTGTCCCCAGTGGAGCGCAGCCATTCCGCACTTTGGAGGCTCCAGCACCTTCCATGTTTCCAGCCTGGCTGTGGTGGAGCAGTGCCTGAGGGGAGAGAGGCGGAGGGCTCGGCACCAGGCTGTGCTCCTGAAGCTCCGGAAAAAGGCTCTGCGGGAGAGGGCCAGGGCGGAGCTGGCCTGGCTGGGCCACCGCAGATGGTGAGGGGCATGGGGGGCAACACCAGCAGAGGCCTGCTCAGCCAAGACCCCTTTCTTCCTTTCAGGGCAAGACAACAAATGTAAAATCTTCTTAAGAAGCAAGTAAAGCATGAGGAGAGGAAAGCCTGCATGGTTTTAGTGTCACCAGAGTAGAGCTGAGCTTCTACCACAGCCTCCTCTGGGGTTGTGTGAGGCACCAAGTGGCTGAGGTTCCCTCAGGGATGGACAGTGAGTGTGTCCCTTGGCACTGACCAGGCTGAGGTGCCCTCAGGGATGGACAGGGAGTGTGTCCCTGGGCACTGACTGAGCTGAGGTGCCCTCAGGGATGGACAGTGAGTGTGTTCCTTGGCACTGACCAGGCTGGGGTGCCCTCAGGGATGGACAGTGAGTGTGTTCCTTGGCACTGACCAGGCTGGGGTGCCCTCAGGGATGGACAGTGAGTGTGTCCCTCAGCACTGGCCGAGCTGAGACACTGTGAGGAACTCCCCCAGTGGAGAAGGTCTCTCCCCAGAGCTCAGGAGGTTCCAGTTGCTTCAGGAAAGATCCAGGCACCAAAGGGTGGTGAGATGCCCTCTGAGTGCATCAGAACTTCCTGCAGAGCCTTCCATACCTACAGCTGCTTTGAGAGGAGCTTTGCTCCCCTCCCTGGTGTAAATTCAAGGCATTTAATGATCTGATTCTCATGTTTCTGATCTCCAGTGTTCTGGAAAACCTGCAGGATACTACTGGAGCCTCTGCCGTGGCAGCAAAGCAGCACAAAGTCCTGATGGAGCTGAAACAGGAGCAGGTAATGCTGCAGTGAGAGGAGCTGGGATTCATCTCCTATCCATGGGGAGGATGCAGCACAGGGAGGTGTCTGGAGCTGCTGGAGCAAGTGGGGTTTGCATCTAAAAAAATTTAAAAGTCGCTTTGCATCCATTATTTTGCATGTTTCTACATTCAGGGAGGCAGGTTTTGTGCCAAAGTCAGCAGTCTGTAAATCTTGGATAAAAGAAAACATCTTTTTTTTTCTTCTGCTACCTCACTGTTATTGTGGATTTTTCTATTTATGCCATAACAAACAGGTCATATAATGTAGGTTTCCACTGGTTTATGCTTGTGATGTTGAAATATATTAATCTGACAGCTGATTTTATAGTCTCAGTTATTTCACTATGCAGGGTTCATAATTACACTTGATAGTTAGAAAATTTCTGTCCTGCTCCTTACATAGTGCAAGCCTCTCCTTTACTTAAAGGAATTCCTAGTGTAAACCACAAGCACCCTGAAGACAATTCATTTTTAAAGATCTCAGCTCTTGACACCCCATCAAAATATCGTTTTACCTGTCATCAATTTTCAAAGGTGAAACCTCTGGTGAAAAATAAAACTTTTTTTAAAAGTTTTTTTTATAAAAAGGCGGGGAAAACTACATATTGACTTTTCTGGGTATTTTGGGATTAATAGTGCCCTATGAGAAGAAATATTATATATATTTCTAAGTAGATCTCTGTTTTCTTCAGTCTATAATGCTCCTTTCTTTCTCTGCTTTGCGTAGGCAGAAATCCAGCACCTGCAAAACATCCACAGGGCAGCCCATCGAGAAAGGAAGCTTTTGTTAAAGCAGCAGAGAGAAATCTTAATGATGCAGCATTCAACAGCACAACTCCAGGAAAAACTGCACAGTTTGGCTGGGAAGCAAGAGGCTACAAAGTCACAGTCAGGGAGTAAAGACAGTTCTGTCCAGCTAAAGAATAAACAGAGCAAGAAATATGAGGGGTAAGTAAAACCAGTGATTGCTGAAGATCCAGTCCAGGAGAAGGATAGGTATGTCCTAAATAGTTGTGTGAGCTTTAGATACTCCAAAGAGGGAGTTGATGATGATAAATCTTGAAAACTTCTGTGTTCAAGCAGTTGATAAATCAAGTTCACTGCTGATCATTCTGTCCCAAATAATGACTTCCTCAGGGCACCTCTAATGATGCCACACAACTGCTGAGGATAGCTCATGTTTTCATGGTGGCTCTGAACTACAAACCCAAACCACTTTGCAACTATATGTTAATTAGGCTTCACAATACCCATATGGAATGAGTAGAAATGTATTGATTTAATTGGCAAAATTCACTCCTTTGTCATCCTCTGGCTCTGGGCCTCTGTATCACTTAGCCCCTCAGAGCATATTTGTGCTTCACTGAGGATTTCACCACAGAAAGATTTTATAATACATAAGGCTACGTTTTAGGCTTAAACTGAAGCACGGAGGTGTCATGTAAAATGCCTACAGTGAGATATAATTCAGGAGTTTAGTCAGACTGAGAAATTACCATCCTGTTTCCCAGGAGCTGAATCCCCTGCATCCCTGTCTGCTTCCCACAGGGCTGGAGGAGCTGAGCAGTGTGAATGAGAACCCAGCAGCATCCACTCTGCTCAGAACAAAAACCTAGTTTGCTTCAGGAAGAGAAAAAGCAGTTAAAGACCTATATTTATCTATATGAATTAAAACCCCCTTTCATTCAGTGTTACCCAGAGCTTTAGCAGGGTGGTGAGTCAGGTTTGTGCATTTACTTAAGTCCCCACAGGGAAAGGCTTTCAAATAAATCCCTGCATGGAACTGATCTATAATTCATGGTGTTATTGATTACAAGTCAGAGAAATCTTTAAAAGGTTTCTTGGCTGTGCTTTCACTTCTTATTACTGACAAGGCTGCTCATAGGAGAACAGTGAATATTGGTGTCAGTCTGGAGCAGCCAGGGGCTGGTGGAACTCAAATGCACCCAAATTCTGGCTGGTTTTCCATAGATCTCTGTCCTGTGGAGAGTGGTAATTATGCTATTTATCCACCTGCATGGGTGTGTTCATATTTTATACTGATCAGGAACAAAGTTAATAAGCAAGGCTGTAAGGGGATGGAAAGGATTGGAAATACTTTTAAAACTGAAAGCAAGTGAAATAATAAATCCCAGAAATGCAGAAAAAGCTGCTGGTTTGGGGTTCTGTTAATAAATGTTAAATGCTAGAAATAAGGGATACAGAAACTTGTAATTATTGTAAACGTACAAACTTTTAACTAAATTGAATACTACATAGATCTCCTTTTTACACCTTAAAAAAGTATTAATAGGGATTAAAGTAAACACAAGTCAGAAAACCAACAAAACCAAACCAAAAAAACCTACATGCTTTTTTTTTCTGGACAGAATAACTTACTCAACTGTTTATTTCAGAACTTGTACCTCTAATGGAAAAGAATGAATCATGTTGCCTTGTGCTTCTGCAGTAAGGGCAAAGCTCAAAGTCACCATCACAATCAGTATCTGATGTCCCAAATGTCCATAAAGTTGTGATGCAATATTTAAAGTGAAAAATTTAATGAGAACTATTGAAATCTGATGTGCTATAATTGATTGGAAACAGATAAAGCAAACAGGTTCAAAGTTTGATCCTCATTTTGCTTTTTAAGTGCTGCTGATTTTTTTTCAGTCTCCTCCTATTCTTGTCTATGCAGATTAGAAAACTGATTATATAAAATACAGGATCAAGTGAAAGGGAGGAAAATGGAGAAATAAATAAACTATTTGGAGTGTTTCTGGCTTTACTCACTTGCTGGTTTAAAAACGTGTATGTGAACACTCTAGAGATAGCCATGGCAAATCCATAGGAAATCAATAAAGGCACAAATTAAATGCTTCTGGTTGTGCTTGACTAAGTTGGAAACACAAAAACAACTCCCCATCATTAATTCCTTGTCTGACTGTTTACAGCTGTTCTACTGAGAACATGGAGTCACTGGTACAACTCCAGGAACAGCTGGAGGAGTCCCCAGGTTTGGAGCAGTCCCTTAGTGCTCAGGACAATGTTTTCTTACCTCTGGAACCTACAAATTCAGCTGGAATGGAGCCTGTAGGCACACTCATTAGAAGAGAAGACAAAAAAGATGCATTTCTGGTAAGGATTACCTCTGGAATTACATTAATGCCTAAAGAAAGTGTATGCCAGGTTATATTTGCCTTAAGATAGGACCAACACAAGACTCACTTCCTTAAGACATTAACTCTGTCTCCTAAATATTTACATTCTAGGAATCTGTGCTGGAGGAAAAGGCACTTCTTTTGAACCCAAACACTGATCCTAAAGATAATGAAGATATTAATCCATGTGGCAGCAAGTATCCAGTGAAAGGCCTGGGGATCCTTCCTACTTGGTGTAACTTCTGCCCAGGTCAGGCAGAAAATGCTCTTGAAGAAACAGGTCAATCATATTTAATGCTATTATGTCCAATCTGTTTCAACCACTTCAATCAAACTTTAATCCAGACAGAAAGAGACAATCTTCTCATTTATTACCAAAGTGTCTTGCTCAATATAGCAAATGTGTAAGAGAAGTTGGATCTCTCAGAGGTTTATCAAGAGATATGATTATACTGCTTCCCCAGAACAAAATCATAACTTACTCTGATTGTGTCATTAACAGTTTACTCTCTTTTGAGGCAGTTTTTCAAGAATTTAAGGATGTTCTTTTTAAAAGAACATAGATCACTTGAAGATAGACTTGGACAGGACATGCTGAAGTTATTTTTGTTTCCAGGTTTTAGCCTCAGTTCATATTTCTTACTCTCAGTAGGACAGGTAAAAAATAAAACTGTCTGTTTATATATGAGTCAGTTATATCATTTACATAGTTCTGGGTATGCATAATCTCTGTAATATAAATATTTACATATTGTGGCAATATTTTCTATTTCTGTCGTTTTTCTAATGAACCATCTTTCTGCATTTCATAGAATATCCTGATTTGGAAGGGACCCACATAAAGTCCAACTCCTAATTTATTCCTAGATATCACAGTGAGGAGCACTATAGATTTTTGTATCCTAAGTGATACATCAGCAAGCTCTTCTATAAAATATTTTTTATAAAATGCTGATATAAAAAAAATAATCTTTTAAATGTTCCAGTTAAAGAAGTGGAAGTGCTTGTCCCTTCTGAGATCCATCAGGTGGAAGCCAGTCAAAGTTTAAAGCATTGGGACTGTATTTCTCATGAAGCTTCTGATGAAGAACTAAATTTAAAAGCATTATCGGAAGGATTATCTTCCACTGAATCATCATCCAAGTCAAACAACTCCTTTCTGAAATGTGAAAGTGCCAAATCAGGCTCTTCACCCTCAGAATTTCAGAAAGTGTCTGCAGTTTGGATCGTCATCTCGAAAAGTTCCATTTCAGAGTTGGAATTAGAGCTGAAACACGGAGAGGACACAGATGTCAGTGTCCCAGAAGAGTTTGTCTGTGACTGTGTGTTTGCTAATCTCTCAAAAGAGATGCCAATAGCAATAAGCAATGGAAAGGAAACATCACCCAGTGACAAACACAATGAACGTGAGCTGCCTGAAGATGACAGAGCTGAGACTTCATTCCTCTCTCAGAAATACCCTGGAGATGCATTGGAGTGTGGCAGCACTGATCACTTGCTTTCTTTCATTCCAGCAGATGAAGCAAATGCCTCCAGAACCGAGTCAGCAAAGTCCTCCCAGTCTGAAAACCCTTCTGAGGGAGTGGAAGAGCCCCATCTGGGTGTCTCACAGAGCTGCAGCAGAAACAAACCCTGTTCTCAGGAGATCCCAAAACTGGGGAGTGATGCAGCTGCCAGCCCTTCATGCAGTGATGCAACCTCCACTAGTGATAAGGGTCTCCCTCCAACCAGTGAGGATACCTTGTTGGAAATGCAGTGTCCTGTGGATGAAGTATTGTCCTCTGGAAGTGCTGACTTGCCATCCTCTAACAAAAAGCATTTGTCATTTCCAAGTGAAGATCTTCCTCCTCCCCCTTTAGGTGCAGATGCAATGAAAAATGGTGATCCTGCCTCCAGCATGGATGATTTCCCATCTGCACCGGAACAAATGACAGGCTCAGAGTCTAGTCAGGGCATGGATGAAGATATATCACTGCAAATGGATGCATTACCCCCATTACCTGATAACATCGTGCCTGAAGAATTTCCCCTGCTCAGTATAGAGCTAAGTGGTGCTTTTTCAACTCAGGTTGGTCGTCTCTCAGAACAATCTACATTTACAGCCCTTTCCAGCTGTTTATCAGAACACAAACATGGAGAACAGGAGATGCCTTTGCAGCATTTGGAGTTTCTGCCTGCGTCAAATACAAATTCTTCTGGTGGAAGTAAAAGTCCTGAATTCCCAATGAAACAATGCAAAATGTATGTAAAGCTGCCCAACGCTGAGGAGGACAGTGATGAACCATTATCATCATCTGAAATTGGGGACAGAGTGTTGGTAAAGCAGAGCCAGCCTGGAACTCTGATGTTCAAAGGCTGCAAATATTCTGAAGATGACGAGTGGAGAATGGGATTTGCAGAGGAGAAAGTGGAAGACACAAACAATGCAGGAGGTTCAGAAGTGAAAGAAAACCAGTCTAGGTTACACAGTGCCTTGCTGTCTGGAAAAGGGCAAAAGTGTCCCCATTCCAGCCAGTTTAACTGTAATGAATTCCTCTGTCAAAATAACTTAATGTGCTTGGGATCAGATAAAGAAAAAACAGAACTGGCACAAATAAAACAAAAGATATTTGCAGATGATCTTCCAAAGAAAAGCAAGACAGATGAGATGAACACAAGCAAAAATATTTGTTGCTTGGTAGAGTATCAGAAAAGAATTAAACTTGCTGATGATATTGCAAGTGAACTCAGTAAAAAACTTCTGTTTGATACTTTAATTGCATTTTCTGAAACAGCTCAACACAAATATAAAAGTGCCTTTGAAAAAGACATGATGAATTATGGCCAAGGCCTAAGGCAAGAAGACAATCAGAAACTGTTTCTCCTCAAAGAAAATTCAGTTGCTGCTTTATCTGAGCCATCAGCAAAGGCTTCTGATGTTTTACTGAGTGATTTTGATACGCTTTGCATTCATGGCTGTCACGCAGTAACAGAGAGAATTGTAACTAAATTTATAGACGATGCAGTTAAAGAATATAAGAAGATTAAAAGAAAACACAGATCGAAAGCAGACAAGGTACTTCATTTATCTCCAGAGACTTCTCCAACCACTTTGCCTGTAAGTACAGTGGGGACGTTTTTATGTCAAGTGTTGGCCCTGAAGCTGGGTCTACAGAGGCAAGAATTTGTGTGGCCCAGTTTTTCATCACTCATAAAAATTATATCATGTCAATGATAAGAACCAGATTGCTCACTTTGTGTGACCCATTCCTCATTTAGGGAATTATCCTGTAGCCAATGGATAGCATGTGTATGGTCCAAACAAAGAAAATGTGACTTCTTTATTGGGATTTGTCACTTGTCAAAACTGATAAATCTGCACAGACTTCAATTTTTATGAACTTCAGAGCAAACCTGGACTCTTGTCAGCTCATCTGCCTGGCTTCTTTCCAGCCCCTGGCTGTGAGAAAATTGCTTTGAGGGTGGTGGTGAGGAGAGCAGTTCCATATTTAGAACAAAAATGTTGCTAAATGTCAAAAATTTTCATGGAACTCCAGAACTGTAATTCTTTCTAATTCTGAATTCTGCCAAATACAGTTAAAATAGGTTTGGATTTTTTTAATAATATATCAGCAAGACTTTCTTTGGGCCCATGAATTAAGTGTTTTAAGTGTAACCTTAATCAGTTGCTAACAATCTCAATACCTCTAAAAATATAGAATATGTCATCTGGCTTTTCTCTTTCTCTCTCTTGAAGTTCCTTTTAAAAATCCTTGATGCTGGTGTTTTTGGAAGTTCTGAAGATTTTGATCAGCCTATTTCTGACCAAAATATGCTGCTGAGACAAACACAAAAGCAATACTTGTACAAATTAGACCAGTGGCACTCAGCTCCTTGGAAGAAAACTGTGGAAGTTCCTCTTGTGATACCACATAACAGTTCTTATGTTAAGAATTTGTCTGCATGTGCTGTGGAAGAATTATGGACTCCAGAGAACATAAATTCAAATTTCAGGAACACCAGTGTGCCAAAGTACTTTGAATATAATGATCTCCCAGGGAATGATTTGGAAGCAGGAAGCAAGAGGATGTATAATCAGGTATTTTTAAAGCACTAACAGTTAATTAATTTTTGTAGTGTTCTGTAGGCTGACTCATGTTAGCTATATTTGATATTATTCCAACTGCTAACACTAAATGTAGCTAAAGGGACACTGAAAGCTACTACCAGGAGTATTTTGCAGCTTGCTGCAGAATAATTCCTGTAGAATAAATGTCCTTGCAGAGAATCCAGAGTTTTTCCAGAGTTCAGACCTTGGACACCTGACCCAGTGTCTGGTTTGGGTCAAGTTCCATGGAAAGCTGGGGACTGGAATCCAAGTCTCCTGACTTCAATGTCCTGCTGAGTTTGTTACAGGTTATATTTGATTTGAGCCATGAGTTGCTTTGTGCAGAGTATCAAGGGACTGCAAAGCCAAATGTGTTCCCATGGATGAAAAAAAATGTGAGATCTCACTGTTCCAGGCATCTCTGCAGAAGGACAGATGTCAGTGATGCCAAGGTACGTTCTGGTAATGGAAAGTACAGGAACAAGAATCAGTGAAAAGAGCAAACACTGCAATGGCAAAAAGAAATGGGAGATTGGGGAGGATTGTGGCAGTGAAACTGAGGTGATGGGAGAAGAAACAGCATTGCCCTGAAAGGCCTGAATAAATAAAAACTGAGATAATATGGAAAATATTAGAATGTTAAGAACGGGACTAGGCCTCTAAACTCTCCTAATTATTTTGTGTGTAAAGTCTAAAGTAATATCATGATTAAAATGTGTTGGTTGGCCAGTATTGATCAGCTACCTCTAGATCAGTCCCCTAAACTTTGGGATGTTTCTGCACTTAAAGCTGGATTTTCACACTGGCACCTGTCACTCACCTGGAACCTTCACAGCACTCCAATTCCTATGAGGAGAGTTCTTTTCAGCCTTCTTTATTTTGTAGACGTTTGTTCAGGGTGAAATTATTAAAATAATGAACCTGGAAAAGAATGACTTAGAAATGAAAAGAAAATTCCTAAGTTTGACCAAGTATGGAAACTGTAAGAGAGACAGAGTGGACCTTATTCTGGTAAGCAGATTTTCCAATGGGGATTTGTTTATTTCTTCTAGATTTAAACCAGAAATTCTCATCCTTTTGTAAGAATCACATTTATTGAACTTCAGAACTTAAAATCACTGCCTTTTAAAAATTGAATTAATAATCCAGTGTCTCCAGTTCTTGTGAGGGTTTAAATTAATTAATGATGCATGTATGAAGTTGTTGGATTAGGTGCAGTGTCTCAGTACTTCTGTGAACCTCTTATTCTTGACGTAAAAATTCCTTTCCATGTCATCTTTTAGATTCAGGAGCTCCGCAAGGAAGAATCTCAGTGGACTTCCTATGGTGATGATGAATTAACAGTGAAGATGAGGATGACTGAAGCCATATTTGATAGCTTGATCCTTGATACAATCAGAGTTCTTAATAAGATTTATCTGAAAAAAGCCTGTTTTAAAGGTGACAGTGCACAATCTTTTTAATCCCCTGTGGAACTGGTTCAGAGAAGCCTGGAGGTGGCACATGGAATGGCAGGACCTAGAGCCAAGCATTCAGGTTACATATCTACAATTTTATGTAAATGAGGCAAATACTGATGGTAATGCACTTTAAACTGGAGGCTTTCCTATCAGCACCTGCAATTCCTGCCAATTAGATATGTGCCTGTAATTGGGTTATTTATCATGCAATTCACATGAGCTCATTGAATTTTTACGACATCCAAGTGTGGGGCGCTGAGAATGTATTTTAATAGACAAAACAGAGGAAATCAATACTCCTTTTGTATTGGCAAAACTGGAAAAAAAATTCAAGATTTTAACAAGGAAATAGAAGCATTTCCTCAGCATGGTAAATGTCCATTATGTTAATTGCTGTGGTCCCACCTATTTTGCATTGGGAAGACCAAATTTTTGTTAGTTATTTTTATTTACTATGCAATTATTTTTTACTGGAATTCAGGAACTGCTCATTATTGAATAATTAGTTATAAAGAGATCAGCTTTTTTCAAATCCCATTCATTTGTGGTGTCTTTCAAATTAAATTAGGATAAATAAAGATAAATTATATATAAACTTAAGATTTAAAAATACAATACTTAAAACCTGATTGGGGGACTAGAAAGACATTTTATGTTTGTATTTTTAAATACTGCTGGCTTTGTTTTGTACTTGTTTTCTGAATAAACAAAATAAGCCATGTGTATGATATTTATTTTCACTGAAATCGATGAGAATTGTAGATTGCTCTTCTCAGCACTGAATGGGTGCACTTTTGTTTTGCTGGGCACATTAAACCCTCCCCTGCTTGTTGCCATATGAACAGAAATAAAAAGGCAACTTCTGCCCCCAGAGCATTAAGTGGTGATCTTATCCTAGAAACTATTTTCATGTCTCTAGTGGTACATTTCCTTGTCTCTGCCTTCTATCCTCATTGATTAGTTAATCTACATAAGTTACTTGTTTTCTCATTGTCAGTTTATAGCAGAATTTAACTCAATTTTTTTTTTCTCCTGGATTTCCAGGGTGTTGGATCCAATGACAAATCTATACATTGCAGCATTCTGGTTTTTCAGTTTATTCTCACTCTCTGGTTTTGCAGCAGCAGCAGCCTCCTTGTGTGTGGCGTGCAAGCTATTAAAAATATCACTTAGATATGAATAAATAGCTGAAGGGTTTGTTTCATTTCAGCCTTCTGTGAGGCAGAGACCCACCAGATTTGCAGTGAGGGTTGTGAGTGGAGCCTGAACCTTTACATGATGCTCTGCAGGGAAGGACACAGCTATAAAGCATCTCCTGCTGATGAGAATAAAACCTGTGTACACAGAACAGACATGTTTAATATCCCCCACCCTTCTGTGTTCAAAACCTGAGATTCTGGCACCCAGATATATTGACCTGTTCACTTGGTGGCAAGGCTTCAATATCAAGATTACTCTCCTTCAAGGTCTAATATTTTGTTTGCCTTGGGTTTGATCAATATTAACCTCCTGGGTCAATAAATCTTGATACTAGCCTCAAGAGGAGTCATTATCTTTCATAGAAAATGATTATTTCTCAGTTAAACCCTACATTTAATTCTCCTGTAATCCATCTCTTTCATCTTCATACATTTAACAATTCTTCTGAATAAAATGTGCTCTAAAATATCTTAGGCACTGCAGATTTTTAAAATCCTAATTAGCAGCTGCTTCAAGATTTTTCAATTCTTGAGAGCTGCTATTGTAGCCATCTATTTTATTGCTTGTTGCACCCAGGAAAAATAGAGACAGAAAACCCCAAAGCTGGGCTGTGATATGAGAAACCACTTAGGTTGTAGCTGAAATAAGAATTTAAACCCCTATGTTTCCCACCTGTTCTTCAAGGATTAAAAGAAGTGTTTGTGAGTAACAGAAGCAAGAATTATCCTTTCAGAAACCTCGATCTTTCATTATCTGAGTTTTTAAACTTCTCTGAAACCCTTCTCTGGGGATGTTGTTGGGTTTCTGCTTCTCATTAATGTAATGAAAATTCTTGAGCCTGTATTTAGAAATGAAAGGAGACTGCCATACTGGGCTAGAGCGATAAAAGGTGCTAAAATCCATTACTAGTGCTCATCCAGCCTGAATTTATGGAAAGGACAGAGCTTCTATCAAAGTGCCTCCGCACAGCCTTTTATCAGAGCTTCAGTTCGAGGAGAGATGGCTCTTCCCTGCCGAGAGAGGTACTTTGGGATGAAAGGGCTCTCGACCCAAACGCTGCCCTGCTTTCATCTCTACTCAGTGAGAAGATTCGTGAAGTCAAAACTTCTCTTTCTATACCAATTGTCGCATAAATTTGGCCACCCAGTGATCTCCCAGAAGGTCAGAACGGGTAAGGCTGGAAGGGACCACAGTGGCTCATGGAGTACAAGCTCCCTGCTCCAGCAGGGTTATCCCAGAGCGCATGGCACGGGATTGTGTCCCCATGGCTTCGGGATATCTCCAAAGAAGGAGACTCCACACGGTCTCTGGACAACCTGTGCCTGTGCATGGCGACTTCAGTGACGAGCGTTTTTCTAACACTTGGACCTCACTAAGACCTTGTTGCCTGCTCTCTGTTTCACGGGTTAAGTAAAATAGCAAAAAACATTCTTTTTAAATAAAAATTCTATATATTCCTTATTTTGCAACGCTCAGAGGACACGGACAGTCCTCACTCCCCTCAGGGACATCGGACGATCCCTGCTTCCCTCAGGGACACGGACGGGTCCCGTCAGGAATCCCCGCTCCCCTCATGGGACACGGAACGGCTCCCGCTCCCCTCAGAGGACACGGGACGGTCCCCTGAGTGCCACAGAGAATCCCGGCTCCTCTCAGGGCCAGGGAACAGTCGCCGTTTCCCTCAGGGACCCGGGACAGTCCCCGTTCCGCTGCCGGCACCGCCGCGCCCCTCAGGCCGGGCCGCCATGGCCGTCGCGTTGCTACGGCGCGGCCCCGCCCCGCCCCTCTCCGCGCGTCCCAACATGGCGGCGGCGGGCGGGGGCCGGTGGACGTTGTTCCGGCTACCGCTCCCGGTGCTCTTCCCGGCGCTCCTCCCGGTGCTGCTCCCGGCTGCCGCCATGGCGCGACTGTACCAGCCCGGGCACGACCCGCTGACCGTGCTGACGGCCGACTCCGTGCGGCCGGCGCTGCTCAACTCCTCGGCCGCCTGGGTGGTGCAGTTCTACAGCTCGTCCTGCGGCCACTGTATCGCCTTCGCGCCCACCTGGCGGGCGCTGGCGGAGGACATCAAAGGTGAGGCTCGGGCCGAGTCACCGCACACGGCCCCGCCGGCCCGGCCGCTGTCCCGCGGCCCTTCGCGGCCTCTCGCGGTGCCCGGAGTGGGTGCAGGGCCGCGGCGGTGCCCCGAGGGGCGCCGGGCTGGGTGGCCGCGGGGCCTCGCTCGCTGTGTCACCTGCGGGGCCATGCCGCGTGTGGCCGGGGGTCGTGTGAGCCGCGGTGCTCTGGCGTGTGAGCATCGCCTTCATCCCCTGCTCTGCTTGTGCCTCGGTGCGTGAGCATCGCCCTCATTCTCTGCTTGGGCTTCGGCTTGTGCGCATTACCCTCATCCCTCTGCTCTGTACCACACAGCCAAAATAGCACGTGGGACAGAGCAAGGGGTGGATGGTGGAAGCACAAACTCCAAATTAAAGGTTTTGAAGGAACCCGGGGGTAAAACATCTTGCGCGCACACAACAGTCCAGCTGTGGGTTTGCTTGCAAGCGTCCCCGTGTACCGAGGTTTGTTTAGACTGAACTCTTGAAGGCACAGTGTTTACCTTCTAAATGTTTTATAAGGAGAACAGCTTCTTTCAGGAAGGCCGAGTTCTATGGAATGCTGTAGGCTGGAATCCAGGTCTCCTGACTTCAATGTCCTGCTGAGTTTGTTACAGGTTATATTTGATTTGAGCCATTAATTGCTGTGTGCAGAATATCAATATTTGTTTCCGAGGATAAACAAAAAAAGACTGTGGTACTGGAGATGCCACGCACACGCTTGATTTCTATCTTGCAAATTCAGTGTAGTGTGGATGGGCTCGAAGGGGGAAACCACCAGGAAATAATACAAAAATCAGGCAAAGTGAGAACCAGCTTTTCAGATTTATCAATTAGTGACTTTAAAAGAAATGGTGGCCTCCACAGCTTATGCTGAGGGACCTGCCTTGCTGTGTCTTAGTCTGCTTAGGTATTTTTGGCAGATGCTGAAGTGTTTCACCCTATTTGTAGATGTAAGGAAACAAACAGGCCCCTGAGGTATCGATTAAAGTTCAGTACTTCTGCTGGGGAGGAAACCTGAGATCAAACTTGTAGGAAATGTTATGCTTAATATAGCAGTGTAAAAGGCTTTTAAACTACTCTTAATTTCACATTTCACCCGAGAGACGTTTCCAGGATGGAGACAGCAGTTCTAATGCAGTCATGGTTTCACTTAGAGAGGATGTGAAGAGCTCTGGCTGTTCTGAGACACTCTGAAAAGTGTTAACAACTGACATGAAATTAGGTGATTAGCAGTATTAGGTGTACGTTTAGGTATATGAAAGTGGAAACTCACCCAAAAATAGGTCCCGATGAACTCATCACACGCTGAGGAATTGTGATTGATGAGCAGAAACTCAAAAGCAGGGAAACACAGAGCAGTCCTGGTTTATAGAGGACTTGAGATGTTCCTTACTTGCATGAGGGGTTTGTTTATAAACCAGTAACTTTTTTCTGCTTAATTTGCATAAGTTTATGTAACGTTTTCTCTACTGCTTTGATCTGCTTGTGGCCAAAATAATATTAGATCTTCTCCTTCTTTGAAGTAACAAGGAGGTCTTTGAGCACAGCAGTGGAGAGCACGAAGAGCCCAAACTGACCAGAGCTTTGCTCAAAATAAGGCAGGGGTTTACACAGGATTACAGCAGTGTGGTACCTCTGTAACTTGCAAAGACTTCTTCAAATACATATTTTCTTTCTCACCTGCAGTTGTGGTAACTGCAAATGCTGTTATGCACTTCTATTACTGCAGGCAGTTAAAGGCCTCTCTCTCCTTTAAAACATTAAGTTTTTATGAAGACTTTCATCTAGAAAGTGGATTTTGAAAGTTTGTGGACATTGGCATTACCAGCAAATGCAATTTGCTTCCAGCATTATTTGTCTGCAGAATGTTTCCATTTTCAAGTTGGAATGAAAGGATTTTAGGAAGAGACTGAGAACAGTCACACTTTTCATTGGTAGCTTCATCAAAGAGACCAAACCCAAAACATTTTGCCCACTTCATCCATCTCAACATTTCTTTTTCAAAAATATTTACTCATCTGCTAGAATATTAAAGCTATCCTTGAGGATGAAGGTTCATTTACATTTGGGAGCTCTTAGATCCCTGGGGCTACGTTTGCTGATTTGGTGTCCAAACAAAATCCAGTTAAATTAGTGTGACAGCTTTGTCCACAAAAGGCCTGTGCTAATAGACTTAATTTTTATTTCATTTCTCATTTGTTAAATCTTGGCAATACTACCATTGCAGACTTTACAGCAGAACATAATCCTCCTGAAAAATAGGATCAGTGCTTGCTTTTGTGTAATTTATGTTTTTATTTTGATACTCCCCCTTAGAACAGGCTTTAAGCTCAGCCAGTGCTGCTGCTTTCCTAATCACACATTTCACTTTATTACAGCAGTGGCCAAAGTGGCCATTAGAGTTAATTGTGCTTTTTCTGTCTAAGAGATGATGAAGTCTATCCAGCAAAGTATCTGTGGGCTGGAATTATGTGTAGTAACCAACCCTTGGAAATCCCATATGGGACAGCCTGTGAATTATACACAGAATCAATCCACTCCTCAGGATTTGGAGTTACTGTTCCAAATCCAGCAATAATGATTTCCTACCACAAACTGTTCTTTGAAGTTTGGAGGTGAGCTGCAATCACTTTATCCTCGATCAGGAAACAGCCAAGTATCAAAAAAGGGAACTTGCAAGTAGCTGTGAGGGAGAGGTGCCTTGTGATGAGCCTTTCACCTCCCTGACTGAAACTTCCAGGTGGAAAACACCCAGCTGGAGAGGATGCTCCAGGTGTGTGAAAAGAAAGCGTATTCCTTGTAATTCACTGCTCTGTGGTGTTTCTCAGGTGGGAGGCTTGACCCACCTGCAGGATTCCAGTTTGTCCAGCACAGTCCTGTCATTCACTGGAGTTTGTTTAATATAAACAGAATTTGTGTTGGTTAATGCATCACTCATCCGCCTCTTTAACCTTGTTTGCGAGTCAGTATTTCAAAACCACTAATGCTAATTTAAAATTAATCAGCATTTCAAAAAAAAAAGCCAACCCAGGCTGCAGTGCTGCTGTAACTCCAGAGTGTAAGCTGTGCACTGCAGCGACTCTGGCATCCCTTGGAAAGGAAAAGCTCCTTTTCCAGCAGCAGGAATGCTAAGCAGCAATCCCAGCTGGTGCTCTTTAACCCGAGTGTTTGGCTGGGGTGGGGCTGCTTTGTTGAGCTGAGTTATTTGCACTGTGTTCAGAGACCTTCCCTATTCATGGCGTGGAGGAGGAGGATCCAGACAGGTGGAAAAAGGAGGAGGAGTGGTGAAAGTTGAATGAGGGAGATACCCAGAAGCCAAACTTTTCTTTTGTATTTTGCATTTTGTGTGATGAAATGGGCTGTCGTGTCCTTTGTGCTGCTGTGAATGGGTGCCCATCTGCTCCAGCGTGTTTGAGGGCTCTCCTGGTGCCCGCTCAGCTCTTGGCACATTCAGCACAAACCTCTCCATCAGCTGGCCCAGCCTCCCCCAAAGACAAATAAAGGTCAAGCTAAATTTCAGAGGCAGCTAGGCCAGAGCTGTCCATCAGCTCTTGAACTTGATGAAGCTTTCATGCTCTTTGCCATAAAAGCAGGTTTAATTTTCGTGCTCTTTAAATTGTATTGGGAATTGTGAGGGACCTTCAAATTCTGCCTGCGGCTGGTTTGATTTAACTTTGCTTTAAAAAGCAACTGTCTAAGGACTCTCTTGGAGTGGTTCTTCCTTAGAGTGATTGCTGCAGCAGAGCCTGGCTCAAAAAGATAAATTCTTAGCAAAAAGAGAAGGAAAAAGCTGTAAGTTAGTTGAAAGCTGTTTCTGAAGTTACATAAGCATATTTGTGGAAATACTTGAATTCTTGTGGTTATTGCTATAAAGGAAAGTCAGAGTGATGCTCAAACTCAACTATTTAACACTCTGGTTAAAACTCAGGTATTTTTGGAGGTATAAGTAATACATTTCTGAACAATACTGCCGGATAAATACAGCTTTCAGCAGACACTGCATGAACTGGGGGTTGTGTGTAATTCTGAGGCCTCTCAGAAAATGGTAAGTTGGAGAAAAAGCAGCTTGTTAAAAAAGCTCCAGTACAAGGTGCATCGAATTTCTGGGTTTGTAATTGACAGGCATGTGGATGAGCAAGTGTTGGATGAATTTTATTCAGTTATATATATTCTGCATGCTCTATTTTATGAGCACAGCTAATGGGAAAAGCTGAGGAATTCAATCCAGTTCCTTGCAGGCATTGGGTTGGCCCTGATTTCATCTTCCTGGATTCAGCCCTGCAACTGCTGCATTGTGTGTTGGGATTGCTCTTGTTTGGGTGCATTGAAAACACTGGTGCAGCCAAGAAAAGCAGGGAGGCTTTAGTTATTTTAAAAATCAGTAGATTGCATTACACTTGGGGATGGAAATGAATGGCAAATGAGAATCGACCCAGGGCTGGATTTTTATGCCACTGGAATCTCTCAGAGTCCTGTTGCTGGTTTCCATGGGAAGCAAGGTAATTCATCAGCTGGGATCCGTGGTGGCTTCTGCTGAAAATTGAAAGATATCTTTGTTTCCAGACTGGGAATCTGCAATTAGACTTGGAGTGCTGGATTGTGGGGAAGAAGAGAACTACGAGACGTGCAAAGAATATGGGATTCACTTTTACCCAACTTTTAGAGTAAGTGGCAGAACATCTTGCCTTAGGCAAATGATGCATGGTTTATAGTTATTAAAACCATAAAGTGATGTGTAAGTCATTGTTCTGTAGCTGGAGTTTTGCTTTGCTTTGCTGAGAAAGCTGCAGAGTTGATAAGAGATTAATTTGAGGGGTTTTTGTTGAATGCAAGAGCTGATGCAGCTGTTTTGAGCAGTAATTGAGTTCTGAATCTGAAAAATTCTTATTGAAAGAAGATACCATTCTGTAAAGTACCATGTTTTCACATGTATATAACACCTAGTTTCAAGAGATTAATTAGATAATAACCATCTGTATAAAAATTTTTCAAATTCAGATCTTACAGGATTATTAATAATGGTTTTAGTTTGGGTGTGTGAAAATAAAGGGAACACATTGAAATTGCCTTATGAAAACAGCTGATTGCATGACCAATTAAAAATTTACCCTTGATTGATCCTTCACTATTTTTGTGATTAATTTCATAATTTCCTTAAACTGCCTGTTAAAGGGGATGCCACAAAAATATCTGCCATTGCTCATTTTTAAGTCTAAATACAATTTTTACCTTCTCAGTCAGTCTGTATAATCACATTATTAGGTATGAGCAGAATGTGGTGAATGGAGAGGGTTGAATAAACTGTTGGTGATTCCAGGAGAGGGAAAAGGAGATTTCAGTGTAAGACTTGTGATCTTTTACCCTGATAATAAGAACAATTTTTCTTTTTTTGTTTTAACTCTTCAAAGTTTTAGGTGTAAGTTGTGATATGCTCTTCATTAAACACTGACTCTTTTCCATTTTATTTTTTTGTAGCAGGAGGCAGCCAAGCTCCCTTAGATCTCCTGTTTAACCACTGGAGGGAGTTGGGAAAATGTGAATAGTGTTCCAAGTACACACACAGTTGGTAGCACTGATTTGGTGATCAGTTAATTGGTGTTTGGGTTAATGTCTGCAGTACAGGATCAATATACACCATGAGTTATGCATTAAGGTATTTTTCCTCTTGCCCTCGGGTAGGTGAGAAGCAGCTTTTTGGAACTCATAGGCTAAGAGGGAAAACTCTCTCCTGACCAGATAAATTAAAATGTTTTGTAATTAGAGCTGTAAAGGTAAAAACTCTTGAAAGCCATTTTTGTTCCCAAATTGTGTGGTTTTGTCTGATACAGTGACTTCTCTTTTCTCCCACGCAGTACTTCAAAGCATTTACAAAGCAGTTTACAACTGGAGAAAATTGCCAAGGTAAGAAGATTCCATTGTAAGAAATTCCCAGGGCAGTTTTCCTGTCAGCCAGGGCTGTGTCACACAACAAGCAAAATCCCTTTGCCAATTGCTTTGGACAGGGATGGGATGGACCCTAAATACCGCTTTAAGACAGGATATTTCAAGTACTCTATGAAGTGTTAATCAGAATTTTAGGCAGGCAAAACATTTCTGCAAGAACAGAGAGATCACATTCCTATTTTTATTTTAGTGTAGCTCTTAATTTCACCAGTGGCTTGTTAATTTTTTTTTTAATCTCTTTTTTTTTCCCCACCACACTCCTCATCAGCACGAGATCCAATTTGCTCAAATCCTGACTCTGGTGCCTTTTGATCCCTCAGCCACTTTCCAGGCATCCTGAGTTGCACTGGGAGAGCTTCTATTCAGATGGTGACTCTCTGAAAATAGGCTTATCCCAGGGTTTGACAGGATCACAGCTTGAGGTGGTTTGTCTGGGACAAAAGTAACGTTGTCCTTTCTATGGATGAACATTTAAAAGGTCAGAGGTCAGAGGAGAGACCACCTGCACCATTAACCCTTCCTGCACGAGGGAACCTTACACCTTTTGGGCATTTGAGTTATTTTCTGCTTTTTAGCGTGGTTCTTTTAAAGCAAATAAAATATTCTCACTCTTCAGTTATTTCCTCCTCTTGTTCCATGGTTTTGTGGCCTCTCCATTTGGTAGGAATGATACACCTTGGCAGATTTTAGTGCATGATTGATATCCCTACTGCAGGAAAGCTGCTGAAGTTGCCCACAGCAACTACTATGAAAATGTTCAGATTGAGAGTCAAGCTTTGTTTGAAGAGAAAAATCAGCAAGGCAGGCAGATGGATAGATTTGGAAAAGCCTCGAGGTTTTATTGATTTTGGGGTGGGATGACAGCTTTTAAATACGATCTCACATCAACAATAAAATGAAATCCTACGACTAAATCCTATTGTTCAGCCAAATATTATGCTGGGGTTTAAGTCCAAATTTCAAGCAGAAACCCAGAAAAGCGTGAGCAAACCCACATGAACAGAAAACCTGCATGGGAGTCATTTTTTCCCCAGTTTTCTGAAGGGTTGTGGTTTTTTTGGAACATGTTCACAGCGGGAGTAAATCGAGAGCTGCAGACAATTCGTCATGTGATGATTAACTTCCTGCAGAACCATTCCCAGGAGGAGAGACCTCCTGCCTGCCCACCTCTGGATCCAGTGCTGTAAGTGCCTTCTTTCAAATCTAGCTGCTCTCTGTTACTCAGTTGCTTAAATACACAGTAGAAGATCAAAAATGAAGTGAGTTTTCTTCTTACTGTCATTTCTACTGTGAGATTCTAAAAGGAAATGCTGTGAGTAACACTGGGTGGATTGCATTCTGTGCTAAATTGCTTTGCTTTTCTTCAAAGGCCCAGTGATATCACATCTCTTTTTGACAAGAGCAGCCCCCACTACACAGCCATCGTGTTTGAAAGCAACAACTCCTACGTTGGCCGAGAGGTAATGTGTGGCTCGTGAGGGACAGAGTGACTGTGGATGGATGCTCCCATAAACAGCTGGATTTGAGCTTATTTAGCCAAGCAACAACTCTGATTCCAGCCCTAGAGCAGGTCACACGTGTTTGGGGGATCATCAAACCCAGGGAGTTTGTAGGGCTGTGGTGTTCAGTCACACAGGAAGTTGCTTACAGGTGAATGTGGTGTCATGTTCACTTCTTCCGTTCCTGTTTTAGTAAATTAATTTATCAATTTCATTCTCAGCACAATTTTTTTACAAGATTTGAAAGCTCACAACAAAAATATTGTCATGTTACATTATTGTTTTGTTATTGCTAGAGAACCATTTATGATACTCGTTCTTCTGGGCAAGTGTTTATAATAATCTAAATTCTCCAGTTCCCTTTCTTCACATAGAAATTTTGGGAAATTAAGGTGGTGGCATGAAATTATTTGCACAGTTCAGAAACACAGAGGAAATCCTTCAGTTTTGCTTCCCAATAAAATATTTGATTGGGCATCCTTTCCCCACCTAATGAGCCTGCTGTTAGCTCAGAAAACTGTTACTTTTCCTGCCAAGATCTAGGATAAGTGAAGAAAAAAAAAATTGCATAATTATCTAGGCATAATCTGTGTGGAAACATTCAGTGTCTGCAAAATGTTTCTAATTAGATCTGAGGCTGAGATGGCTCTCTGGGTCATGAGAGGAGGAGATTGTGCTGCCAAAAATGGGAATCACTTTGGGCATTTGTTCTCTGGAAGCTGCTGTGGTATAAGTGGGCATTGCTGAAGAAATGTGAAGGTTATAAAGTTTTTCAGCTTTTTATCACGCTCACTTTGTTTTTATGAGAGGGGAAGACAAAGTCGTTTGATGAACACAAAGTGGAGTCTGCTTTCAGAATAAAAAATGTTTGTTATGTAGTATTTGAGCTTTATGGAATAGTTTAGTGAAACAGAAAATAGCATTTTTTTCATGTTTCCAACAGAAGACAATATGAGCAAACCTTCCCATACTGCTGAAGAAAAGGAGGCCATGTGTCATCAGTGATGAAAGGAAGGAGGAAAAGACCAAGATAGACAAGAAAAATTAAAAAAAAAGAAGATGAGAGTAATAATTTCTAAAGAAGAGTAAATCTTCTTTAAGTGAAATTGTCTGTGTGCACAGAGCAGCCATAGCTGCACTTGCTGCAAACAGCTTAATGATGCCCTTAAAGGATGATGCACTTCTCCTGTTCATGTGTCTTGGCCTGCAAGATTGGATATTCCTTGAACAAAGTGTAATTCATGTCATCCTTTCATTACCCAGGTTATCCTGGACTTGATCCAGTATGAGAACATCGTGGTGAAGAGAGCTTTGGATGTTGATAAACCTTTCCTGGAGAAACTGGGGATCACCTCAGTCCCCTCCTGCTACCTGATAGAGCCCAATGGCAGCCATGGGTTAATTAACAAGTGAGTAATTAGCTGTCAGAGGGTTGTGGGGAGGTTCACTTAACTTATAAAACTGTCAGGATTTGATGTCCCAACATCTCATCAATACATTGTACTAACAGAAGTTGTGTGTTCTCTATGTTATCAATAAAAGACCTAATAGTACTTTTATTTACCACTGTTGGCCATTTATAGCTTTAATTTATTGCTGTGATATTTCTGAAAAGAAAAAACTTCAAAATAAAAGTGGAAAAAAATAAGTGGAGCATCAGAGTTCTTAAAAAGTCCCATTTCTTGTGTAATGTGAGCTGTAAACATTATTTGTTCTTATTTTGAATGAAATTTCACACCACTAATCCACGTGATTTGTTATTCATCAATAGAACATTATTTCTTTTCACTTTGTATCAAAGCAGACCATGCTGCACTAGGACTGTAAAACAGAAACCAAAGTGAATATCTTACTTTATAAATACACTAATTTGCTTTGGACATCCACTTAGTCTGAGATTAAAAGTGATCTCTCTTTGTCCATTTGCAGTTTGAAGCCTCTTCGATCTTTCTTTTCTTCATATTTAAAGTCACTGCCAGGTGTAAGGAAAAAACTCCTTTTGCCACTCCAGCTGCCTGCTCCAGAAAACAAAGAGGAGAGCACAGAAATCAAGGTGTGGAAAGAGTTTGATAAGTAAGTAGTGATGCCCCAATTTTAATAAATTTGGTTATTAAAATTTACCTGCAACTTTTTCTTGCCATGTGGGAAGCTGTGCTGTAATTTATTATAAAATCCTAGTGCAGTTCCATATTTTACTTCATTTCACTCTGTCCAGTTCAGTTGTGAGCAGCTTTTCAAACAATTCACAGGTGAAAGCACTGAGGGCTGCCAATATTTTGGTTTTAGCAGCAAATATCTGCACTGCTATGGAAGGAATGTTTTTACCAAAAGTATTGCTAAATATTCTATTGCCTTGAAAATACCAAGGATTTATCACCATTACTGAAATGTGATTTGAGTTGTTGGAAAGCCTCTGAAGTCATCAGTGTCCCTGAAAAAAATAAATAGTAGAATACCAAGCTGTAACATTTCTGTAGGAAATTCTCTGCTTTAAGAGTGAAGCAGTGCCCACTAAACAGGGCTTGTCAAATGCAAGTATAATAGAAAATACTAAAGTCACTGTAAAAGATGTTTATCACCCCAAATCCTCTAAGGTTTATCTTCACCCTCTTTCCCTGTTTGAGAGAAGGATGCAAAGCCTTTGCAGAGAGATAATCCCTTAGCATCTTTAGATGGAAAAGATGTGGGGCTGAGTGCTTTAATATCATACTTATTTTCCTCTCACAGACACTATTAGTGTCATCTTCTTTCAGTGACTATTATAAAATACTTGATGTGAAACATTCTGTTAGCAAAACATCTTAGTTAAATTGAGCTGCTTTCCAGCAAGGCAAAATCTTGTTGACATGAATCTCCACTCCAAGAACCTCCTGCATTCTTGTGAATGTCTCTTTATTTAAGAAACTTGAAGCAGAATTTTGCTGGTTTTTAAAATTTAAGTGAGTACTTTATTCATTTAAGGAGATAAATTCAGAATAAGTCTGTGCTTTAAATTAAGTTATAGGTGTAGTATATATGATTATAGGTGATTCTGTCTTTTAATGTGTTCTTTCCTGCATGTTATTTAGGATGTGAGAGCAGCCAGTTGCTTGAGTGATTGTTTTTTAATTCTGTTTTTTAGAAACAATAGTGCTGCTGAACTCCCACAAGAAGCATTAACTCAGTGAACTTGTCTGTTCAGTTCCATTGCTGTCTCACACTGCCTGAAAAGCATTGCAAGCTGGGCCTGATGCATTTGTGCTTTGTAAAATGTTTAATTTAGGGTTTAATTATTAAATCATTTGTTGGAGTCAGGAAAAGCTTGGGAACTTTTCCTGCTCCTCTGGGTGTTTGTTTTACCCTCAGAGCTCCACAAAAAAGGCTTGGCCTGTGAACCAAGCTCGTGGGAGCATTTACCCCCAATTCTGGGTGAGCTGAGGGCACCAAAGGAATGAGGAGATGTTGTTTAGTGCAGCACAGAGTGTGGAGTTGGAGTTTTTAGGTTTTGCTATATATATTATATAGAGCCAACATGGAGATTCTAGGGTGTTGGCTCCTTCTTCATCATCTTCTTCTCCCTTCTACTTCTCTTCCTTTTTCCCTCTGACATGAGTTCCTGTGGTTTGTTAATTGGTAGATAAAATTTAGTGTAGAGGAGACATGTCAATAATGTTGATATTTACTGGTTTTGGGAACAAAATAAGATACGTAAAGTTTTCTAACTGGTTGATTAGATATAGAATAGATATATTGAATAGATATAAAAGCTACCTGCTTTGGGTAGCCATTGCCATTCTGCCCTCGTGTTCCTGGAGGTCACAGCACAGTCTGTGCCTCCCAAACTTTGATAAGAACAAGAAATAAACAAGCTTTGAAACAGCAGAAAGAAGCTTCATTTCATCTTTTTGGGACATGGGACACTGAAATAAGGAACACAGCCGGGCCAGGAGTCAGGGTCCAAAGAAGAACACCTCCCCCCTGACATCATTTAATAATAAATTATTAAATAATGTAATTAATAAAGGGTTTAATTATGAAGATATTTCCTTGTGAGAAGGAACTTTGAAAATGTTTTGGTTTATGTGGTTTACTTGTACCTGTTGGAACTCTTGTCTTAAGAGCTGCTGGGATTTAACTCATGGGGAAAGGACCTGCAGTGAAACTTCTGCATTTGGGAGGGGATTTCCAATTCAGTCCTTTCCAACACTGACATTTTCAGCCTTGTTTGCACCCCTGCCCTGTGTGTAATCCCCTGTTGTTGAACAAAAGCCTCCCTTTGTTCAGAGCATGTCCTGATTCTCTCTGTGGTCAGCCCAGCAGAGAAGCTGTAATTTCCTTACACCAGGGCTATAATTCCATTACTCCTCCTGGCTGGGAAGCAAAAAGTTCAGTCAAATATATAAAAAATAAAATCTTTCTTATGTGTGGTTGTGCCTCAGTTGTCCAAACTCTGTCTGTGCTGGGCAGGACACTGCAATCCCTGTGGGGTGGCTGGTGGGGCTTTAATGACACCTCTTGATGCCTTTCCTTGGTCTTAAAATTAAAACCAGAACACAGTTTATGGGGAAAAGGGGTTTTTACCTCGGTGTTTATTTCAGGATCCTGGGGTACAACACTTTGTCTAGATGGAATGCTTGGAAAAATGTGTGTATTTCTTGTCATGCTGAAAAACTCACAGTTATAGGCCTTGCAAAATTAGCATATTTATCAAAGATCCCTTAGTGAGTGGTTTGAGTGAACCCCCCTGTTTTGACGAACTTTTTACCCTTGATGGGCCTGTTTTAATTAAGAAAAATATGTTTTGGAGAGGCCCTTGGTGTCTGGGGCTCCCAGGATGTTTGGTCTCGTGGTTTAATGGTGCCGTGGGGCTGAGCTGAGTTATCAGGCCTGGAAAATTACAATTATGTGAGCTAAAAGCACTGAGAATACATAAAACTATATAAAAGGGTATGTAAGAGGGGTATAAAAAAAAAGCAAAAAATCATTCAGGCATCACTCTCATCAATTTTACCTCTGTGAGTGGTGAGGGAGCGAGTGGCAGGAGGCTGCCAGAGCATCCCAGGATTGATGTGTTCCAGGTCCAGGCTGTACATGGCCGACCTTGAGTCAGGATTGCATTTCCTGCTCCGGGTGGAGCTGGCCACGCACAAGGCACTCGAGGGAGCTGAGCTAAAGACCTTCAAGGACTTTGTCACCATCTCTGCCAAGGTAGGCACTTCTGGACTTTGATTATTTGTGAGGATAAAGCGACTCCAGCATGAGATTTATCGTGGGGCATAAGTCTCTCAAAATGTGCCATATTTAAGTGTGTGCGTCCCCAGTAGCTTAAAAAAGAGTTTGGTGAGTTTATTTAAAGGCTAATTTTGAGGTATTGTTTGCTGTTCTGACAGACTTCCGGGGTTAAAATGCAATTTAATTTCACCTTAGAGGGGCTCAAAATGAAATGAAGCTTAAGGAGTCTGCAACATATTGAACAAACACTGTAAATATAGTCAGTTTATCAGATTTTCAGGATAAGTAGCTGTTGTAACTCAGTGGGATTAAAATAACCTTTGTTTTTCATTCTTGACTTTGGGATTTCATTAATGCATCCTTGCCAAATGGTGTTGTACTTAGAGATGTTAGCAGCTGCTGTCTAAATTTTGAATATAATTGAGGTGCTGGTTTTGATTAAATAGGTATTCAGAAATCACTGAGCTGTGGAATATAATTGACTATTTAAGAATTAAAAGTGCTTATGCATTACATAATTTCATTCATGAAATTATGAATTTGCATGAATTTGCATGAAAGGAAAATACATGTAATAAAATGTGATACGACTTGGAAAAATTTAAAATAATTCTGCTTTATAATGCCAGCTTCCTGAAATTACCAATATCTCTTTGTATACTTACTGTGCAGCTAACACTATGTTTTATTTTTAAAGGGAATATTAAGGCCTTTTATGAACCATTTCCAAATATCTGAGTTTATCTGAAAATCAGACAGACAGTTCCTTACCCAGCCAGCTCCCCCCTGCAGCCATCAGAGGTCAGAAATCTCCAGCTGGCCTCATTTCTTTAAGAAAGTGTGGTGGTAATCTTTCCATCATATTATCCCTAAAACATCCTCTGCTCTTCCTGATGCCTCCTGGCCAGCTGATGTCATTTGCTTCCCTGGCTGTTGGTGATAAATGGGGAATGTTCTATTCAGGTTTCTGCTCATTCTCCACCTGCCCTGTCACACTTGCTGTCTTTTATTTGCATTTTTTTTTAGTCATGTAACACTTTCCTTGTAGCTCTCATTCAGAGAAATGAATGTTAAACTCTTTAAACTCTTCCCCTCTTGCTAGTGATGGTCAATCCAAAGGCTCAAGGTCTCTGATTCCCTACTTGGGGAATTTTCCTGATTGAAATCCTGCTCCTTCTGGGAGGGTCCTAAAGGGTGGCAATCAAACTGGACTTAATTCTGTAGTAATTACAACCCTCATTAAAGCAAAATACCATTTGTGCTGTGAAATAATGACCTTACCACTAATTTACAGCTCCTCACACTCATCTGCCAGGATTTGGCTCCTGGAAGTTCCAAGTTATGGGAATCTCTGATTCCAGATCACTTTGAAAATCACTGTTACACAGATGAAAAGGAAAATGCTCTTCTGGATAACAGCTCCTAAATTTACAGAAATCTGACCAAAAAGAACTGTATTTTGTGGTTGATCTTCCAAAAACTAGAAGGATTTCAGCCTCTCTGTTTCACTGAGGTGTTAGACTGTTTTGAGCAACATTGTGAACTGAATTATATTAATGTGAAACCCTAGGTAATATTAAGTTGTTCTGTAGCATTCCTGCCTGCTTCATTTTTAACATTCTGCACAAAAAAACTCGTTGAATTTTGTAAGCAAATCTGCTGTGAGATGGCTTTTTACTGAAAGTAAATAGAAAATAAATTATTTGCTCATCGGAAAACAAAATGAAGCATTTTACAGACAGGAAAAATGCCTGGCTAAAGCCAAAAGCATCTCGTTGCTAATGAGATTTGTGCTTGAAAATATTTTCTTCCCTTGTTTGTTTGGTTTTTTTATTATTTTTCTCAGCTTTTTCCTGGCCGTCAGCCTGTGGTGAAGTTGTTAGAGACCTTGCAGGAGTGGCTGGTGAGCCTTCCATTAGACAAAATCCCTTATGATGCTATCCTGGATCTGGTCAACAACAAAATGCGGGTAAGCTGTTCCCAGTTGCAGCATAAAACACAGCATTAGGAAAGGATAAGATTCTCCATCAATCTAAGACATCACTTACTGATGCTCCCTCAGTCATAATGGAGTTATAAGAAGGTTAAAATGAAAATAAAGTGAAATTATTAGCAGGGAAAAAAAACCAAACAAACACATCCACATGAAGAAATTGAAATGAGAGAATTGAAACACACAATCCTGGCTGGGTTTTGTAATGAGCAAGCAATACTTGTTCCCTAATGTCATCCCCAGGGATGCAAGGTTCCCAGAGGATATTTTTGACTTGCTTTTGCTGAGCCTGCTATCAGCAGGATTCTCTCAAAGGTCAGAGTTTAAGTGATGGGAAATTTACTCCCTGAAATGTGCATTATTCCTGAGGAGTTTCCCCAAATACTCTGAATTTCCTTGCTGGAATCTCATCCCACTTGGGCCAAGCCCTGTCTTTGCAAAGAACTTAACAAGTCTTTCCTCCCTATTTCTGTCTGAAATTTGGAAACCTCCCATGTGTTTTAGGAGGAGGAGAAGGAAGTCTCAGAAACTAAAACCTTGCACTGGGTTTTAAGTGCAATGAATAAGGAGTGAGTTTGTTCTAAGAAGAAATAATACTGAATTTTACAGCCAGTTAAGGCTTTACACTGGGAGTCATGCAAACCTTGTGGGGTAGTAGGGAATTTTGAATATGCCCAGGGAAGCTGGAGCTCTGTCAGTGTACAGGAATATTCTTAAAAATAAAAAACCTTCTCAAAAAAAGAACCCCATAAGTTATAAAGTACTTTGTGTGTTCTGTCAGACTGATTTCAGTAGGTTTGATGTCAGTGACTGAACATTTTGTATCATGTAATACATGTCCAAGAGGGATGAGTTTTATGATGATGCTTCAGAGTATCTGAGACCTCAAGATTGTTGAAAGTTTGCTTTAAGCATGAATTCATCAGCAACAAGTGCAGGGTCATTTATTGTTCTTTATTGATCACCTCAATTCCATGTGGGATCAACTCTGCTGCTGCATTCAATGGGACATTTAGGCCCCAGAGCTGTACATACCTTAAATACATCTTTTTTTTTTATTATTTTTTGCAGATTTCTGGGATATTTCTCCCCAGGAAAGTCCAGTGGGTTGGCTGCCAGGGCAGCAGACCAGAGCTGAGGGGCTACAGCTGCTCCCTCTGGAAGCTCTTCCACACCCTCACTGTTCAGGCTGCACTGAGACCAAAAGCTTTGATAAACACAGGTGGGCAGCAAATATTTTTGGTGTGTAAATAAATCCTCAAGGAATCAGTTTGTGGAGGAGAGTGGCTGCAGGGCTGCACCAGCAGGGGTCAGAGCTTGGCTGCAGCAGGAAGGAAATGTCCTAAATAAAGTGTGCAGCCCTAAAGTAATAAAGCAGAAAAAGGGGAAAAAATGAAAGAAAAAAAGAGAATTTCAAACAAAAAAATTTTGAACTCCCTGAAAAGGGATGAAAATGATTCAGATTACCTGAGGTTGCAATGGGGATGAAATTTGAGGAAAATGAGGTTTAACCATTCAGTTCAGTAGCTGTAAAAGATGTACAACCATTAGCTGATCCTTCTGTAATGTTATTTCTTAAATGCTGCATGTTATGACTCTTTGGGGTTGGTTTTTTTTTTTTCAGCTGAATGTACCTGTCATTAATCCCTGCAGTGATTTACTACTTTGCCAGCACTCTGTAAAATTGCTTATTTTTAAACTTGCAGCATCTTGTGAAGCTGATTGTTAATATTCTGGTGATGATTCCTGTTTAAGAAACATGCTGCTTATAAAATCTATTTTCCTCACCCAATGAAAATAGAATTACTAATGCTAAAATTTTGGCCTTCATATGTTTTTATTCTTGCCAGGACATTGCTTTGTTTGGTTATAGTTCTATTAAATACCTTTTAAATACCTTTTCCAAGGAATAGGAGAATTTTACAGGGACTGTTACTACATCATAAAACTCAGAAATTTTCAATTTACCAGTTGCTGATTGTATGTTAGAAAGCCTTTTATCATTTCACACTATAAATACATACATTTGTCCAGTATTACTTTGCAGTGAGGGTAAAAATCCTTCAAATCTGAATAATTCTCCTGCAGAACAGGCATTTTTTGATAGCAAATCATCCTGTTGTTGGTTTTTGTTTCTCTCTTTGTTTTGTTTGTTGTTCATGGGGCAGTACATTGAATTTCTTCAATTGAGTGCTTTCACTGCCTGCTGAGTTTGAGGAGTTTGCACTGGATGATGTTGAGCTGCATTACTTAAATTTCTCCTTTCAGTCCCAAAGCACTCTGATTAAATCTCAAAAAAAAAAAAAAATCATCTTAATATTTAATTAATATTTAAATTGTGTGTTTCAGGCATGAGCCTGAAGTTAAAAATACATTGCAGGACCTGAGAACTCTTTGGCACAGTTAACCCTGGCTGTAAATCGGGCCAGATATGTGATGATCACTTCTTATGGTGAAAGAATTGGGTCAGTCTGAGACTGTGGGATTATGTCTTGGGAGGTTTTCCTCTCCTTATTGCTTGTTTAAATCCCATCTACTAAAAAGCATGATGTACTCCCTAATCCTTCCCACCACAGGTAGGGTTTTATGGTTCTTGTCCACTTTAAAGATTAGGGTTACCCTGAATTGCAGTAGTTTGGGAGGAAAGAGAAAAGGAGGATTACACGATGATACATGGCAGATGTTAATAGAAGATTCATCTCGGGGCTGATAAAAGAAAAACAAACAAAATGAGCCATTTTGCAATTGTTTTCTTTCTAAAGCAGATGTGTTCCTCTTGGTCGTCCCCTCTGCTCCAGGGCCTGGCACTCTGCGTGAACTCACTGGTGATAAAATGATTTTATTGGGTTATATTTGATACATTTGAATGCTGAATGGGGAGATTGGAAGCAGCAGTGAGAGCAGCAGGAGGGATCCAAAGGAACTTGGGAGCTGCTCACACCCAAGGATGTGTAAAATCATTGTAGAAATCATTTCCTGAGCACACTTAATGGCAAGAAATGTGGGTTTGGGTAACAGGATGTGTTGGTGTGAATAAGACAAGCTTGTGGGTTTTTGAATAAATTATAAATCTTTTTTAATCTGTTGCTGAATTCAGCAGATCTCCCCACAAAAGGAATTTCCAGGGGTGTGACATTGCACAGGAGAACAGATGTAATTAAATTTATGTATGAATCTCTGTGTCTCCACAAAGGCATCATTTGCTGCTAATTCCTTTCATTCTGTTTGTTGTGGGGTTTTTTTCTTAATACATATTTCAGTATAAGTGGTAAAACTGAAAAGAATTTCTGCCTGAAATTTGTTCCAACTTCCGAAATAATTTTCCAGCCTTTCTTTTAATGCAGTAATTTAATCTGCTTTAATCTCATAGCTTTTATTTATACATGTCTGTTCCATAACAGATATTGAATGGCTGAGGAGAAATCATTTGTTTTTTAGGATTTCTTTTGGGCTTTGAAGACTTCTTTTTGCTGCTGTGTTTAGGAACATCCTGTTGTTGTTCTAAATAAAGGTGTTGATGACAGGCTCAATATATTTCCCATATCAGATGAGTACCTAATTGTTTGAACAGGTTCTGTTGAGGATGATTTTTTTTTCCTAAGAAAACAAAGCAATAGTAAATTACTCATGGTGTTCAGCAGCAGGAGTCAGTAATTTGATCAATCTGCACCATAAAATGTGTTTAATTTGACAAGTGTGTGTTCGTGGTAACACACAGTGCATTTTTAAATACATTCTGATGTAATTTACTGGGTCAATTAAGCATGAATCAAAAACTCTCTGAGACACAGATGAAACCATTAGGATTTCAACAAATTATATCAGGTTTTCAAACCACTTAGAGACGTGAGGAGCTACCTGCTGACGCAATAAAGGCCACAAACCTGTGCAGGCCTTGTCTTCCTGCTGAATTAATTATTCATTTGCATTATCTTTAGTGTGAAAGTGTGACTGTGACAGGAAGAATCACGTGCTGGTGTTTATTTTAGGAGGAATTCCTGGTTTAAAAAGTGCAAATTGTTGCTCAGCAGCTGCTCTGTGCATTCAGAGCCTGCCAGGAAAGCTGTGGAATTAATAACTCTAATGAGATTGTGGTGCTGTCTAATTCCTCAGAGTTGTGGAGTAACAAACAACCAGCACAGGCACTTTGTGCAGCACTCACCAGAGGGGGATTGGCTCTTGATTTTTCAGTAGCAAAGTCAACATAACTTCAGTGCCTGGGCATGAATCTAGTGGTGAACACATGATATAAATACTCATTTAGTTATTGGGCAGGAGCTTGGAGAAAGTCTCTACTTCCACAGGAGTTGTGGTGTACAGAAAGTGTGAATTTTGCATATTTTAACGATTTCACAATGTTCTCTGATAAAAATTACGCCTGGTTTTCATTTAACTAAGTTTGGTTTTCTCCATAAATTTCAAGACACTCTGAAAGGAGAAATTTCACTGTAGACACCTCTTGACTTTTATTTTATTGTGGTGTTCAGGTAAGTTTGAGCACATTTGCACAGACTAAATGTGCTGTATGTGTTGGTATAAACAGCCACTTTAAGTGCCAAAAGTGCTTTTTTTCAGTTCTCTGAAGGTGTCAATTCTACAACAACAAAAATGGAGCAACTTTTCCTTTCCTTCTCCCCCACTTCCCTTTCCTGCTGCTGGAGCTGTGGCTGTCACTTGTCTCCTAGGTCTTGAGGACAACCCCCAAATTCTGCTGCAGGTCATGAGGAGATACATCCAGCACTTCTTTGGCTGCAAGGCTTGTGCTCAGCACTTCGAGGAGATGGCCAAAGAATCCATGGATTCTGTGAAGAGCCTGGACCAGGCTGTTCTGTGGCTGTGGGAGAAGCACAACGTGGTGAACAACAGGCTGGCAGGTAGGGGAGAGAAACACCTGAGACACAGCTGGGCCTTGCTGGAGAGTGAAAAACATCATTTTCAGAGCTGTTTTCTTCTGAGGTTTCACCTGTTGCTTGGTGAGAGGCTTTCTGGAACACCAATCAAAGCCTTCTCCAAAAAGAGCAGTGGATGAAAAAAAAATAATTCCATTTCTTTCTGGAATAGTTTAGGGTTAAAACCTATCTTTGTTTTGTTTTGGAAAATGATGGCAATTGAACAAGAGGCTTTCTCAGGATAAAAGAGCCTCAAGTCTCGGCAGATCAGCAGCTGAATAAAATAAAATTACTGTATAAAGGGAATCTGTGCCCCCTTCAGATCCCTGTGTTTGCAGTTAGACTGAAAGTGCTGTTAAAATACTGCTTGTGTTTAATCCATTCTGTTATGGGGGTATCAAGTAACTAAAGCACTAAAGAAAATTGGTTTCTCTTTGCACTAAATCCCTGTCTGCTGTTATGGATCTGGGTAATGCAGCATTAGTTACAATTTAAATATGCTACATTGTGTTCATATTATGCTCATGCTGAATTCCCAAGATTTATGAAGTATTAAATACTGCTGTGAGTACAAACAGTTTGCCTCCTTTCTCTGAGGAGAAAAAAAAGAGTAAATAATAAGAGATTAAATAAAAACATCCCCTAATTTGGGTTCCTTTTGCTGGGCTGAACACAGAACAGGCAACTCTTGGAGTTGCTGAGTGGTGGAGCAATGCACTTATTTAGAACATTAAGGTATTGAAAAACTCCCATGGATATTGATTTAGGTGATGCAGCAGCCAGCTAAAATACCCTTTTAGTAAGAAGTATAAACACACTGGAATAAATAATAATGTTAAATTATGCTTTTTAAGTTTGCTAAAATTCCTCTGTGGGACAGTGATGTATTTTCACCCTTAAAAGCTGCATCTGTATTTGTGGTCCTGTGTGAGAAATGATGTTTGGTCAATGAAAACACCTTGGGGCAGCCTTGGGGTTGGGTCAGGAGGTGGCTGGATATGGCTCTGCCCTATTGAATTATTCTCTGTTCCTTCAGAATGGCCAAGATTTACAACATTTCCCTCTTTGGCAGGAAAACACAAAGTGCAGAGAGTTTTCTGTTTGGATCCTTGCTGTAACACGTTTTGTTTCTGCATTTTCTATTGAAACAAATTGATTGCTGAGTGATCTTCAGGATAAAAAAAAGCAAATTTGCTCTGTCACTCGTAAATATCAAGGAGACAAATATTTTAAAATGTCTTTTGAATCCCTATTTTACTCAAAATCATGGCCACGTTTCCTGCCTTTAAAAAGAATAATAATAATAATATTACTAAAAATGAAAATCTATGTTTTTGAAATATTTTAAATGTTTATGACTATTCAGTTAAATCAATTAGGTTTTTTACCAGATGGAGATTTTTTTTCCTAAAAATTATCTCCATTCACATTTTAAAATGTTGGGTTTTAGAGCAAAGTGTGACACCAGCTACAGAAATGTGGCCAGAGCTGTGAGCATCTGAGATGGTAAAATTAGATCTAATTCAGGACAGTGTTACATGTTTAAAGACTTGGATTTTTAGCTGAAAAAATCATTTTAAACATGAACATGGCTTTTAAAGTACTGCAAGCAGTTTGTTCTGGTAATAATGCAGAGCTTGGGATGGAAATGATTCCCACCACAGAAACATGGAAATATCTGAGTGTCTGGCCTTGGGCTGCTCCTGCAAAGCAGGCAGAGAACAGGGATTAAGGAGCCCTGAGTGAAAAGAGCAATTTGTTTTGCACCATCATTCAAGTTAACCCTAAAGGACCCAGACACTTGTGGGTTCCTCCCTTCTGAAAGCAGCAATTGCAGGAGTCAGGTTGGGATTGAGATGCTGCAGCTTTTACTGTGAGAAAAGGGAAATAATTGTCATTTAGTGTTTGTGTTTTGAAATGCTTCGGGTCAGAATTGATGAGAAAAGTTCCAAATTTGTGGTTGAAGAGTCTGATGGTGCAGCTTTCCCAGTTCATTCCTCCTGATTTTTTTTTTGTTGTTGTTGTTGTTTTTATTTTTCTCCTCCCAATTAGGTGATTTGTCCGAAGATCCAAAATTTCCCAAAGTTCAGTGGCCGACTCCAGACATTTGTCCTGCATGTCATGAGGAGATCAAAGGGCTGCACAGCTGGAATGAAGAGCAAGTTCTGCGTTTCCTCAAGTCCCACTACAGCAGTGAAAATATTCTCTATAAATACACCGAGAGCCAGACTGAGCCCAGTGACAACGAGCAGGGAGACACGAGGGAGGTGAAGGACAAAACTCTGCTGAAGAACCCAGGGGGAAATGCAGAAAATAAGTTCCAGGCTGAGGAAAACGCAGTGGATTCAGGCTCCAAGGTGCTGGAGAAGCCGATGGGAAATCCTGGAGCTGTCCAAGGTAGTGGGAAAATCGCGGCTGCATTCCTGAACCTCAAAGGGACCAGGCAGGCTGTGTCCTTCCTGGGGATTGGATTTTCCAACCTAGACATGAGTCTGTGTGTCATCCTCTATGTGGCATCATCCTTGTTTTTAATGATCATGTACTTTTTTTTCCGGATGAGATCCAAGCGCTGGAAAGTGAAGTATTATCGTTCCTCGGTGTAGGAGTTCTCGTTGTTCGTGGCTGTTCAGTCCCAGACACAGCTTTAATATTTATGATCAGGGATTTTATATGCAGTATTCCTTGTTCCAGACCCCTTTTTCTTCCCGAAGCACATCCCAGGTGTTCAGCTGAACAGGTGGAGCTGGCCTTGAGATCCCCAGGCTGTGCCCGAGGCCACGTCAGTGTCCTCGCAAGGGAGCATTGCATTTGTCATGTAAGATTTTTCCATGACTTCCCACCAACATCCTTTACTCATTTCCAGAGTAAACATTGCATTATGCAATCCACTGTGCCTGCTGGAGAAGGAAATTGGATATTGTTTTGTGTATTTTCAAGTCAGGTTGGTTGTTTTGTTGTTTTTTTTAATTTGTCTAGAGCTTATTTCACCTCCCCAGGTGCTGAACAGTTCCTCTGAATGGTACCTTGGCTGCTTCAGTGGGAAAAGCAGGAATTCTGATTTTTTTTTTCAGGAAACAAGAGTTCTCTTCTGATTAAATCAATTCTAAACCTCTGTGACTTTCTGAAATACTATTTACATGGCGTATTTGAAGTAGGAAGCATTCCTTGTTCAAATCATTCATCCTTTCTCTGGCACATTCCAGCCAAGGATCTCTGTGTGTTGTCACTAAAAATTGAAGAGTTTGGGGGCACAATTAGCAGCCTGATTCTGCTAAATAATTATGGTGTTATCCAGGTGGAAGCCAATCCTGATGAACTCTAGGAAAGGAAAGCAATGTTTGTAGTGAAGGACGGCAAGATTTGTGTTACCATGGCAGAACAGATGGAAAAATCTGCAAACACTGAGTTTCCTCTGCCGAATTTCTCCATCGCAGCAGAACAATTAACGCTTCCCTTGGCATTTCCAGCTCTGAGCTCCCTGAGTGTCAGGGGTAAAGCTGAATGTGCAGTGCAGAGAACTCTGCTGGAGTGCCCTGCTGGCATCAGGAAGGCTCTCTGATGGGTGAAGCCCAGAGCTGCCCCACTCCGGGATGTGGCAGTTCCCTCTGCAGGTCAGTCTGGAATCCTTGGGGCAGCAGCGAGCAGAAACCATGAAAACATCACAGAGTCATCCCTGGGAGTAGGAGTTGCTGTGATCCTGCCTGGGGGGGATAATTCACGTCCTGGATAGTGAAGTTTATAATCCTATCCAATGTAATTGAGCATGTTCTAGTTATCCATTACCTAATCTTTAGTTAATCCTAATAGGTTTTGGCCTCAATGTTTTCTCGTGGCAGTGAGTTCTCCAGATTAATTATGTTATATAAAAAGGCTTTTCCTTTCAATTCTACATTTGCAACTTTTAATTTAATTGAATGTTTGCTGGCTCTTCTGTTACAAGAGAAGGAATAAGGAGTCCCTGGCCAATTCCCTGGATTTATACCATTGGTGTGTCCTCCTCTGATTTCCCTCATAAGCCCCAGCATATAAAAATTGAAGCCTGGCAACAAAAAAGCAAGAAAAAAACTCCACAGGGCTACTTTTTCATAATCAAATGTTGGTTGTTCACAAAATTGAGTATTTCTGATGTGTCTCTGTAGCATGCAATTGGAATAACAAAATTGAGCTGCAAAGATTCAGTCCCTTGTAGCTTAAGTTGATCAAAATAACACATAAAGGAACAACTTTCAGGGGTTGCTGTGAACGTGTCAGAGGTAAAAATCTCAGTCCACATGACCTTATCAGTCCAGCATTCCTGCAGAGGGGCTGGGGGTGTGCTCTTTGAGGACCCTCACAATTCCAGAGTTCTGGCACAAGGAGCCATCCTGGGCCTTGTCTCTTCAGGAATTTATGAGTTCCAATCATCAGAGCAGCTGGGCTTGGATATTCAAACACCCTGCAAGCACAAGAGTGATGGAGAGCCCGTGGGGGAAGAGGGTCCAGGCTCATCAGGGCCCTTTGGTTTGGGCTGGAACCCAGTGAGAGATCCCAGGAAGAGACTCATTCAGAGGAAAACCTGGAGATTCCACATTTAGTGTGGAATTTAGGACAGCAATGTTGGATCTGGAAAATTGGGCCAGTTCATTCCTGCTGTCAGTATTGCACATTCTCAAGTTGAAATTCAGTCATTAATGCTGTTGTTCAGAATTCTTACAAATACACAGACCTGCTTTCATTGGCTTTGCCTCGTTCTGCTCATTTTCCTCTGCACATGAAAGCAAAAGGGTTGATTTTGCCATTAAAAACCTGCAAATGTGGGTTTGGAGTAATGTGGGGACACATTTAACTTCCCAATGCCGTGACACAACAAAATGAATCAATACTCAAACTGCAGTGGATTTTTTTTTTGTCTCTTCAGAGTATAAAAGTATGAAATCAGGATGTTGCTTGTCCCTGTTGGTGCTCCAGCTCTTGCAAGTGAACCAGCCAAGGCTTTCACTTCAATGAAACTGGGAAGGTTTTCTTGACTTTGATTTTATGTGTGTAAATCTTGGTTTGCTTGGCTTCATTTCCTGTATTTCCTAATGACAAATTATACCATTTTATGTCTCTGTAACGATACAGTCTGTGCTGGGGGATAGGTGATGCTGCCAGGAAAGTGTTTCTAGTTTTAAAATTGCCTCCAAGCCCCATCTCCTCGATCTTGGAGGGTTTATTGGTGTGATGTTGTCCACAGAGGTTCCTGCAATGCCAATTCCCTGTGGGGATCGTGCTGTGCTGAGGGCAGCCAGCTCCAAGAGGGATTTCTTGGCCCTTTGTAATTCATGGAGCTTTCTTTGCTCTTGGGATGTTTTCAAATAGGAAATATTAAAATAAAAGTAGAAAGTGCCAGGAGAGGCAAAAGCTGCAAGTGCTAAAGGAACCTGATGAAGTTATTTGTGAGAACTCCTGATTTTCTGTTTCCAGCAGTGTTCCCATCCTGCTGTTCCTGCACAGAACTGGGTGGGAACAAAGGTCCCAAGTGTGTTGTTGCACATGAGGTGTTGAAAATAGTGACGATACCATTTCAGTAATTTAAATGTTCTATTTATTTGAAGTCATTAACTTGGCATTTCCAAGTCTGTTCTGGTTTGGTTGGGTTTTAAGGAATAAGTGACTGTTTTGTACTAAATTGTAAATTAACGTGCTTGTTTAAAATAAACTGCAAACATTTGGGCAAAATGGATGTGTTTGGACTCTTTACCTGTGTTTGCAAATGGTTTTTAGCTGAACTCTGTTGCCAGGACAGCTTATGAAGATGTCCATGATAAACCATATCCATCATCTGGGGGAGATGTATTTTTAAGCCCAGACTTCTCAGGAACTGCTAAGGAGTCTGAATGAGGGAAGAGAAAATAAACCAGGAAGAAAGAAATGTTTGGGTGGGTTGGTTTTTATTAATGGTTGGGGTTTATGAATGGCAGAAGCTGGAAGGCACAGGAGGGTGTGCAGGGGGAGATCAACACAAGGGGCTCTGTGGGGTCCTGGATGTCACAGTGTGAGAGACCACAGGGCTGGCAGGTGCCACTGATGGTCCTGAGTGGGACACAGCCCCTGCCCCACCCCTGCCCTGTGCCCAGGAGAACTGGCACCGCCACCTGTGGGTTTGCTTAAAGTGCTGCCTTAGAGGCTCAGACTAAAAATCCACGTAAAAACCGAGCTTAGAAGGGACTGTGTGTGTCATGAGCTGCCCTCAGGAGCTGTTGTTGTCCCTGGGGAGGGCCAGGTGCCGGTGGCACTGCAGGTGGCACCCGGTGGCACCCGGTGGCAGACAGTCACAGTGCTGATCACACTCGGGCAGCGCCTGGACCCCAACTCCAGCCTGGCAGTTCTGGGTGCTTTCTTTGGGTCCCCAAAGGGTCTCCCTGCGTTATTTCCCAGCCACACAGGGCTGAGCTGTCTCGTAGACTGCAGCCTGTCCCCGGGCAGATGAAGCATCCCAGGGGACAGTCCTGACCCAGCCCTCGGCCCCGCAGGACCCGGAGGAGGGGGAGGTGGTCTGGCAGCCCGGGGTGGGCACCTCGAGGTCGGGGACTCGGTGGGGGCTCCCCGGGCGGCCCCAGGAGCGGGCGAAAGTCCCGGTGCTGCCGTCGGCAGGAGCATATGTGTGTTTGGAGGCTCCCGCCCCTAAGCTGCTTTTATTAATTTGTAATCCCCTGCGAGCAGGAGGTAAAGGGATTCGGGGGATTAACGGGCTCACAGTAACAACCACAATTATCAGCTCCGGCTGCCTGGGGCAAGCGGTGCACACACGCACGGGGCTCTCCACAGACAAACACGGCCCCCCGCGCCCCTCGGACCGCACCGACAGCTCCCCGCACGCAGAAATGCGAGGTGCCGTGGAACAGAACGCGAGCACAGGGTCCGGGCATGGGCACACTGCCCCCGCACCTGTGTGCACACCCCAACTCCAGCCCGGCCCCGCCTGCGCTCCCGCACAGCCCCGCGCTCCCAAAAACCCCGCACAGCTCCACCCGCAGCCCCGCGTGTGCCCTCGCCCTGTGCACACGCGTGTTCCGCACGCCCCGTCCGCGTCCGCCCCGTCTCCAATTAGCGCAATTAACCTCCGGCAGCCGCCGCGCGCCGCCGGCCGCGGGTCAGATACCCGCAACCTCTCCGCGTTCCTTAATTAATTAGCGGCGGGGGAAGAGCCTCCCCGCTGCCCACGGGCGGCGTCGGGGCAGCACCGCACCGCGGGGACAAACGAAATCCGGGCGTGGGGGCCTGGGGGAGGCTCCCCCGACGGCAGCTCCCCCGACCGCGGCTCCCCTGACCCTTTCTTGCGGCCTCCGGGGGGTCTGCGGGGCCCCCGGGGCCGCTTTGCCCCCGAGGGCGACGGCTGCAGCCCGAGCCCACGCGTCGGGAGCGGCCACGCGTGGGACGGCGGGGACAGCTCTCCCCCCGCCGCTTTTGTGATGCTANCTCCTCCGCAGCCACCCGCGCACTTCGGACGGCGCCCACGGAGGCCGCGATGCTGCTGGAGCGGGTCCGAGCCGGTTCGGAGAAGGCAGCGGAGCTCTGCCCCTTCCCGCGGAGCCCAGGTGAGGGGGAGGCACGCACATCTCCGCGTCCCCCCGCGGAGGCACCGGCGGCTGCTCTGGGAGAGCCCCGGGCCCGGCCGGGCTCCGTCTGGGCCGGTTCCGCTCTCCCCGGGGCACCGTCGTGGCCGCGGTCGTGGCTGGTTGCGGGGAAGGGAGGCCCGACGGCACCGGGGGATCCGTCCCGGTCCATCCCGCCCGCCCCGCGCTCTCTCTCGCTCTCTCCCGTCTCATCCCCGATATCAGAGCCCCCTTCGCTGCCCTCCGTTCGCTGACGGCTCCTCGGCTACTCCCGGCACCCTTTTGGGTCCCGTCGGGTTCGGGCTGGGGCTCCCCGTTGATCCCGGAGGAAAAGCGGTGGCTGCTCCGTTCTCCCGGGAGGTCTGCCCGGTCCGGCGGAGCTGCGGCTCCTGCCCCGAGGTCCCACCGCTCCCCGGGCAACGAGGGCATGGGGGAAACGGGGACTTCCTCCTGCCCGACGGCTCCCTCCGACTGCGGGGACCACCTGCGCCCCTCTGCCCGGCTCCCACTCGGCTTTTTCGCCCACTTTAGAAAAACTCCGTTATTTCTCTTAAATGGTTTTTCCCCGAGTTTAACGAACGGGGGACAGCCCTGTCGGGGCGAGGGGAGCTGGGCTGCGCTCCCCGGCGTGGCCGGAGCTCCGAGCCTCAACGGGGGAGGCCGAGCCGGGTTCGGGGCAGCGGGTCCGGTCCCGTTGCGGGGCTGTCCCGGTTCTCGGCAACATCGAACGCGGTCGACGGGGACTTAAAAACAAAACAACGACGAGCCGAGGCGAGGACCCTGCCGGTGTGCGGGGACAGAGGTGTCCCCGTGAGCGGGACCGAACGGTCCTACCCCGGTTCTCCTCTCCGTGCCCGTCCCCGTGGGCTCCCCGAGGTGCGCGTTTGACCCAGCAACAGGGAACTGCTTGTGCTCTCCGGGGGCGGAGGCGACACCGCCAAAATCGAGCCCCCGGTAGAACGAAGGACGCGCAAACATCGTTTTCCCGCAGGACAGGACGGCATTCGTTCATGGCCCCGCGGGGCTCCGTCGGGGCTCGGGGAGGCAGCGGGAAGGGAGCGGCGAGGCTCAGGGGTGCTTACCGGAGGGTTCGCGCCGCCGGGGGGACCGAACCGTGCGGTGCTTTGCCCAGGCCGGGGGCAAATCCCGGGGTTTGCGGCCCACATCGAGCTCGGGGCAGCGGCCGGCGCTGCCTCCCCCGGAGCGACCCCCGCCCGCCGCCGGCCCCGTCGGGGTTCGTTTCCGGGCGGCCCCGGAGCCGCGTCCCT